>LT727913.1:176106-482832 GCA_900157175.1 Oithona nana | reverse complement strand
GAGGAATCAAGACGAAGGCCGGCGGGGGCAACCTCCCACAAGCTCGGGGAGCCACTGCCTGGGGCCGAAGACGAGGAATCAAGACGAAGGCCGGCGGGGGCAGAACCACCGCAATAGATAGAACACGTTTGAGGAAGAGTCATTTGAAGCCTTTGAAGCCAAAATTGTCACTGATTAAACCATTTGTAGAAAGACGCGAAAGACGAATCTTTATTCTTTTTCGTGACTTCTAATCAGTCAATTGCATTTGACTTTTTTATCTTGAACTTTGACATGGTTGGCATCGTCGATGACTTTTAGTCTTCTGTTCGTTCGTCGAATCAGGATGTAAGCTCCAATAAAGACAAAACAAGCAATGTATGCCGAAAAAATTCCTCCATATATAAAATCGGAGGTAGCCATTTTTAGGGTCTATACATTATTTATCATCACAGGTAGTAGAGTCTACTGTTCGCCACAATTTAATGGTACGGTCGTCTGAGGCCGTCGCGGCTATCGCCTCGGTTAGAGGGTGAAATGCCACTGAATTGACACACTGCTCATGCGCTAATTTGCCCACTATACAACCATAGTATCGGTCCCATACATATCCAAAGTGGTCTTCTGAGCCACTGGCCACAAATGTTTTGCTTATGTCTAAGTAGAGGTAAAAGGCACCATCAGAGGCCGTAAAACCCTGGTGACCTATGTAGGTTTTATTTGGAATTATGGTCAATGTTGATAGACAAATGGTTTTCAATTCAATTTTGGTGGCAATGCAAGGCGGTTCATGAAGATCAGGTACACAATTTTCTGGCCAAGACCTAAGATTGACAAGAAGTTCTTTGTGTTCCGGATCCAGCGCAATTCCGACAATGTGACCATTCATTTCAATCACTTTCTCTGGCGATGTCCAAAGGTCAGGCAACGTTGATGCTTGCAACGTATCTTGAGAAATCCGCTGAAATCCGATTTGATGTGGAACAATTGTTTTATCACTACAGATGAAAATCAGACACTGTTGCTCTTCTATAATTTGATGAGCCTCTTCTGACAAATTTTGGTTTGGGTTTCCGGGAAGGTTGACTTCTTCCTCAGCAGCTTCTTCTAGCCTGTCCGCCATGTCAACTTGCATAGCGGGGTGGGCACTGGATGACCACAAGCTATCACTTTCCGTGAGACCTTTACGTCTGTAAATTTGCAAAAATCGGGCAAAGAGTAAAATGTTATTTTTGAACTTAAACAAAGCTTTGATGCTATTTTCGAGGTTTATCACTTGTTCACTATTGCCACTACTGTTTGCTCGGCATAACCAAACGGAAGTCACTATGCCATCTTCTTCTGAATGTAGGGTGGAAGATAAAAAGTATTCCTCATTGCACCAACAACCTAACATATCATAGGGATCGTTGATGATTCTGCAGAGGAACGAGTATTGTCCCTTGTCATCCGTACCTCCTCGGCCTGTGCTGAAAATGCAGACTTCACCAGAAACATCAGAAACTACGCCTGAAAAAAAGTGTGTGTGTCCGGAGGATTGTTTTACCAAAGTATGCTAATTGTTATACCTGATACCATTAGAAGTGAATCGTCACGGTTAAATTGGGACGCCCAGGTATGTTTCCATTGATAGACTTGCATATCTTGAACAAAATGAGAGTGGAACTTGTCAAGTCGCGGATCTAAAGTCCACACTATAAATTGGTTGTCCTTCGAACACGACACCAATTGAACACCATCGTGGCTAAATTTCACGTGTAAAACTTCGTCAGTGTGCTCAGTCAAAGTTTGCCAATGCTTAATGGGAACATGATTTCGAAGTCTTTGGTACTCCGCTTGCCAGCATGAATTTTGGTCTCTTATGACCCTGACTTGAGGTTTGAAATCTTTGTAAAATAGACGCTTCCAGAGAAAATTGTCTTGGGCCGCTCTATTCCAATGACGAGAGACTAGAAAACAATTGAATAGGGTATGACGTTCTAGATGTGCAAAAATCTTGATAAGCACTTCCAAAGGTAGATCTTGACAAGACATGTTTTTGACAACTAGAAAAACAAAAGAGAGAAAAGCGAAATTATTCATTCGGCTCTGTCAGTACCAAAGTATCTTTCCCCAAAATGATTGGGAGCAACTTCATTTATCTCGGACGTGAGAATTGTTAAATTAGGAAATTCGGTCACAATGCGTTTTGCAGCTTTTGGAGTACTGAATAAATTGATAAGTATCACGTGATCTTCAGGAACTCGTCCCTCGTCCAAAACGACTCGTATGGCACGGCAAACTTTGTTTCCAGAGTTCATTATCGGATAGAGAAGTAGAACCTTGCGCTCAGCAATGTCGCAAGGAAACTTTGCAAAAATCACTCGAGCCTCGTGAGTTTCTGTATCAGAATCGACTAGAATCTTGCCAATTCGCATTGAACGGCAGCAATCTTGTAAAGCCTTTTCCATGGCTTCTCCCGAACGAACAATTGAAACGCCACAATTTCCCTTTTCGTATCTTAGACCTTTGTAAGCTCGTCCCGTCGGGGTCATCACTTCAACTTCTGAGTAAGCTGTCAAAAAAAATAATAAAATAAAATATGTAACATTTCCTTTTCTCCGATTGCTTACGGAGCTGATTCAATCCCTCTTCAATGACCATTCTAATCAAGCGATCGGCCACGAATTTAAAGTCACTGCGACTGGTATTCACATCTCTTAGTCTAGTTTGTAGTTCATGCACTTGATCCGTACGTCTCAAAATGCGAAATTTTGAACCCAAAGCTAGACTCTTCCATTCTTGAGTGGAATCCGCAAAGACAGATCCGTATGAAGGTGTCTCAGAAACGATGGAGGAATAACTGCTTGATTGTGAAGTAGATGCAGATGAAGACATAGCTGATTGGTGGTTGAGATCATCGTTACCCATTTTCTGCGATCTGATTTTTATTAAAAAATTTATTTTGAGAAGTGAAAACAAAATTTTTTGATGAGAGAAAGAGGTAATACAAAATTAGGGCGTATAATTGCGAAGTAATTTCATCTAAAACATGAAATATATTGTTAATTCATCTTCTGAACATATGATCATTAAGAATTTTATCGGATAATACAAGCAAAAAAGAATCCATTTTAAAGACTTTGTATTCACAGCATACCATTGGCAGATAAAGGCTAACACAAACGAGGCAAATCCGATCAATGAGAGCAAATTTTCCACAGAAAAGCTGTCGCTGTCCCTGTCGCTGTCGAAAGTGACAATTTAGCTTGAGAAATATAAAGTTTCGAGGGAAAATGAATCTACCCAATATGGATCTCGCAGACTTCCAAATGCTTGCGGCCTTAGCCAACGCTTCTGCTGCCGCACAACAACAGCAGCAAGTGCAGCAGCAAGCAGCAGCGGCCTTTGCATCGCTTACGGCACAACAGCAACAACAAACTGCCTACTCAAGACAAAGCACTCCTCCGATCTCCGCCACCAACTCGACCAAGGTATCGGCAAACAACACAAGAACCCCGACTCCTACTCCAAATGGAATCCCTCAGGTATTTTTAAAAAGATATATATAAATTCTTGAAAAGATCTTGACTTTTCATTTACGTTTCAAGTCTTTGTCGGCTGCGGCGGCCTCAAACAGTGGAAACGCCGGTGCACTTGACCCTCAATCTCAAAGCAAGTACCAACAACTTTTGTCGGTAATTGAAGAAATGAGCAAGGATATCCGACCAACTTACGCGGGTTCCAAGTCAAGTGCTGAACGCCTTAAACGAGGAATCGTTTACGCACGGATCCTTGTCCGTGATTGCCTTATGGAAACAGAACGTAGTGCTAGAACTTGAAGAAGTTGGACATGTACGATATTAAGGAAAATGCTTTATTTTTTCGCCCCCACTTTCAATTATTTTAACATTAGCATTCGTTGGTTAATAAATTTACATAATGACGTTGGGAAGCATTACAAGCTCTTCCGAAATCAAAGTCGAGTCTGATGTATTTTCTTTCTTCCATCGTTCAAGAGCACAGATCATGTCTTGGTTAGATTGGAGCAAGGCATTTGGGACTGAAAAACTACTAACGGCGATCTCATTTTTCTTCAGATTAAATACTTTAAGTTGGACCATGGCTAGGCAGTTTTCTTGGTTGGCTTCGTGGTAGTAAACTACCAAAAAGCCTAGAAGAATGCCAAACAGAGCGCAGCCAGGCCATTCAGGCTCTAATTGAATCTCCATATGACAGCTTTGGTCAGTGCTTAGTTTTTGTATCACAGCTTTTAACATTGATAACATTTTCGGTTTCCTCTGGCTGTCTTTAATAAGAACAGGATACTCTAGATCACCGCTGACATCGACTAAAAAGGTGCTTGTGCCCAAGCTGTGATCTAATTCTAAAGCGCATAACATTGCTTGTCTTTGGCCAAAGAATGGATGAACAGAGTCGACGCACAAAAGAACAAGTTTTTGATCGATCTCTTGGTTTAGCTCGAGCAAAAATTCCTGGAGTTTCTTGGTAGATGCTGCAACCATATCAAACAAGAAAGACGGTTTGACACATTCCATTACAGCCCTAATGTGCTCCAGAATAATCTTCTTTTGTTTTGCTTTGGCATTTTTGAAATGTCGCCCGATAACTTCTTCCACCATAGTCCGAATCTATAATTAAAACGTTGTCACAAAAAAGGCATAGGAAAAAATAACTTCGTCATATATGTATTCATGTGAGATCAAAATTTGCACGGCAATGTACAATGAATTCAGACACGGGGTCTTCTTCGCCATCATTACGCATGGACTCAGTAATTTCGTCGTTTTCAACTAACGGCAAAAATAATTGAACAAATTCGTGGCTGTAGGGTGGTGCAATAGTCTCCAGAGTCTCTTTGACAAAGTATCGAATGAGAGAGATATCGGTGTCAGATTTTTCCCAACACGACCGTACATACTTGACCACGGGGATAACAAAGCCTTTGGACAAGAGATTTACTAGACGGTCCAATAACATCTTTTTGATTTCCAACTGTGCCAAAATCTCCAAGCTCTCATAATGAGCTTCAAATAGTTGGATAAAGAGTTCTAGCACACGTTGGTGCAACAGAGGATGACAAGTCACCACTTCGTCAATGAGTGCGAGATGCACTGGGCAGTACTCCGTACGTAAGGAGAAAAAGGCTGGGTCTGAAACTTCGCATTCAACCCAGCGGATGACACCTACTGAAACCACTGGGAATCGGATACAATGATATAAGGTACTGAGTTCAGCAATTAATTCGGTGGAGCCTTTGCTGGAGGTACAAATACTATGCTGAAAATGTAAAACAATAAATCAATTTTCTACCAATTGTTAACTGCTTAACCTTTGTTGATACTTACAACTTTCTCCACAGCTTGCGTTGTTCCTTTCAACTCATCTCGATTCAAGCTTTTCCGCGTGCCTCGCTTGAAGTTCCAGTTGTCACAAACGCTGCTTGCATAAGCCAAAAGATAGATGTACTTGGACTTATGTTCTTGATTGATTTTGGAGCCTTTTTTGAAAAGACTGTCAATGAGCAATTCCAAGAATTGAGGGAGGCGAATAAGATCAACTGGAGGCGGATCTTGAGGGTGATTGTAGAGCTTGTAAAGCACTACAATATCAGCTGGATTAAGAGCATTTTTAGACAACATTGACTGCAAAGCTTGTACAGCTCTTGTATGTTGAAATCCAGTTGTCAGAGCCATAGTGATTGGCGTAACATCGTGTTGTCCTTTTTGCGCCTCGCGTTGGATTTCTTCTTGAAGTCTTTTAATGATATGCCCCCCTTTTGCCTCATAAGACAAGACCGAGAGCAAAGCCTGTGCGTAAACGTATGTGTGCTGTCCATGACAAAAAGTTTTTGCACACTCAGACATGTTTTTAGCCA
Source organism: Oithona nana (assembly GCA_900157175.1). Lineage (NCBI taxonomy): Eukaryota > Metazoa > Arthropoda > Copepoda > Cyclopoida > Oithonidae > Oithona > Oithona nana. The sequence goes on along the minus strand of LT727913.1, from coordinate 476,975 downwards.
AGTGGTCTTCGTCCGATTGTAGGAAAGTCACAACTGAAGTCTTGAGGATTCTTGAAAAAACTTCAATTTGTTGAGCGGCAGTAGAAATGGATGTGATTTCACCCTGGAAGCCAGCGTCGGAAATCAATTTTATGGTGAAATTTAACATTAGACAGTCAGGATAATCTTCAGCTAATCTGTAAATCAAAGACCTCCAAGTTGGATACTCAATTAGTTCGGCCAACCAGGACGGTGTTTCTCCCTCCTCGGCAAAAATAGCATCAGCCTTTTTGGGATCAAAAGTCTTCAGGATCATGTCGTGCAGGTGATTTTCTACTCTTTGTTGAACCTCGGAAATCTCAGCACCCGCTAAAATCAGCCATTCCGCCATCAAATTAGCCATTTGAGCAACAGCTATGTAGTTTCTTGAGAGTAAATCAATGACTTGTTCTGGATTGCCACCGGCCTGAAAATATCGCTTAAGTTGAGTGAAGATCTCAGGCTCCATGATGAAATCAGGCGAAGCGAAACGTTTTAAGCATGTGTCCAAGATTTCTTGGGTATCTTCTGGATTATTTTCATCCTCTTCTCCTTCATTTGGAGCATCACTAGCAAAATATTCGTCTGCTTCCATAATGTCAAAAAAATATTTGACTTTTGTTTGTTTTTGATTGACGCTTTTAAAATATTTGACTGATCGAAAAAGGTACGATGTTCTGGTCAACATTTCTGGTATGCGCTCATAATTATTGGGCATTATAGTTTAGAGTACGCATACTATTTTGTATTTGACTATTTATTTTAAAAAAAATCTTCTCACATCTCACTTCCAGTCTTTACATCATTAAAAGTGGCTGTATACAACCAAAAGTTGGTACTTTGATGAATAATCAAGCCAAGTTTATCATTTCTATAAACTGATGAATTTGGATAGTCATTGATAGTGTGAAATGTGCAAGCAAAGTGAAGAATTTGTTTCTTTACTCATTTTAATTCTTGAGGTGCATGGAAAGAATAGAGTGCTTTGCTCTTTTCTCTGCACCTTTGCCAATGAAAGTGAGTTTCCAAGCAAGCGCCAATTATACGCTGAACTTTGACAATGAGTAGTGTGTCGAAACAAAGAAGCGAAAAGCGAAGACACGGGCATGAAAAGCAGCAGCAGGGTCGACCATCTATGATATAGGTACGGCGGCTGCGCTTAATGTCTTGAACGCTGAACCCATCTTTCAAGTTTCAAAGGGCATTTCGTGATCTTGCCAATAATGATGGAAAAAGTAGAGATCGACGGCATCATAAAATTTTCTCCTTTTTCCAGTAGAAAATTTTCCTTAGTTTTTTTAATTAAACATTTCCCTACCTACTTGAACAATGCATGGCATGTAAGTTGTTACCCTTGTTACCTATGAAGAGGATATTGGAATCCAATTATAGATTGAATTGAAAGCAAAACTTTTAATATTCTATCATTTTCTTGGCATTACAATTGTATTCGCTTGATGTCTACCTAAGCGTGTTTAGAAGGTGAAGAAAGTAGTGTATATCATAAAGTCGTGAAAGAGAAAACGCCGACACGCCAGCCTAGATGAATCCCAAGGAGCTTGCCGGCTCATTGCTATATTAGGCTCCTTTGAGGCCCGGGATCCACTCAGTCCAATTTAGCCGTCGAGATGATTAAGACACTCGTAACTCTTTTGACATTTTTCATGGCAGCACAAGCTATGCCAAGGTACTTGATTGTCCCCATAAGTAATGTGCATTTCATAAATCCTGAAAACCAGCCTCAAGTACATCACCGAGTAGTTCGTTCGGCATGGCCTCAAGAACCTTTAGGACCACCACCTGGCGGATTTGCCATTCCAGTAAACACCAATGATGCCATTGGATCTGCCAGGTATATATTTTCATTTTGGGCTTGAAAATTGATATTACATGCAACATCCTTTCTTATTAGTGAGCCTTATGGCAAAGGGGCGTATTCAGGACCCGATTACGTTGACTATGGTGCTTATACTGGCGGTTATGGAGCCTTTGGTTGGTACACGGATCACCCTGTTTTAGTTTATGATGGCCCACACCACTGAAACCTCCCATAGTTTGTAGAAAGAAATTCATCTGTTGCGAATCTTTTGAATAAAAAAAGCCTCATACACCTCAACAAGTGAAATTTTAAACATTTTATCTGACCACACAATTGATAAAACGGCTGCAAAATGTCGAAAGAATTGATTTTACAAGAATTGGACATTAGAAATTTAGACTTTATAAGCAATCTGCAACCTGAAAGTGTTATAGAATGTTGTCAGGTCTCTTTAGCGTACTTGACTCGTGGCAATCATTTATCTTCGAAGGCTTTGACCAAAGCTGCTTCGAAATTAAGTTTGGAACCAAGGGAACTAAAAAATTGCTTAGAAGCCCTAGCCCATTTGTTTTGGCAAAGCACAAAACAAATGAAGAACAAGTCGAGATGTTTGACAAGTTATCAACGTTTAGGAATTCCTAATCCTGAGATGCTGACAGACTTTTGCTTCGAAGAAGTCATGCCAATGCTAAGTACATTTATTCTGTTATGTATATTCTTTATCTTTGCATTAAAGGAAAGGTTTTTCATATTTGACAGAACCCACTTTGGAGGCTCTTGGTGAAAAAGATGGTGAAACCTTTTGTAAGTTGGAATGGAGGCTGGAAGGCCTGTTACAAACTCGAGGAGAGCAAGTTAGAGAGATCCAAGCAATGGTATCGATAAAATTGAACGATGATATCACATTTGATGCAGATGCAAAAACCTTGGATGAGTTGGCTTTCAAACTCGAAGGTGCACTAGTTACAATGAAATGCCCACTTGTTAAAAAGCTGCAAAGATTTCTATGATTCTTGTAACTTCAGCGAGAATAAAGAAATCACAGCTTCTTTGAGAGGCTCCATATCTTTATCGGATATTCCTTTGATGGCTTCTTTGGGCAAAACACTAAATCCTGTCCGTAAATCTTCTAAGACAACATCTTTTGTCTCATTCTGTTTTTTGGCTTCGGCTTTAATATTTGCCTTTTCAATACTTTTCAAGTTTTCTGACACTTTTTTCCTAAGAATCTTATCAGCTTGGTGAATCACATTGGCATTACATTTTGCCCGATTTTCATTTTTACGTGTTTCTGTCAACTCTTCTGGCTCAAGCTGCTGCACTGGATGTCTCGATGCTGTCAACAACATATCCTTGCACAGATCAAAGACGGAGGTCATATCACCAATGGCAATGCTAAACGAAAATTGTTCCCAATAATTTTTCAGAGGATTCGGAGGTTCCATTTTCTCAATCATTTTAGATATGACATCTTCTGGAACTCTTTGACTTTGAGGCCTTTGAGCATTGCGAGATCGTGCCAAGCTTTCTGGAGCATTCAAGTAGAATTGACAATAACCTAATTGATGTTTTCTGGCCAATTGGAAGTACGAATATCTCATGCTACGATAATAATTGTTGTCATCGATGACCACTACCTCATTTGGCTTGATTACTTCACTTGAAATTTGAGGCACACTTTGCCCTGCGAGGTACTTGTCCAAGTCTTGAATGATCTCATCGCGCTTCTCTTTCCAAGCATTTTCATGGTTCACTAGTTGTTTTTGAAGTTCAGTTGGAATAATTTCATCAAAAACGAGCAAAGTACATTGGCTGAAGTGTTTCTTCAGTAACTTCGAAAAGTAGGTTTTTCCAGATCCTGGTAGACCCATGAGAACTACAACCACTGCTTTATTTTCACACATTTTTGGAAATGTTTTTTCCTCCATTTTAAAGATGTATAGTGAAATCTAGTAACTCTATGCATAAGCTTTTGAATTACTATGGAGGTTTTGAATTTTTGAAATTTTTTATTTTTTTTGTTTAAAAAAATTGTTATTGTTTAGTGCTTTATAAATTGCAGACAAAACCATACAATAATCGATATTTTTTTCTTGAAAATAGCCAAATACAGACTGTTTTTAAACCACGTGTCGTGAAACGACTGAAACTCGCCGGAAAATCTAAACATTGCCGTACATTTCGTCACTTCTAAAAAATAACCGAATTTTTAGGAATAACTGACGAAGCAACAACTTTCTAGTTGCAAAAAATGGCTGATAAACCTCTTATTATGTCGGACGATATGAGTCTTGTTGGCCATGACCTGTCATCTGTCTTTGCTCATTGGAATGGAAATGAATTTACCTTTCCGTCCATAGAAGTAAAATTCAAAAAGAAGGAGAGCATTGACAACATGGCCAAATCACTGGTGAAACATCGTATCCAGTCTTTGACTGGGAAAAATTTGCCAACACTTGAAGCAGATCTTGGAAAGTCTATTGAAAGTGTGCAAGATTTACGAAGGCTAGCGAAATTGCTCTTACTTGAAGCCTTTGGTAAGTTACCACACAAAGAAGAAAAAAAAGTTGTCGAAGGCAAAAGTCGCAAAAGAGTTTTGGAAGAAACACCAGAAACGCGTGGAGAACCTGTGCTCAAGCGTGGAAGAAAGTCTCTGGCAGCAACAAGCACTCAGAGAAACGTTCCTACTCCGACTAGGAGTCGTCGATCAATGCTTCCCAATATCCCCATGCAAGAAGCGAAGGAAGAAGTTGAGGAAAAAGTGGAAATGGACATTGATGAAGAAGAAGAAGACGACGTTGATTTGAGCGAGCTCGGACCGAATCCTACACCACAAATGATTGAACTGAAAAAGAAGCAAAAAAAGGCGAAAAAAGGCAGCACCAATCGATTGGCTCCTCCACAGGTTCAACAAAAAAGTAGCATGAAGTCTAACGCTAAAAAGCCTATCCTTCCACCCAAAGTAAGCTTCACTGGGAGCAAGGATAATGCTGTTTACCTTGTCGCTACAGATGTGATGGACAAAGAGCAAAATGCTTTTGAGTACACAAAGCTACAAAACCATTTAGGAGATAAATTTAAGGGTGCTGATTTGACCTTTATACACTCCTTCGTGGAATGGAATCCTGCAGATATATTTACTTTGGTCATGAACGTCAAGCTTTTGAATCGGAAAGCCAAATTAGAATCATTTCTGGTGATGCTCGGCTGTGGAATCAGCAACATTCATTTGATTCGTGAGGCTTTGTACCGTCACACCAAACACGTTCAGCTAGTGGTGTTTGAAAAGCAAGACATGGTAGGCAACAAGTAGTCTTAAATCAGTACGAAATATTTATCTCTATAATGTCATTTTATTGATTGCAGAACAAGGATGCAAGTACCAATGCAACCATGCTAAGAGAAACCGCGGCTATTTTTCTAATGGCCTATTTCTTTCCTGGGTGTCAAGATGAAAACTCTCTTCCGGATTCCAAAATGGTAAGATCGGGCATGACTACGGTGATGCACACAAACGACAATGAAGACTTAGAGAATACAGTCATTCACGCTTTCACCGAGGAAGAAGACTGGGTCTTTGATGTTTGTTGTGGATCAAGGGAATTGTCACTTGCAGGTAATTTCCCTCCAGAATTATCTTTTATAATAATGCCTTGTAAAAAATCCAATTTTATCTTGTAGCTCAAAAAAGTGGAAGAAATGCAGTAGCATTCGAGGCTGATTTGATGAAACTCGAGGAATTGTCGCAAAAAGCTCACAAGATTGCCAAACATCACGATCCGACCTTTCGTCAAGGAGTTGACGGAAAAATAATTACTCTTTGAAAACTAATTTCTCCTAGAAAATTTGCCGAGAATAAAGCAGGATTGCGGTACACTTTATTCTTTTTTTGTCATGTTTCCGAGCTGTTAGTTAGGTTGTCGATCTGATCCTAACGTCGTGGATGTTGTTGATTTGTTTGTGTTGGTCGATCTCATCCGAGCTTTAAGCTCTAAGGCCTCCACCTAAAATATTACAAAATAAGGTTTAAAAGGTTACGAAAAATTTGCAAGTAGCAAGTGATGCAGAGTACCTGTAGTTGCGTTAATTGACCAGAACATTCTTCAAATACTTTTCGCATGGCCTTTTCCTCCATTCTCAATTGACGCAACTCTATCGTGTAGGCAGATAGGTCAGCCTTACTTTGTTGCTTTTCATCCTCAGGCATTCTAACGATACTCCTTTACATCAACTTACATATATCTGACCAGACTCCAGAGAAACCAAATTCTTTGACAACTGACTGTTTTTGTAGAGGTTTGTTTAATAGCTTGAAAATGTTCCGTTTTAGTGGCTACCTATAAGGGCAAGACCGCAACCGGCCAACCGTAAGAGATTGATGATTGTCGATTCTTTTACAATAAAAGTATGGATAAGAAATAATGTTCCATGAAATATCTTTGAAACAACTGAATCAATTAGAATCCCAAATAGCTTACAGACCTTTAGAGATAACTTATAGACACCTATCTCAGTACTGTTCTATAATTCTCTGTATAAACTGGAGAGGGCCCATGGCTAGTGAGGCAGTCAAGGCTGATGAAAACTAGTATGACTAGTAGTACAAATCTTAGACATGAATATACCATTGTCCTTTAACAAATGTTCTGCAAATTGGGATTCAAAATTCAAATCACTAGCTTGCAAATACAATAGATAGTAAGTAAAAGACATTTTATCACTTTTTTTACTAATTGATACATTTTTTCCTTCCTTCAAGTACGTAGCTACTTGTTTGAGGTAAACATTCGAACCATCTTTGAGAGTCCACTGCTGAGTTCGCTGTTCGCAGTTAATTCATAACAAAACGTGGAAATTATTAAAGTTTGCCAAACATAATTTTATGGGTTTATTGAGGATTTCAATACGGCTTTATGATGCCTGCGACTACCAGCAATAGCATTGATCCTATTGGCACTATGTTGCAAAGGACTTTTGGGGGTATTGAGGCCAAACGTGAAGGTCTTATCCGTGGCGGCAATAGTGCATCGGCAAGGCCATTTTCAAGCTCTGTGGATAAGCAAATTCAGTCCTCGGCAAAACACAGTCTTCTCATGAACGGCAGAAATCAAAGTAAGAACCGAGTCTTGTTTTAGAGTGGTTAATATTGCCCAAGTATCGTAAAACATTGGTCATTTTTCTTTCAGGAAATGGAGAATCTTCGATTCAATTTGACTCACCCACTCGGTGTAAAAGTAGTTTGTCTTTGCCCGCTTCCAATCAATCTAAAATTGTCGTTTTGAATCCGGCCAAAAGCACAAGTAATAAACTCGAAAAGGGCAAAGAAGGCACAGATCAGACAACTACTGCTGAAACTTTACCCAAGGCCAAAGTGGTGTTATACCCAATGACTGAGATTGAATTGGGTTACGGTCGCCAAAGGTCCGCAGGTTCAGGCATGGCCAATGCAGGAAATACATGTTACCTCAACTCGACTCTACAAGCACTTTTTCATATCCCTGCTCTATACAATTACCTATTGTATCAATGTAGCAGTCAACATATGTCCAAGTGTTCCACGTTCACCAATGGATTCCTTCAGAATTGTACGATTTGTGCCTTGGTCCATACCTTGAGGGACAGTTTGAAGTCGAATGTAATCAGACCTCATAGAATCTATGAGAAATTGAAAAGTATTTGCAAGCATATGGTTCAAGGCAGACAAGAAGATGCCCATGAATTCCTAAGGTAGAGAGAGTTATTTTGGAATCTTTTTGACACCTTAGTATCGTTTTCCTTTTTTAATATCAACGACTATTTCAGATACCTCATTGACTCCTTACAACGTTCCTATCTCAATACTGTTCCTGGTGGCAAGCAATTAGATGTTGTCAGCAAAGAAACGAGCCCTTTCAATCAGATATTTGGAGGTTATATGCGCCAGGAAGTCACTTGTTTGCGATGCAAGCATGTATCCACAACTTTTCAACACATGATGGATATATTAGTTGATATTCGACAAGCTTCTAATATTGAACAGGCGCTGCAAAACTACTTTAGACAAGAACGATTGGGACAAGTTGGTGATGAAGCTAGTCTTTACAAGTGTGAAAAGTGTAAAATCAAGGTTTCAGCCAAAAGGAGGTAAGCCAAGCCCGTGCTTATTGTATTCTTTATATATGTACCCACTCTAAACATGGTTATTTCAGATGCTTTATGGAAAGACCTCCTGCTGTCCTTTGCATACAGTTGAAGAGATTTAGTCTTTTTGGTGGGAAAATAGGCAAGCCCGTGCAGTTGAATCGTCATCTCAATGTGACAAATTATGTGCATCCTGGAGTGACTAAAAAGTTGTCTTCTAATGGCATACATTATGTCTTGCGCTCCATGATTACTCATGTTGGTCCTTCTCCCAATTGTGGTCACTATACTGCAATAGGTGAAGCAGCTGGCGGACAATTTTTCCAATTTGACGATGCCTATGTCAAACCCATAGCTTTGCAACAAGTTCTTAGTACAGCCTCCTACGTCGTCTTTTACGAAATGGTGCCATCATCTTGGAAGGGCTTGATTGGAGGCAGAGCCCCCGCACCATCTGCACAGCCGAAACCTGTTCCAGCTCAACCTTCACCTTTACCGGCCGCACCGCGCATTATCAATGCCTCTGGCTTGGTCAACAAGCTTGGAGTAGTATCAACTGTGGCCAAAGGAGTTGTGAATTCTGTGGCTGACGTGGCTAAAAGTTTGAACGGTAGTCCAAAGCCAAAGCCTAAGAATTATGGAGTGCTGGGCAAAGTAACAGGCTTGGTGCCTTATGACAAAGACTCTTCTTCGGAGGAAGAGGCAGCAGCCCCAACTAGCTCCAAAGGTTCCTTGACTTCAAATACGCCCAAACCTGGTTTCGTTCCAAGGGCTGTAACTATCAAAAACTTGCCTAAACCTGTGTCAGCCACAAATGGAAAATGGACAGTGACTGATATAGATCACCACAACCCCTCAGTTCACAGTGATAACTCTACAGGCTCCACCAGCAATTCTTGGAAAGTCACCCCTCAACGTCCACAGTCAGCCATGTCTACTGAGGATGCCAGTACAACAGGCAAATGGACGGTGACTCCTTTAAGGAAGGCTATTGAGGAGGATTCCTCCGAATTACCAACTATCCCCAATGGTTTGAACGGCAGACATCATCAGCAAAATGGAACATCCACCCCGTCATCCTCATCAAGTTCATCTGGCAGTAGTTTGGACAAGATTAGTCGAAAGAGGCCGAGTGTTGATGAAAGTGCCGGCGATGACTATGACGCTGAATTGGATCGGGGCAGAACCAAGAAAGTAAAGAAGCAGGAAATGAACAGTTCTTCAGCCTCACCATCAGTCAATGCAGCAAGTAATCCTTTCCAATCGTACCAGGACCGTCAAAACAGTCATAGACATTCCAGCAGTAGTCGTAGCAACCAACATAGAAGCTCCAATGGCAATCACTCCAGCAATAGGGATAGAGGGTACCCTCAACAACAGCCAAGGTCGCATTCCGGATATAATCAATATCATCATCGCCAAAGACATTCGTATTCGAGTGATAGACGTAAGAGCTTTGGAGGCCATGACCACAAAAATCATTATCAACAACATCATTATAAAAGTTATCATCGAAGCTACGAGCCGGACCACTATAGAGACTTCAATCGAAGGAGAAGTCGATAAATGAATTGCTTGCCTGAAAAAAAACTCCTTTACTTTGAAAATGATGTAGTGGATTTATTTGTTTACCCCTCCTGGTTGAATGATTAAATCATGATTGTTGAAATTTCTACTAGACTGGTTTTATTTACCTTTTTATTATTCTTTTTTTTTTTTAATATTTTTTTGAAAAGAAAAGAAAAACCTATACTGTATATCAAATTTACTATTCTTGGTCTATGTCCTTCTTTTGCAAAGACGTAATTGCATCAAAAGACTTTTTAGTGGATCCGTCTTCGTTAGGCCAGACCTTGTCCATCCAGGAAGCGTGATTGGAGACTAGACTTTGCATCAAATTTGGCAGGTGGTGTATGGCATGTGGAATAGTTTCCATGGCATTTTTTACCGCTTTGAAGGGATGACGTGAAGAAGGTTGATTTCCGTTCTTGACTCCTCCTCCCACCTGTTTTTTAGGCCGATGACTCTGCATTTTGGGTGGATGATGGTGACCTCCGATGACAGGTCTTTCTGTATCCGTGGAAACTGGGAATTCAGAAGTTTCTGCATACCCATGTACCTTCAAAGGAATGTGATGGATAGTTCCGATTCTTCGAGTCTTGTTATGCTTATATCTGAAACGAATATGATGACAAAATGGCAAAAAAAAAAAACGTAATTTTAGGTTCAGTCTACCTGTCAGAGTCAATTTCGAGTCGGATGAAATCTGCTCCATATGGGTTCTTGAGGTAACTTTTGCCATACTGCTTCCCTTCTCCTCCGCCAACATCATCTGACTCATAGTCCAGCTGTTCAACATTGGGCAAGTCTCGCAATATGGCATCCGTTTCTGCTGTCTTGACAGGAATGTCTGGTAAACTTCCATGTGCTGGCAAATTAAATTTCACATCGCCAAATGAAGCTTTGAAAGTCTCTTCTTCCTTTTGCAGTGGCTGCTTATAAGGTGGTCGATCATCGTGCATTCCCGGATGTCTCAATGACCCAATGCCCATGAAGCCATTTTGCAATTTATGATAATTATTCTAAGATACGAAAAAAGAAAATTATCTCTGGGTAAGAAAATTGATAATGCTGATGTATGTATACCTTGAGATATGAAGTGTCTCCAGAAAATCCGGTAGAGGTCTCATAGGGGGATTTCAATTTGACGTCATGTGCATGTTTTAATTTTGATCCTTGTGGAGATTTGTGAATGTAATTGAAATTTACAGGGTGCTTAGTAGGCCTAACCGTGAATGCCTGACCTCGTCTGGTTGGTCTGACAGTAAAAGGTGTTGGGGTGGTATTTTCTTGCCAAACATCCTGGGTTTTACCCAAATTAATGAATGGCTTTAATGTAGGCCTTACAGGCCTTAAAGTGGAAGGCCTCACAGTGAATGGTGTAGCCTCCGGAGTTTGATGGGGCCAAATGGTGGCTTGCCCTATGGGTAAAGTGGGTCTGACAGTGAATGGGGTGTCTACTTCTCCTTGCCAAGGATCTTCTGCAGCAAAGTTACTAGAAGATCCACCTGAAGGAATTTTACGCTTTACCGTTCTTTTCAACATTGGTATATCATTGTAATTATCTTCATATCTGAAATTGACGAAGCGGCCATGAATAATCAGAATAATATGCTGCTTCTTATATGCACTGTATACTCACACAGTGTCGTCAATGGACGACATTCTTTCACTTAGCACATCGCTGCCCATTTGCATCGACATGAAACTATTGCCGTCCATGTCCAAAGTAATCTTAGTCTTCTCCAGTTTGGGCATGACTGAAGGTTCTACACCTTGGGGTTCTTTGTCTCCCATTTTCATCCGAATAAAGTTCCCCCTGATCGAATTATCCAGGGATGATGATGATGATTCCCCGTTACCTCTGCGGGGAAATAGATTCTGTCTCATTGGTTCGTCCTCTGTCCAAATCATGTTGGTAGGTGAACTAGTTGTCATTTCAGGCTTCATAGTAGGTTTGGTCTTCATTAGGAAACTCATCAGCATTCCTTGGGGCTCATTCTTGGTAAAGGAGAAATTTTCTGCCACTGATTTCAGCGTGTCTCTAGATACGGTTTGTTGAGCTTGATTTGTCGGGCCCTCTTGATCATCATCACCGGTGGCTTGAGGAGGAGGGGGCAGTTTGAGGCTCTCTGAGAATCCACTTTTCCCCATGGAAATTTGCATAAAACTGTCTCCTGGCATTTTGACTATTACATCACCGCTACTCACAACTTGGCCATCACTGTCAGCAGAAGTAGGCTCTATGGCATCCAAAAAGTCTCCTTCTTCTGGTGGATCCTCACTGAAAGAGAGAAAGTCAAAGTCATGATTCAAGAACTAAGTAGTAGTGTGATTTCTTACCTGGGAAAGGTAGTTCTAAAAGGCGTGGGTCTGTTCCTCATCAAGAATTCTTCCAGTCTTATTTTGGTCGAGTCTTCAACCGTCCTCTCGGACTCAGTGCTGGTGGTTAAACTTTCCAAAGTTGGCCGTAAAGATTGGATTGGGAAATCGGGCAAGTTTTCCCTTATGGGTTTTTGTTGAAAGGTTGGCAACCTGTCTGACATGATCAATGTATTTGGTCTTTTGAGTCCAAATTCTCCATCATCATTGTCTTGCTTGATACGGATTGGCATTCGATTCATTGGGCCCTGAGCTAGTGATGGAGGGGATTCTGTGGTAGTCGTTGGAACGTAGGTCCTGGGTGGAGGTCTTGAGGCTCCTTTCCTCCTTTCCTTGTTTTTCACCCTCATTTTCAAGCGGTGCGCCGGCGGTGTGGCTGGTCTACTGGGCAAGGAGCTAACTGTCGGCATTTGAGGAAGAGAACTGACCCTGGTAAAAGGTTTTTTGGTTGGCTTGGATTTCTTCTTGTCGATTGTGGCCTCGTCCGACACCATTTCTGTCAATTTGGCCACCAGCTTGGAGTCCTCTTTGGTTATATGATTGGTACCCATCATTTTGACGATTTCCGACACCATGACTATGTCATTCATTGATACTACCAAACCTGAACTCCTCATCATCCTGGCAATCATGTGCACCTCTCTGTTGGACAAAGATTGGCCAAACTTGGCAGTCATATCCGCCACAACTTTGACCTCCTTTTCTGTCATTTCACCATCTCCTCCTCTGGCAATCTCAGCAATTTCTTCGACATCGCCTGGAGTGATATCATCAGAGGTTTGCATGACAATTTCGGCTAATTCTTCCACGTCATTGGAATCGATTAACTCGGGATCAGCTTCAATGAGGACCTGGGACATGACCTGAGCTTTGCTATTGGTCATTAAAGGTTCCATCTTTTCAATTTGATTCTCCAATTCCTCTAGCTCTTCCAGACTCACACGTTTACCTTGCATGCTTTGGAGTGTATCCACCAGTTTTTCCGCACTAGCATCAGTGGCTTTATTGCCAACTTCTTCAGTGATCAACGCTACCAACTCCACTTCTTCTTCTTGGATGTCTGGTCCAAGCATTTTCACCATTTCGTTGATGACTTGAATGTCTTGGGGATTCAAATCGATCCCATCTTTTTTGCTCATCCTTTGGATCATTTTCAATTCTCGAGGGCTCATCACTGAACCCGTTTTTTGAACTAGTTCAACCACTTTGTCAACCTCTTTGGCTGTTAATTTTGACTCTAAATCTCCTGCCATGTCGGCTATCATGTCGACCAGATGAGGGCTCATGGAATCGGAGACTTTTTCGGTCACTTCCGCCACCTTTTCCACCAGTTCGGCGTCCACATCAGGCCCTACTTTTAAGAGGACTTCGGTCATCAAGCCTACCTCTTTAGAGTCTAACTTGGGACTGGCCTCAGCAATCATTGACTTAAGATCATCTATTTCATCAGAGGTCATGAACGTACCCATTGACTGTAATGCATCCGCTACATCGGTGGCCTCCTTCGTTGCCATGACCTTGAGAGAGTCAGCGTGGGACTTGTCATTGTCAGCCGTCATCAAGAGTATGAGTTCAGCTTCTGGTTGAGATATTTCGTTGCCCAATTCATTAGCTATGTCGTTGATGACCACCACGTCTTCCATTTTCACTTGAACATCTGAATTGGCAGCCAAGCGGGCAACCATTTCCACTTGACGATGACTAGGATTGGGCCCCATTCTGGAGACAAGATTGGACACAACGACCATATCAATTGGCTCCACTTCTTCGGACAGATCTTGAGCCAATTCCGCCACTTTTTCCACTTTTTCCACACTTAGAAGATCGATGCTGCTGCTTTCTTCCAAAGTTTCAACAACCATTTTGGCCTTTTTCGTGTCTAGATCTGACAATTGCTCCATGATTTTGACAGCTGTCTCTGCCTTGTCTTTGGTCATCTTCAAGCTAGTCATTTGCAGCAATTCTTGAACGACGATTTTTTCCATCTGAACTTGAGTCTCTCCTTTCATTTCAGCCACTTTTTCTACCATTTCCACCAAATTCTCCACTTCTTTGCGGCTCATTTCTTGGTCATTGGTAATTCCCGTAGTGGTGAACCTATGACTGGACTCGGGCGAGATGATCTCTACTTTAGCCACCATTGTCATGATGGCTACTAGTTCTATTTTGTCATCATTTCCCTCCGCTTGGATAATGTCAATCATTTCGCTCACCGCTTGAACATCTTTCATTTCAATAGCTTTGTCTTCGTCAAGCACTTGGTTGGCTTCCGCTACAGCCTGCTTCATTTCATTGAACGACATGACTGCCCCACTGTCTGCTTTCACTCCAGCAATGGCTTTGACCTCCTTGAAGGAGAGCTCTGTGTTCAATTGACGAGCTACACTGGCCATCGATTTGACATCCTGCATGGTAACATCACTTGTGTTGTCTTCAATGACCAGCTTGGCCACTTCTGTGACGTTCTGAGGACTCACATTTGGACTGATCTCAACCAAGATTTGGGCCATAACTTGGACTTTCTCCATTCTGGCAGCTTTTTCCTGCAACATTTTCTCCATCATTGTGGCCACAGTTGGTGCGTCCATCAAAGAGCCATGAGGACTACTCATCATGTCAGCCAAATGCTCAACATCTTCTTTTTTCAGCACAATTTCTTTCTTTTTGTCTTCTAGTACCTTGGATACGACCTCAACCAACTTAGCATCTTCCATGCTGAGTGGAGCTTTGGCAACCTCCATGATTTCATTAACTGCTTCCACCTCTTTTGGAGTCACTTCTGCACCCAATTGCTGGCTCACGCTGACCACTTCCATTTCTTCCGACAGTGTCATTGTCTTCGATATCATTCCCATGTGACCCATTACATTGGCCACTGTCATGACCTCGGCAGCCTGGAGAGGCTCTGCTGCCAGTTTATCCTCAATGATCTCAGTGACATTTTTCATTTCTTCGGGCGTGTCGATTTCAGTGGCTTTGACTACCACCTCGGCTAGGATTTCCACCTTTTCGGCACTGACATCTGTACCCGCCATTTGGATCACTTCGGCCATCATTTCCGCTTGGGCTCCAGTGATTTTTTCATCGGTGACATTCTGAATGGTTTCTTGTATGACCAACTTCTCCGGTTCGGTAATGGCATTACCCATGGTCGATATCACCTCGACAACAGCTTCACCTAGACTAGAGTCTAAGTCTTGATCATTCTGGTGCTGAGTGGTCAACATCGAAATCAATCCAGCTTCCGTATCCGAAGGAGTAGGTCCAACTTCATCAACTATTTTTGCCATCATGGCTACATCTTTCACCTTGGCCTTTATTCCAGACTTCTGTGCCATCATTCTGGATATCATTTGCATTTCTCGCATGGTCAAATGAGGACCAGCTTTGCCAATCAGACTAGCCATAGCTTGAACTTCAGTTGGTTCCAATTCAGTCTGGATTTCTTTGGCCATTTCAATAATTTCTTCCACGTTGTTAGAGTCAATGTTTGAACTGCTTAATGGTGAATCTTCAAGCACTAATTCTGCCACTTCTTTCACTTCTTCAGGCAAAACCTCCGGGCCCATGGCAACCAAAACTTTGGTCATGACTTCTGCTTCATTTTCCTTCATAAAAGGAATCATTTTCTTCACTTCCATTTTGACTACTTTCTCTTCAGATGCAGTGACCACCTTGCCCATGGAAGCAACGATCTGAGCAATCTCTTCTCCTTTCTTATTTTCTCCTTCTTCTTGGACTTGATCTGACTTTGTCATCATGGAAATCAGTGTTGCCTCACTGTGGGATATCCTGGGCCCTACCTCCGCCACTATGTTGGCAATCATGGCCACATCCTTCATTGAAGGCTTCTTCTTCATGTCTGATGCCGACTTCTGCTGAGCCATTCTGGATATCATTTGCATTTCTCTCATAGTCAGCTGAGGTCCGGCTTTTTCCACCAGTTTGGCAATAGTTTTGATGTCGGAGGGCTCTAATTCAGTCTTGATTTCATTGGCCATCTCCGATATTTCTTCCACGTTATCCGAACGAATGTCACTGTTGGGATCTTGCACTAATTCCGCCACTTCCTTGACCTCCTCCGGCGATACTTCAGGCCCCATCTTGACTAGTAATTCTGTCATGACTTCCGCTTCATTTTCATTCATGGATGGGTTCATCTTTTTCACTTCCACTTCTAACTCTGCTCTTTCGGCAGGTGTGACCCTTGAGCCAAACAGCTTGACCACTTCTGACAAAAAGTTGGCCTCCTTCTCGGAGATGATAGCCCCAGCACCTTCGTTGCCGCCGGACTGCTGCTGATTAGTCCGCACGGTTGGCGAAGCCACTTTGTCATCCTGAATCTCATTGACCATGACACTAATGATTTCTAAATCTGCATCCTCCAATTGGGTAACCTTTTCTTCGCCCATGGCTGTAGCCACAACTTTTACCACCTCCACCGTGTCCATGCTCACCTCTTCTCCGGTTTCTCGTTCGACAGCGCGAACAACTTCCCGATCCGGCATTGATGGTTTCTCCATGGCCATTTCAGCTACCATTTGGATCACCTCAGGAGACACTAAAGCTTCCTCTTCTTTTTTCTCCTCTATGGGAGTTTCTTTGATGACCTCTGCAATCATCTTGATATCTTCTGGAGTTAAGCTGGCCTCGCCTTGGGAAACGGCCGCTGACACATTGTGCACCAATTCCGGGCTGACAGGCTCGAGCATAACCTCTTTCAAGACAGCGGCCATGACCTCTGCCGTTTCCTTGGCCACATCCTTGTCCAGCTCTTTGATCATATCGGCCACAATTTTGACCTCCATATCAGTAGCTTCAGGCCCGATGTTATTGATCATCTGAGCCACCATTTCCGCTGCATGGTCTGTCAACCCACTCTCTTTGGCTTCTTCACCCGAACTCTGGCCAGTCGTCATTACCGCTTGGATCTGATCAAGCTCTTGGGGGGTCATTGTATCCCCCACCTTGGCCTTGACCATTTCAGCTACCACCTTCAGCGTTGAATCAGGTGCCAGATTATCATTCTCCTCAATGGTACTGACTACCTCCGCCATAGTTTTGAGTTCAGAGCTTTCTAATTCAGGTCCCATGCTGTCCACCAGCAGGGATAAGACCTTCACTTGCTTTTCATTGACTTTGGCTCCAACCTCTTGGCTAACATCGGAAATGATTTCGATTTCTTGTTGAGTGATGACAGGTCCAGCTTCTTTGATCATCTCACTAACCTAGATCAGAAAAATCAAAGTATGACATTGTACAGGATTGTAAAGGATTGTCTTACCATTTCGACAGCCTCCACCGGCAATTCAGCTTCTTTCACCTCTGGCTGTTGGCTCTTGCTCGGTTTCCGCTGCTTCTTACGAATCCTCATGACGGGACGTTTTCTCTCCCCTACTACTTCTTGTCGGAAAATAGTTTCCAAAACATTTCTAGAGGGTGGTGGTCTCGCCTGGGCATTAGGTCGGGTCACTCTGACAGGCTCATATTTTTGTCCAGACACCGGTTCTGGGCAACCTTCCGGTTCAGGACAAGCAAAGACCAACGTTTCTCGGTTGCTAGAACTAGTGGCTTGGGGTCCTTCTGTCGAAGGAGCTTGAGTGGTTTTTCGTCTCCGCCGCCTAAAACTTTGCCGCACTGGGTCGTTGGGCAACCTTCGGGCCTCCTTGGCCAAGAGTGCACTAGCTTGAGGTCCACTGGATATTTCCCCTCTCCTTTTCATAAGTAATTGGTTGATTAATGAGGTTGAAGAGGCTAAACTTTCAGAGAGGAGATCAAGTGGGGCGGACATGAGTCCTCTGTAAAGATGCAGAATGGAAATAAGAATACTTTTGAATTAGTACAGAATACACCTACCTAGGAGTCTCTTTTGTCTGGACATGGTTTATAACCAAAGTGACTAGAGTTAGTACTACCAGTGATATTGTACTATGTCGTTTTCTTTTCATTTTTCTGAAAGTGAACAGATCGTCGGATCTGCGTCAACTGGTCTCAAATTCTCATGACGAAACAGACACCACAGAAATTTCCTGCTTGCACGCTGCACACCAATACACACACACACATATCTTGCTGCGCACCAGTAAAAAGCTTTAGCATGGCTAAAAGAAACTCGCAGACAATCAAATAAAGTCCCGAGTCCACAGAATTACCGTAAAAGAAGTCAAAACTTCAGTTCATAATAAAAGGTGAAGCTGCGAAACTCTTTTGCAGTGTCTCTAATTTTACTCTATCAAGTCCAAGCGTCCAAGAGCTGCACATCCCTCATAGAGCTCGACGAGCGCATGTCCTATCCCTCTTTAGCGATAATTAGCCAAATGGCCCCACCTAATAGACTCTTAGGGATAAATTGAAAACTCTGAAAAGGGTTGATAAAACGAAGGAAAATTTAAGAATCAACTTTATTTCACAAGCATCTAGAGACGGAAAACTCAGGTGATGTAATAGCTTTTCGTGGCTCTAGGACATTACCCAGAGTCGTAACAGTCTTATGCCACCAGATGATGCTATCCTTCGTTGCCCTCCTGCAAAAAAGTCAAACAGATCTTTTAAGGAAGAGATTTTTTGAGGGTATTGCAGTGATAGTGTCGTATCTATGAAAGCCTTCATTAGTTTTGAATCTACACTGGAAAATTGTCATTTCATTTTAACGTTTTTACACTTGAGGACTTATTTTTGTCACGGAAAAAAATCTTAGCATATCTCTGAAGTCTGAATGTACTTGGGTATGTTCAAACTTTTCCAGACTGTGCCTCCATAGTCCATATGTATTAGAATTTGCAAACCTCATCTCTATCCGTATCCTTTGAAAGTTTAATTGGCTTGACGAGATCAAGTTGGTGGTAAGCGATGATGATGATGATGATAATGATGACGACGACGTCTGTCCATCTGGTGGCTGAGCAGTGACCAGCTGGAGTAGAGCCCAGTAGTCTTTTCGTCTTCCTAAGCTTTATCCTATGCTGCTGCGGCGCAAGCAGGGTGCCATATGTAACGTGACAGATGCTCCTTGGCTGGTGTGCTTGCCGATTCCCGGAGGTTCTCGATTCTCACAGGCATCAACTACTCGGCTCCGTAAAGCAGTAGCGCAGATACAAATGTGCAAAATGTGCTTCTTGACCAGAAACCACAGTACGCAGCAGCTCAGGGAAGGATGCATGAAGTTTCACCTCCCATTTTGTAACACAGTTTAGACTTTGGTAGCTAAAGCCAGGGGAGAGCTAAAACTACTCTGCATGGGGAAACCTAGGTTCACATCCCCCCTTTTTTTCCTATCTATCGAGGAGCGATGAAGAAATTTGCATATGGCGGTCTCGTTTTGAATGTTGTGGTGGAGATGAGTCAGGCAGGTATGATTTGTCGAGGGATTATTGCTGCTTTCCTCGACTGATGATTTTGGACTTTCAGCAGAGCATGATGACGACCACTGAAGAACATTATGTTCAAGGAGGTTTGGATTACCAATTTGTGGAGAAGACTTACGACCAAAGACTAGAATGCTCAATATGTCTCCTATGCCTTCGAAATCCACACCAGACGTCATGTGGACATCGATTCTGCTATTCTTGCATTCTCACCTGGCTCAACGAGGGAAAATCTTGCCCTCATGATAACGCCAGCTTAGGAGAAGGTAATGATGATATTAGTGTACTGTACTTTTACCACTTGACTATTTGACTTTTTCTACGTATAGGAGATCTATTCCCTGACGTCTCCATTGCCCGTGAAATTTCTCAGCTTCAAGTCAAATGTCCAATGGGATGCGAGGCTGTCATGACCGTCAGCCAGGTTGACAACCATGAGTGCGCCGCCAAGGTCGGCAGCAGCCCACCAAATCCTTTCAGACCTTGTCCTCACTGTGGCCAAAGCATTGCACTGAAGTTTGAAGAAGGAGAGAAGAAAAGTCATCAGCTCATCTGTCCATATATCCCCGTGGCCTGTCTCTATGCTCAAGCCGGTTGCACTCAAAGGTAATTTTTTCTACTTAATTGTGCCAAAGCCGCTACCTCGTTTCTTGATGGTTTAACATTGCCCATAGGCCCTCTCGTCAAGATTTGTCCTCGCATTTGAAAAACGATGTGGCCCATCATCTGCAGCTGTTGAACGAAAAAGTGGTCAAATTGCAACTCCAACTGACTGATGTCTCATTTCCAGCCGTTTCAACGCTGTCCTCTGTACAGGCCCCTCAGGTAGGTACAATCCTGTGTCCCAAATAGAGAGTACAGTCAACAGAAAACCAAAAAGTGCCTCCTCATCAACGGTGGAAATTCTTTCTATGTTCTCTTTTGGAGTAGCGCACCCCGATCCCTTTTTCGATTACTGAGCCGTTTTGAAAAAATAAACCGAACTGCCAGAATGGCCAGAAAACGAGTTTTTTTCAGATCCAGAATGGATGCCTTGACAGTACTCTCTATTTGGGACACTGGTAGAATCTAGCCTTTCTTTGAAATATCCGAATCCATTTCTCCTTCCTTTTGTCAATAGGAATTTGAGAGCTGCACTGCTGACAGCAGCACTCAGGGCCTCTTGCATAGTCTTTACCAACGTATTGTGTCTTTAGAGCAAAAGAATGGTTATGAGAGGATTGGCCAAGAAGAGACAAAAGAACGGCTTGGCACCATTGAGGAACGTTTAACGTCCATGCCTGATGGTCTGGCTCGGCGATTTTGCCATGGCCGATACGTGTGGAGAATTTCTCAATTGACTTCAAAATTAAGGCAGCATCAGGAGCAGCCTTCTTCTTCTGGCCATCGGCCTCGGCCCCTGGTCCTTTATTCTCCAGCCTTTTATACAGCGCCTACATTAGGCTATAAGGTGTGTTTGCGTTGTCATTTCCACCTCAGTGAAGAAGCAGGAGAAGAAAAGCATTTGGGCTTGTTTTTGCATTTGATGCCGGGAGAAGATGATGACATGCTAGAGTGGCCTTTTTCCGGCCAAATCACTTTGAAGCTGAAAAGTCGACTGGGCTCCCACCTGGATTTGGTGGAAGTTATGAACACTCCTCCCAATGGTCTTTCTGCCTTTGAAAAGCCTTTAATACAGACGCCTCGTAACCCAATGGGCTTTGGCCATCAAGAATTCATCAAAGTGAGAGATTTATGCAGTGCCAGATTCTGGGACCCACATAACGACACCATTGCCATCGTCGTACACGTCCAAGAGAACACATGATAATATAAACTTCTTCTTGCTTGTCAATTCTTTTTAACTTTTCAAGAGATGAATAGAAGCACGCAAGGTGCGGTTGAGATTAAAGAGAAACTATTACTATTTCCCGTTAAGGACATTCAGAGGCCAGCAGAATATATTCGGTTTTTTCTTTGCCTCCAAGTGTATTAGTATTTTTAAGACAAAAGGATGGATTTCGTGCTAATTTTAGCCACAAGCTAGCCAGATTCTTGTAACGGTACAATTAGCCTTTAGTTAATTGGTATATGCTAAAACCAGACTCAACAGATGGTTTTAAGGTCTGCTACCGGCTACAGGAGGGCCACTTCTGAGAAGCCACCTACTCATGACTGTATTTATTATGTTATATCAAAAAGAAAATTGATCTGCTTTATTTATTTTTCAAAGCATGTATGTAGAATAATTTCAAATTTTGAATATCACAGAGGCCACTGATTATAATTGTTAATTTGCTGATCTTGCCGACCATTTCTGGTAGGTTTTTTTCCCCCCATCATTTCAGGTATTTTGATTTCCAGTCCACTCTACCATTAAGGCCAGCACTAGGTGATCGGCTTAATGAGTCGCCCAAGCCAGAGGAGGAGGTGGTGAAGGTAGTGGTAGGCATTTTTGCATTGGGGTAATTGCTGCTCACCCTGCCTCCATTATTGGTGTAGTGGTTCTTGATGCTAGGTAAACTGGCACCTAAATCAATGAAAACATGCACACTACATGTACGTACAACAAGTCTGAATTACCTAGACTTACCCTCATGAACATGTTTGTCGTAGGTTATGTGACCGCCGCTGTGACTGCGGCCGATTTCGTGAACCATCACTTCCTCAAAGTCATCATCATTGATATCGGAGGCTACATGCCCCCTTTGGCCTCCACCGGCTGCGCGGCCATCTAGAAAGAGAAAAATGATCTTGAAATACCGCTGTTCTCGGGTACCCGATGATCACCTGTCTCACCGCGAGGTTCGCTGACACTGCGTTGACCTCGAAGAGGCCGTGGGTTGATGGCTTGATCACGACGTAAATTTGGCGCTTGTTGGAAGTAAGGATACCTCAAGGCTTGTTGGGCCGATGGCCTTTTAGCCGGGTTCCACCTCAGCATGTCAGTCATGAGAGCGATGGCCTCCGGTGAGGCATTGGGTATCAGAGTGGCTAGGGAGGTGGGGGAGAATTGGGGGAACTTGAAATTCATGGCAGCAGCCAACTTGAAGCCCTCAGGCCAATCCCGCTTGTCGGGCGTCCCAATAACCGAGCAGATTTTGAAGACCTCGTCGATTTCAGAGTTGCCGGGGAATAGAGGCCGAAAAGTATATAATTCTGCCATAATGCAGCCCACAGCCCAAATATCAATGGGGGCAGAGTACATGGTTGACCGCAAAAGAACCTCGGGCGCGCGGTACCACCTAGTAGATACGTAATCTGTGTAAGGCGGACGCGAACGTATTTCGCGTGCAAGTCCGAAATCGGCTATTTTGACTAGTTCGGGCCCCATGCAAAGCAAGTTTTCCGGCTTCATGTCCCGGTGAAAGTATCCATGTTTGTGCATGAAGGCCAATCCTTGCAGTACCTGATACATCATGGTACGTATCATGTGTTCGGGAAAGGTTTTGTCTCCACTCTCGTAGCGTTCCTTCATCAACTGGTACAGGTTTTCTTTCATGTATTCAAAGACAAAGTAGAGTGTGTCATTCTCACGGATGACTTCTTTGAGCTTGACCACATTGTTATGAGACAACTTTTTCAGAGACTTGACCTCTCGAAGATTCATGGCTTCTTCCCAAGAGTAATATTTCCGTTTCATTCTCTTGATGGCAACCTAAACGGCAAAAGTTTTTAACCAATCTGCTGTGATTGTAAGAAGACGAAAGTACCTTTTCTCCGGTGTCTACGCGCTGTCCCAAAAGAACTGATCCATAAGTGCCATTGCCCAGCTCTTCAAGCTGAACGTATCGGTTCATCATGCCTGGTTCTTGGGTTTTAACTACTCTTGCTTGTCTCTACTACCATGTTGAAACAAGAAGTGAAGCAGTAACGTTGTCAGATTGGCTTAACCATGGCAACCAAAGGTCTAATGACAACATACAAAGCTTTCAAGGTCTTTGGCCTTCGAAGAAACTCCTGACTTATTTCGCCAAGATGATTAGTCCACCTCTTCTACTCAGACTGGGATAGCTTCTTCTTTTAAATACTAGAGACGACTCAAAATACTATAGGTTTCAAATCTACTTTGATTGGTATTGCTCTTAGAAGCAAAATGGAGACAGGTAGTGTCGTCGAAGAAAGCTCACTCTATTACCAGGTGTTTGTATTTATACCTGACTCATTTGTCCTTGCTGGCATGTTACTGTATGGTTCATAATGAAGGAAGGCTTATGGAGGAAAGTTAAGCAAGTTGTACTTGGAGTCCCTTCAGCTACTTCTCCTAGGCTTACACCCATTGTACCAGGACATCCAAAAGAAAGATGGACAGGTAAAAGTAAAGAGCTCATCAGATTTTTAAATACATATTCTACTTTAAAAAAGATGCCCTGAGACGTTTTCTACCAGACCATCTGATTGACCAGAATGATGTGAATGACATTGAAGAAGATCATTTTACAGCTAAGGTACAACACTGTGATACAGAAGAAACTGTAATGCTCACTATTTACGCTCCAGTTATATTTGCTTGCCTTCGGAAAGCTGCTGGAATTTCTCACCGGGATTTTTTGAATGTAAGTCAATAGCGTTTTTTAAAGAAAACCCCGATTGGTTGATGATTTTTCCTCCCCCCCTCTTTCAGTCAGCTGCTCCAAAAGAAGAAAAGTACTTTGAATTTTCTTCCAATTCCAAAGGAGCTAACAATTTCGTCTATAGTCATGACCAAAGACTCATTTTCAAAATTGAAGACCCCAACACATTCCACTTCTCCCTTTTTACTTTAAAGTAAGTTTTTTCATTTTTACTTTTAGTGCCACCATCCCTCTGATTCTCTACATCTTATTATAGGCAGTATTTTGAGTATGTATTTCAACATCCACGCTCAATATTGGTAAGGATTTTTGGTATCTACTCATTGACTTTCCTGCGATCAAACTTGTGCTGCCAACCCGAAAAGGTCAGTTACATTGCAATACATATTCATCTAAGTTCAAAAATGTACTGACCTTATTTTTTTTTTCTTTCTAAAAATTCAGATCCATCTAATCATTATGCAGTCAGTATTCTGGCCGCCCCCGTTGAGGCTGGAAAAAAAGTTTGATTTGAAAGGTTGCCAAGGAGGGCGTGGGGAAAATAGCCCAGATGACTCTATTGTACTCAAAGATAAGAATTTTCATTTGAAGATTCACTTGATGGCGAATGAAAACCCCGAGTTTTTACAACAGATAATCAATGATGTTAAATTTCTGCAGCATTCATTTCAAGTTATGGATTATTCTCTATTGATTGCGTTGGAACCATTAACTGAAAATCATCAGGACCTTGAAGAAGAGGACCAACCTAAGCGAAATGACAACAAAGTTCATCCTTTAGCCGCCGGAACAGACCAAGTATTACCGAGTTGTCAAAAAAGGCTTCCTGCCGCTTCTATTCTCCAAGGGGTTCATATCTTTGAGGGTGTCAATCATCGATATTACATTGGCATCATTGACATCTTTACACCATATACTGTCCGTCAAAAATGGGGAAGAGTATTGAAAACGCTCAGATTTTGCTCACAAGACCATTCCTCCCTTCCCGCTGACCTTTATGCTCAAAGGTTTTTGAGCTTCATTCAAGACAAAGTAGTACTATCGCTGTCGTCATGAGTACAGTTTATATCATGTATGTATTTGATTATTATTAAATGCCACTTTTCAAAGTAATGGAGTGAGGAACATCACAATTTCATACGTCAGACATCTTGTTGCTGGTTGAATGCACCATTTGTGGTAACATTGGTCGGCGATTGCTCCCAATGGTAGCATACAATGGTTCTTTGGTAGTCTCAGAAGGCGCTCGGATAACATGTTGTTCAGGATTGGAAATGGGCGAGCCAGTCTCACTAGAGTCACTGCTCGCCTTTTTCTTGGACCGGTCAACTTTGGCATAGAGGACATGGCCGTCCCCTGGTTCAGGGGGCAGTGGAGGTGGCTGAGGCTGCTGTTTGCGGCCGCGTAGACTAGAAGAACGACTAGAGAAACCTTGGAGGCCGGTGATGCCAGTGGTTGCCTTGCTGCCACTAGAAGACCTGGGCAAGGACTCGTAACCCGTATAAGCAGCCACTGCCTCGTGGACTATTTTCCTGGAATGGAGGCTTTCGTAGCCTCCATCTTCACTGTGAACTTTGTACGACTCGCTGCAATTTTTAGAGAGAGAAAAAAAAATCCTACAATTGATTACTGATATAAAGGTAGAAAGCTTCGTACTTTAAGCTAGAATAAGTCGGTTCATCTGCTCTGCCATCAGGCTGGCGAACCATAGCATAATGAGATTCTTCGCCTTCCAAATCTTCTGGGTGGAGGTTTTTTAAGCTTGAATAGTTGTTTTCGTCCACCATTGAGCCTCCATCTCCAGCTGAGCGCCTACAATCTACACTGGGCAAAGCAGGTGGTAAGAGGCCACTGGAAGCTGGACGAAATGTGGCTAGGTCGCCAGGGAATTGGCTAGCAGACTCTTCATAACTGTTAAGATAAACATTAGAAGAAGGAGAAGCAGCAGTAGGGTGAGGCCCTTCGATATGGGCTACCAGGCCATTAGCTACATCGGCAATCAATTGGTTGGTGGAAGACCTCGACATATGGGGAGTTGAATGGGCATCATGGATGTCTGACCCTGACGAAGGGACAAATTTTCTTTGGGTGAAAAAGGCTACTATGAGGAGAACGACGACCAAGACCAGTGTGCCTAGAACACTTAAGGTAATTAGCGTTCCAGCACTGCCTCCTCCATCTGCAATCCAGTCTGAAAGCAGAGAATCATTGATGAATTAAGGATGAAGCTGCCTGCTAGGTTGAAGCAGTCAACGATTTTCCAAGTAGACTCCAATGAAAGACTGTGTCCCAAATAGAGAGTACTGCCAACAGAAAACCAAAAAGTGCTCCCCATCAACGGCGGAAATTCTATTGATGTTCTCTTTTGGAGTAGCGCACCCTAATACTTTTTTTTTGATTGATGACTTGATGACTTATGAGCCGTTTTCAAAAGGTAAACAAACTCCAATTTGACAACGATTTTTTCAAATCTAATATGGATACCTTGGCCGTACTCTATTTTGGGGACACTGATGAAAGAGAGAGAGAGAATGGAGGCTACTTTAGCTTTGTAGTCTTACCAAAATTGGCTGGCTCCTTTAAATTGACAGCCAAGGGATCGAAGGCGCATTCAAAGTCTATGGGGTGCCAAATTCCAGACTCTGAACACGAGGCTGTGACATGGCTGACGTTTTCTGCACCAGAAAGAATTACTTTTAGAGTTTTAAATACTGTAAGAAAAAACTTGATATAACTCACTTTGACCTAAAAGCATTCGATGACCTAAATGACATGAATAAAGAACCAGGCTCTTCCAGGCAGTCGATGTGCCGTTCATCAAGCGGAAGTGTCCATTCTTGACCTCGGGAGGCTGACCGCAAGTGATAGGCTTGCATTGAGGCTGCACACCATTCCACTCTCCATCCTCTGAACACAACCTCGAGGCATTGCCCCAAAGAATGTAGCCCGGATTGCAATGGTAGGTGGCCAATGAGCCATAAACGTACTTCCCCTTGAAGTTGGAGACCTCGATGAAGCCATCTTTGAGGCTGGAGGGGTCTTCGCAACGCACCTCTGCACCAGAAGAGAAGAAGCTGATTTATTCATGAGCCAACAGCAGAACTTTTTTTATTCCTTATTCTGAATGCCAGCCGCGTCGACATTTAGTGATGGCACCACCATCATTTGAACTAAGCCTTAGTTCCTTAGCTTTCTAGAGAATTGCTTCCTTGAGTAGTAGAAAGGGAGCACAAAAAAAGCGTCAAATAATGCTGTCTTAATTTGTTAAACGAGTTTTCCACGCATTGGAAAACTTTTGAAATCATCCCAATTTCTTTTTAAAACAAGGTTACAAATTGATTTTCAGATGGAAAAGGGCGTTTCCTAGCTTTCTAGACTCAATTCAGTCAGCTGGTATTCTCCTGGGAAAATTCTACCTTTTTTCTCCTTTGTTAGTATTTTGACTATGCAGTAAAGTATTGGGTGACACTAAAGTGCTACTCCAATCGGCTTTCTTTTACTATGTCTTGAATCAAAATTCTTTTAAAGCTTCAAAAGCAGGAATTCAGAATTTTCGATCGGTCGGTGGGAAAGAACATAAGCAGCACCTGAACAACTTGGGGACTGGCCTGACCATAGTCCATTGGGAAGACAATTTCTTTCAGCATTTCCTTCCATCTTATAACCTTTGACGCAAGCATAGATTACTCTGTCGGCTGATACTCGGTCCACCGTGCTTGAAAGAGGCTGTTCGGGATCACCACATCTGGTCTCATCTGCAAAGCAAAGTCAACTCTGGATTTAAATTTTTGAATATTTTTTTCTTTCTTAGTGCTACGCATCTAGTCAATAATAGCCATTGGAGTGAGAGATGAAGGGACACAAAAAATGCCCCTTGGAAAGCTGTCAGACCACATGCAGAGTTTGGAGAGTAATGATGCTTCTATCTTTTGCTCTAGTTCATCAAACATTGTCGAGGAGGAAGAAGCCAAAAATCAATAAGGGACATAAACAAAAATCATGTGGATTGAAAAGATGCGCTGGAGCATAATTGAATTGGGATCAAGAAAGAAAGGAGATGTTGATGAGAGAGTAGCAGGAGGTCAATGGCCATCATTTTTCACGAATGGACAGCCAACTTACTTTGGAAAGAAAACACTTCCACTTCACAAAGTCCAAAATATTCTTGTTCATCTCTGTCATCTCTAATGTAAACAAACTGTCCTGGATGTCCAAGCCCATCGTTGCAGAGGAAAACAGCCTTAGGAGCCTCAAACTTGCCCTCAAACTTGGAACAAGGCTTGTACATAGCCTTGTTTCCCTCCAGGAGTTCTGCAATAAAGAAGACAATCTCATCAAAGATGGAATTCTCACTCATTTCCTGACTTTTAGTTTGCCTATGATAAAGATGGTGAATTTTTGATATGATCCAGGGGAGATGGTGATGGCCACTGATTGGACATTGGCATTGGGGTCACCCAAGTGAACCTGCCACCAACGCTGCTCACTTGAACGAGGCGTAAAACTGCACGTCTCTTTATTGGAGTCGACCGCTAAATCTGCGCTGTAGTTCCACAAGGTTGACGATTGAAGGGAAGATTTTCCCAGGGCTATGTTTTCACCTGTCAAATGACAAATCAATGGTAAATAAAAAAATCCATCATGCATATAGCGGAACAGTGTGCTATCGGACCACGGTCAAACTTTTTAAAACTTCCCCCTTGAGAAGTTGTTGATAAATGCGGCCAAGCCAGTCAAATAATACACTGTTCTGCTGCTGAATGAAAAATATTAAAAATTACGGCATTCCGGTATTGCGCCTGACCATGTGCCATTGGACAAGCATTGGCGCTTAGTCGGGCCGAAAAGGACAAATCCCGGACTGCATTGATAGGCCACTTCTTCTTGGGCCTGGTAGCGAATCCCTGATCCCACCAGGCTACCATTGCGTGGGCTGCCCGGAAAGCCACAATCCATGCTGGCAGACGCAGAGACAACTGCAAAAGAAGATAAAGACTCTGATAATGTCCTGGGAGTTAATGGGATACATAGGAAGGAGGAGCAGTCAGAGGATTGCATGTTCTTGTCAAAGCCTTTTATTCAGACACACGCAACAACGATAAGAAAATGATTAGCCAAGATTCTTATTGCTGTTTGATTGTTGTGTTGCAGATTGGATTGCCAAAGATCCATTGAAACCTTTGGAAAAAAAATCCTTCCTTCTACATTTTTTTATCTACAACCGCGCCCTCCTCCTCCTCCTCACTTTTAAAGCCCTACTCTTTACATCCTGCGTAGTGGAAGGGAGGCTTTCTACCAATGGTGGTGGTAGCACTTTAGCTCATAACATAATGTGGTATCGATTCTTGGTCCTCCTCTATTACTACAACAGTAGCAGCAAAAAGGGGGGATCAGGTTGTGTGTGTACGCTCGCACGCGATCATCATTTTTGATTGAGTGTTTCTAATGCTGATGACTTTGCCTGCTCGAAAGCTACAATTAACTTCAGTGCTGCTTTCTAACTAGGTCTTCCTGGTCATGAAATCAGCTTTTTTAAAAAGTGTATAAAAGAAGGTTTCTTTCTAGTAAGGCATGTAGTTGTAGTAGGTCGCGCATTCCCCAAGTCTTTTGATATGCATATGGCGCCAGCTTACTAGGCACTTTCTCGACTGATCCCCAATCGCGGATGGAATACCAAAATCAGAAGCAAATCTGGAGGACAGCAGAACCTCCACATTTTTTTTCCTCTCTCGATTTATGTGCGACGGAAATTGAAAGTCGTGCGTAGAGCAGCATGGATAGTAAACTAGAAGTACATACAAATATGTCCATATAGGAATGGCTGGCTAGCTAGGAGATGATGGATGGCGGCGCTTACAGTTATGAAATTTTTTTGTGTCCTCCCCTACTTTATCATGAACTATAGTGGTTTTTCTTCCAATTTGTTGTAGTGAAAGTTTGAACAAAACTATATTTCAGATTAAGCTTTGAGAAATGAACAAACAGAAGTACTATATGAAAGCTTTCATCCCTTTGTTCGCAATAACAAAGAAAAATGACTCCTAAATGGTAGAAACCTGCCAGAAAGACATCAACTGTGTACCAAGTGTACCACTGTTGTCAATAGTAAGCCGTAGCAGCGCCTTCTTCGACACCAGAAATTACACCAACAGTAGCAGTAGTTTAGAAGGGCAATGACCTTAATATGGCCCAACTTTTTCGTCGTGTCTCCACACCCGAGAAACTCCTACGTTTTTTGGAAGCAGGACAAAACTATGTGCATGCAAATTTCGTTTTAGTACCTTTTTTCTGACTGAAAAGAGACCTCATTTGGCGGGGCCGATGGAGCGTTACAGATTCAACAGAGAGCCCCTCCCATACCAAATTCCCCAGGTGTCTTAAAAAAGATGGTTTAGATCAACACAAACACAAAAAGTTCTTTTATTGTGTCTCTGGTGTCAAGATTAGTTTGTTGGAAGGAAAAGTGACACCCATGATGCATCCTAATGAACAGCATTTTGCACGCTTGGTGCATATTTGATGTGCTGTTGGATGGGCAGCAGCATCAGTGGTAGCAATGCTACTTTTTTCTTCTGTTCTCTTCCCCCCACACTCCCTGAGTCTAGGCAATTATAAGATGAGCTTTTTCTCCAATTTGATGCGCAACTCAGGGAACTTGACACCATGGATAGAGGAGCGACAGAGTGTTCTCGGACTCCGTAGTAGTACTTGAAGATTACATTTTTTATGTACACAGTAGAAAAGTTGTCTCTGTGTGTCCATAAGATATCAACACAGATTGTATCCAGCAACGGAAATTAAATATATGACACATGAAGAAGGGGAAAAAGCCGAATATGGGACTTACTTAGATACCTTTACCTTTTGTCACTATCTAGATCATTATCATTGAGAGTTGTAACCTTTTAGGGATAGACAGTATAGACTGATCTGCAAGACATGAAGCCTGATATGTAGTACATTAGCTTCAGGCTATCCAAGTGTAATGAACTAACACATGAGGCTGCCAATAAGAACAATGCGGTAAGATACCCTTTTTTGTACAAAGATGCAATGGATGTGAAACACACTACTTTATTCCTAAAATGTAATGGAAAATACGTTTTGTATTGTATTATTTCTTGTAAAAACCAACAAGAGAAGGGGAAGGGGCAGAATGAAGATTTATGTACAAAGTTTTAGTTGGAGTAAAGAGCTATTTGGGTCCACGATGATCATCTTTTGCTTCATTTGCTTTCACATAGAGAAGGGGGCGAAAGTAGGTACTCCTTACATTTACCAGAGGGAAAAAAAATTCCCCTCATTCCTCTAAATCCCTAACTATATGTATCGTGAAATTAAACAGCTTCTTTTTTAAAGAGATTTGAAGCAAAATGTCAAATCTGAGTCGATCTTGCCAAATACCATTGCCTAATGCCTACCAAAAAATATTGGAGGGAAATAAAAAAGAAAGGAGGACGAGGGTGACTGTTGGCATGGTGTAGAGAAATAGCAGCAGATGGGCAAAATGGCACAGAACCAATAGATTTCTGGTGTGCTATTGCGCTTCAACATCGGGTTCAAGAACCTCTTTGGGCTTTAACCTGTCTCACCGATTTGGATAAACTGGATAAACTTCATAAAGTCTCAGCATTAGCAGGTATCATGTCTTAATTTTTAATTTTTCTTTAAATATGCTACTAAAGTATCTTATTCTGTCCAGTGATATTTTGTAAAGAATCTGATCGATTATGTAGGAAGGTATGTATGAGACATGAAGCCTGACGAAGGGTAGCAGTAGCTAGGACTCTAGGAGTGATTCCCTCATTTCAGGGTCTCCCTGTAGTGCTATTTTAGAGGGAGAGAGGGGGGAAAGACAGAGAGTTATAAGACAACATTGGTAGTTCGGTACCTATTCCAGTTGCACCCTAATACAGTAGCTCATTGTCATCCGAACATTAATTCATATCTTGGCCTTTTCAAAAACGATGTTCGTAGGTATATCACATTTTTTAAGCTGGATCTATTGTAACAAAACCAAGAGATAAAACTACAGACTTTTTTTATCTGCCATGAAGAAAAATGATGGTAGCTACATAGCAGCAGCATTTGTTGAGAACGGGAACAGCAGGACAACCTCTCCTCATCCTCCTATGTACTGCAGCAAACTGTAAACCTTCTTTTTACGAGCTAGGAGCCATTTTGCATCAAGAAAGAAACCGATAAAAAACCAGGAGACGGAAAGAAAGCGCTACTTTGATGTTGACACAAGAAATGAAAGAATTAGTGAAATGTCTCTACTCGTGTGCTACTAGAGCATGGTTGGAGAAGTCTTTGTCGGTACCAGGAGCTGGAGGCGAGACTCATGAAAGTAGCAGCAGCGAAAGCAGACCTATTACCGCTAATACACAAGGTACTATTTTCTTTAACAGTGACTCGATCAATCAATGACAAGGTGTGCGAAAAGGGAGCATAAAAAGGACCATTAAGCTTTTTTAAGCCGCATTTCTACTGTACTCTTTCTTTTGATTGGTACTCAAATGAAGAGTCCTTTTCATGGTAGATTAATACACTGTCACTTTCTTTCCCCTTTGGTACTTTGCTTTCTCCAATTCATACTTCCAAAACCTAGGGATTCTATATAAAAAAGTCAACCCCTTACGCATGCCTATTATACATCTGCCTGCTTTAAATTTTCTTCCTTTTATTTTATTCTGCCTAGCCTGGTTTGGCTCTAATGGCTTGTAATACATGTATTCAGCTCTCAGTTCAAGTATTGTTCATGCTACGTAGTCTGCAAGAGCCTTTTGCTAGCCTCAACTGCAAACTTACATTAATCCTCAGGCATTACGCATTAGAGTCATGTTCCTTTCAGAACTAAATTAAGCCAATTAAGCCTGTTTTTGGTGGAACTCAGCAGCACCAAACTTTGACCATTTCTTCTTTCAAGGATTTTTGTGACATCGTATAAAGCTCAAAAAAGGCCATTACAGCCTTTTATCCCCAGCTCTAATTGGACCAAAGAAGGAGAAATGACCATGGAAAAATGTCCTCAACAGTTTCTTTCGGAGTGACTTATGGTTATGCTAAACGGGCGCTCGCGCTCCTTCTTGCCCCTGATGGCAAAGTCATTTTGGTTTCCCACGACCATCATCATAGTCGTGCAGTGCATCGCGGGGCTGTACTACGCTAAGCACTCGCCACTACCGCTAAGCTGCGTAGTGCGTATGGCGGCTTCTAATGCTCATCATTTCTTGGGAAATCATGGTTGCGCAATCTGCTTCACATCTATTTAATATCAAGTTATAGCCCACTTCAAAGCTTCCTGTACATTCTTTTACGGAGAATCAAATCTGCTGCGTCAAAGCATCGACTACGGTTATACTTTACCATGTTGTACTTCTTTGATCTCCTTTGATTAATTTTGATTTTCACAGAAAAGCTCTTTTCAAGCCTGACAATCTTTCTTGCTCTTTAGTGACTAACAATAAGCACCTACTACATGTGGTATGACCACTCTACTTTTTAAAGTTCTTTATGTGATAATACCAAATCATAGTTTTGCAGTCGCCAAAGATAACAGCCTTACCTAGTATCGAGGTTGAAAAGACAAAGACCAAAAATACAGCTGAACCGGCCTTCATTCTGGTCATGTTGCAGTATCATCTTCTCGACTTGGCGTTTCCCGATACACGACTCATAATGAACTACCGCTTACGCTCGCGGCTTCCAGACTCTCTGCCTGCAGAAACGGACGACGATGGCGGCGCGGCCGGCACCACTACCACTCGAGACGCTGGAACTGTACCACGCACCGGAGGCTGCTGGAGCTCTGCTTCGCCGCTTCCTTCGCAAAGCCCACGGCAATTTACTTTCAGCTCCTAACTCCTGAGCTAGGACATCTTCAAATTGTAGTGTAGAACTATTTAGCCACCTCATTCTTCAAAGCTGAATTAGGGGAATTAGGCATTATTTGTTGCAAACCATAAGCCAACCTAACCTAAATTCTTGAGCTTTAGAACATAATAGAATTCGCTCAGCAGCATGGTTTGTGTATGACATTTTGAATAGAGAGGTGGATGAAAAGCAGCTAAAACAATCAATTTTCTACTATGTACAAAATTCCGCTTTGATTAGAAAAAATCCATCAAAAACGTGTAGAAAAATCCTGCTTCATAAAAATCATTTACAAAAGAAAATGTACAAAAATACTGTAGACAGAATTACGCGCTCCCTGGCAGTGATTGATAGGTTGGGTAGGTAAAACACGATTCGTTCCGATGTTGAGGCGCTTAAGTTCAGAACAGATATAAGCAAAAGAGCTTATTCTCTTTTGAAGCAAGGCTCTACTTAAAATTCGCAACTTATGAAATTTTTCATAAACATCAGAAAAAGAAAAGAAAACCGAATAAAAATAAAACATGAAGAAGTGACAAGAGAATGATTGTTCAAACCCTTTTCAAGTCTCACCTATTCACCACAAATGTTAGTTTATCGATAGCATTGTCAGCCCTAGGTGATTACTTGCAACAGACTTATGAGAAGAGCTCCAAACAAACGTAAGAAAAATGTGTCTTTGTCCAAAGTTATCATTAACACAATTACAATTGTTTTAGGTTGAGTAATGTATCTAATCACCAATGGGATCGAAAGAGGACTTACCAAATGAGTCTGTCATTTGGTTTGACATCCGGGTTTCTATGTCATTTCTGGTACAATTTCTTAGACAGAGTTTACCCTGGCAAGGGACTAAAAGTAGTATTCAAGAAGATTGTCATAGATCAAGTGGTTTTTAGTCCTATTTGTATTGTTTCTTGTCTCATTGTGGCTTGTGGCCTTAATAGACATTCCATAGAAAGGACATATAAAGAAGTCAAGGTGAAAGGTAAGTTAAAACACATCATGGAAGTTTGAAAAAGTGTTTCTATTAAAATCTTTCTTTAACTTCTAGGGCCTCAATTATTTATCGCAGAATGTTTTTTATGGCCACCTGCTCAATTTGTCAATTTCTATTTCCTACCAACACGATACAGGGTGGTATACGATAATACAATCTCCCTTTTGTATGACGTATATAGTTCTTACGTACAAAATGAACCTTGCTGTGATTGAAATAAATCTAATCCAAAAAGACACTATCCTTTCTTTGAATTTTGAAAAGATCCATACGATTCGATTGGGCGTTTTTTAAAATAGTGTATCACATGACTTCGGAATTCGGATGTTCAGAACACCTGTACCGCCTGCAAGCAGCGTACCTGATTAAGTTTGAAATAAGATACTGAGTAGTTGACTCAGTTGGTACAGCAGCTGTTTTATCTGTTTATTAAAGTCGAAAGTAAAGTAAGTAATGACATAGAACTTTGAAGATTCATTTAGTCCGTAAATGACAGGCAGCTTGAATTTTGGAGCGAATCTAGTCACAAGTGGATCATCAGAAAGCAAACATTAGAAGCTGAAAAGGTGTGAAATCAGCTGCCGGCTGCTGCCGAGATAATTTCTAAGAGCTCAAATAAGAGGAGGAGGAGTATTCAACAATGTCATCGAAATACAATGACTCGACTTGCAAACTGTACCACAAAACAGATCAAGGAAATTCCAGCCTCTTCCATCTACAAAATCCTTATGGAGGGATACCACAAAATCTCTTGACCAACGCGATCGGTTTAGCTATACTCTTGGCCCTTTTCCTCTTTTTAAGAAAATCCGCTTGGAAAGTTCTCAATCACATCGTTCCTAAAAATGACATGGACCGCTGGACGCACATATTCTTCTCATTTTCCAATGCCTTGACACACGTAAGCCAACGAAGGAGTCACCAAGAGGCAGATTTTGAGGTCATTGATCCAACCGAAGGCGGTTTTGAAGGAATTCAAGAGGAGCAAGTTGTTGCTTCTGAAGAAGAGTCTGCTGATGATGGCTCGAGTCGGGTCAGTTTTCCCCAATGTGTGGTGACTCAAGAACCTGGACCTCATCCAAGAGCTCCAGAGGTGACTGCTCATGGTGAACCAGTCTCTATGAGTTCCAATCATTCTTTGTCTTACATTAGAGAAGGTAGTTTCATGGATTGGCTGAAATCCATATTCACACTTGGAGACGAAGAAATATCAGAAGTAAACCACACGATTTTGTATTTCAGACCTTTGAAAAAAGTCCTTTTTTTCTATTTTCAGAGTTATGGAGAGGATGCGTTACAATATTTACGATTTCAAAGATACGTTATTGGCTATTTGGTGTTTGTTATGGTTATTTGTATCAGGTACTGTGTTGATTTTAATACGAATTATTATTCTTTGCAGTTCTGTTGTCTTCTTTCAGTGTGATTCTACCTCTAAACTTTATTGGAGAAAAACAAGGGGATGAATCCTCCTTTGGACACACCACTTTGTCCAATTTAGATCCCAATTCTGACGTCCTTTGGGCGCACGTCACTTTATCTTTCCTGCTGTTTCCCGTTGTCATTTTAGTCATGCGCCGATTCTCTGTCGAAGTTGAATTTCAAGATGTTGGCTTGGAAATGCGTCGAACGCTTATGATTGAAAAGGTACCAAGAGCAATGTGTCACGAGCCAGAACTTAGAAGGCATTTTCTTGAAGCTTATCAACAAGTAGAGATCAAGAAGATTGACTTTGCCTTTGATGTTTACAAACTTCAACAGATTTTCAACGAATGGAAAGAGGCCAAATTGGGCTTGAAATATTGCAATAGGCACGACAACTTGAACAAAGACAAGTTTCATTTGTACCGAGCAAATTGTTCCAGATTCTGTGGCTTCTTTTGCTGCTGTTGCAGTGACAAAGTCGAAGCGACAGAATATTACCAGGAAAGGTGAGTTTGTATTCAAATCAGCCTCCTCTTCAAAATTCCAACGATTGTAATCTTTTATGTCCAGAGTGGATACACTAACGCAAGAGTTCCTTGAGGAGAAAGACAAATCAATGAAGCATCCAGTGGGAATTGTTTTCATCACCTTCAAAAGCATCAACAGTGCTAAAGAAGTCTATGATTCGTTCAGAAGATCGGCTCTTCAGTGTAATTTTCAACCACCCGCCTCGACATTGTCTTCGGTACTCAGACCCCAAAATTGGATCGTCTCATTTGCACCGGTTTGTAGTCCATAGATAATTGATTCTTATTGGACTTTTTTGATAAACTTATCCCTTTTTTTATTATTTAAAGATGCCAGAAGACATTTATTGGGAAAACTTGAATGTGGCACGCAAGTTCTTGAAGTTGAAATACGTAGCAATCAACATTGCCCTCTTTTTCGTCGCATTTTTCCTCACTACCCCTGAGTATATTGTCAGCCAAACCGATTGGTTGGTCAAGCTCTTTGGAGAAACTTTAAAGTTGCCTGCACCGATCGTAGACTTTTTACCAACTATTCTTTTATGGTCATTTACTGCCCTATTGCCATTGTTGGTGGCCTACAGCGACCGGTTTGTACATTGACTTTTTAACTTGATTTTTTTGATAGACTCAACTTCTGTTTCGTAAAGGTTTCTTGGACATTACACTAGATCCGATGAAAACCACAGCATTATGAAGAAGACTTTTTGGTACCTCCTCTTCATGGTAAAAGCACACTGCTTTCTATTTAATGTCGTCAACTTATTCATTCATTTCTTTTTTAAAATTTTTCTAGGTAATTTTTTTCCCTACTTTTGGTTTTACAACGGCTCAAGTGTTCATTGAGGTATGTGTCTATATGTAGTATATATTCCATACGCTATTATCGTACGCTAGAGGATAATCGTCTGTACCTAACCTTTTTTTTCTCATTGACAGGCCATTTTTAACACTAATTCAACCGGTGGTGAATCAATTCGTTGGGATTGCGTATTTTTGCCAGATTCTGGTGCATTTTTTGTCAATTATGTCATCACTGCTGGCTTGGTTGGGTGCGGTCTGGAATTGATCAGATTTCCCGATATGTTTTGGTACCTTATTCAGGTAAATAATTGAATAGGTATTTTGATGTCCTGAAAGTTAAAAAACCTGGCTTTTCTCTGTAGTTATGCTGGTCAAGATCTCCTGCTGATGGTCCTGCTATTCAACGAGCAGTGCGCTTTGAATTTCGCTTTGGCGAACAATACGCCCGTAAGTGTCACTTAGTTAATCATCATTAATCTAATTAATTGTGATCCTTCCAGGCCAAATGTTGTTATTCTGCATGACGATGATGTTCTGCGTCTCCTGCCCTCTCATCACACCCTTTGGCCTGATTTACTTCATAGTCAAACATTATGTGGACCGCCACAACATCTTCTTTGTCTACAAACCTAGCAAAATCAACAAGAAAGTTCACGCTTCGGCTATCAGTTTTATCGTCTTGTCCACGGTCGTTCTTCAATTTTTCATGACAATATTCAGCGTACTGCGAAGCGGAGCTGCTTTAAACGAGTTGACTTTGCGAAGCAAGTATGCAATCGGATTATTCCTTGTCTCTGTCAACATTTTTTCAGGTATGTAGCCAAATCTACATGGTAATTGGAAACTCATTACAAATCTATTATTTCAGCACAATTGTGGTCAGAAACGTGTAGGAAATTCAGTCCGATCGAGTACATGGAATGCACTTTGGTACGAGAACAAGATCTGAACCAGCCAGACCTCGATTATGTTCCAGATATCTTAAAGGAAGGGGTAGTTAGATACAGACACTTTCCGGCTGATGAAGACGGTACTGCCAAGAGACAAGAGTCCAATGAGGAAACCATTGCTGCTGCTTATGGTACCTTTGATGAAAATACATGATTGTTTCAAAAGCTTTTTTATCGCGGTTTTAGATCTTTTTTTCTTCTTCTCATTTTTCCATTCTGATGATTCTGATGATGCAGTTGAATTTTGAAAAACTGGATGAGTCTAGCCTGATGCTTATCTCACAGCCCACCATTGACAACATTCCACTCCTACTTAAAACGCCGACAATCCAGATTCCAGAAATTATCTGGCTATTTATGTACATTAGAATCTCTCAACGCCGGCCAACAGACAGGTTTCTTCAAGAGTCCCCTAGAGAGGATATCAGAGATCACGCGCTGAGAGTCTGGACTTCACAGCAGATCAGATTGTTTGCTGAGTGGTAACTGGTAGTTGGTCGTCAGCTTCCTAGCGGTCAAGATGTGCCAAGGTCCAGAGTTTGCGAAGGCTCCAGTGGAAAAGGCCAAAGCTACTTTGGTCTTACAGAATGGGCAAAGGTTTCAAGGCTACAGTTTTGGGGCGAAAGTCAGTATTGGGGGTGAAGTAGGTAAGATCGAGAATAGGTGTACCCAAGTTAACACAGCAGCAGTCACAATTCATATGGTTTTGTTTCCAAAGTCTTTCAGACCGGAATGGTTGGTTATCCAGAAGCTTTGACTGACCCTTCATACAAAAGTCAAATCTTGACTTTGACTTTTCCTCTCGTTGGAAATTACGGTGTTCCTGATAGTCAAGAGAAAGACGAGTATGGAATACCGCGATGGCTAGAATCGAGGCAGATATGGGCTGGCGGATTGATCGTCGGAGAGCTATGTGAACAGCCAAGCCATTGGAATATGAAAACGACTTTGGATGCATGGCTAAGGGAGCAAGGAGTACCCGGTATTGAAGGCATTGATACCAGGCACTTGACAAAGGTCATAAGGGAAGAAGGTACAATGCTTGCCAAGATTATCTTAGAAGGCACCACTGAAGATCAAGTGGCTTTTGTTGACCCTGCTCAACGTAATTTGGTTCGAGAGGTATCTATACTCGATCCCAAAACTTTCAATCCTCAGGGATACCCAAGGTATGACGACGACTTATTTTTTCTCCATTCTTTGAAATGATTTGTTGAACTCTGAATGCTAGGATTTTGGCTGTGGATTGTGGATTGAAATTTAACCAACTTCGATGTTTGGTATCGCGCGGCGCTCGAGTTGATGTTGTTCCGTGGAATTATGACTTTGGCCAAGCAACCTTTGATGGACTATTCTTGAGCAACGGCCCTGGAGATCCACAAAAATGTGCTGAAACTGTAGCCAATATCAAGACCTTGTTAGAGGCACCAAACTTGACGAAACCGATTTTTGGCATTTGCTTGGGCCACCAATTGCTTGCTGTGGCCTTAGGCTGCAAGACTTACAAAATGAAGTACGGAAATCGGGGTCATAATCAACCTTGTCTACATGAAGGCTCCAACCGGTAAATTATATGCTAAGCACACCACACATTTCACCTAATCTATTCTTTGATTTTTTAAGGTCATGCTTCATCACCTCTCAAAACCACGGCTATGCAGTAGACGCTACAACATTGCCAAGTGGATGGCAGCCTTTGTTTACTAATGCCAACGATAAAACCAACGAAGGCTTGATTCACCAATCGAAACCATTTTTCAGTGTGCAATTTCATCCGGAACACAACGCTGGACCCGAAGATTTAGAGTGTCTTTTTGACGCTTTCTTGGACATGGTGAAGGAAAAAGTGGCTGCAACTACAGCCATTGCGAAATATTTACCCCACAAGAGAAATTCGCCAATGGCCGAACCCCTCGGTCAGACAGCTCGCAAAGTCTTGGTTCTAGGCTCAGGCGGTCTCTCTATCGGACAAGCTGGTGAATTTGACTATTCGGGATCTCAAGCTCTGAAAGCTCTCAAAGAAGAACATGTACAAACCGTATTGATCAACCCAAACATTGCCACCGTACAAACGAGCAAAGGCATGGCTGACAAGGTTTACTTTCTGCCGATCACTCCAGCTTACGTTGAACAAGTTATTGAATGCGAACGTCCCACAGGTGTACTTTTAACATTTGGAGGCCAAACAGCTTTAAACTGTGGTGTCGAATTAGAGAAACAGGGAGTTTTTGCCAAGTATGGTGTCAGGATTTTAGGCACACCTGTTCAGTCCATTATTGAGTCTGAAGATCGAAAATTATTTGCGGAAAAAGTGGCGGAAATTGGCGAAGAAGTGGCGCCATCCAGGATTGTTGAAACGATTGACGAGGCTTTACAAGCAGCGGATGATCTAGGATATCCTGTCTTGGCCAGAGCTGCTTTTGCATTGGGCGGATTGGGATCTGGCTTTGCTGCCAATCGAGCGGAATTGACGACCTTGACCAAAAAGGCTTTTGCTCATTCTCGACAGGTGAAGTGACACTAAGTAGTCACTAAAAAATTTGATGCTTATTATTGAATCCTCTTTTACTTTGAAGGTGATCGTTGACAAGTCCTTGAAAGGTTGGAAAGAGGTGGAATATGAGGTTGTGCGCGATGCCTATGACAACTGCATTGTCGTTTGCAACATGGAAAACTTGGATCCCTTGGGCATCCATACAGGCGAATCCATAGTCGTTGCACCTAGTTGCACCTTGACCGATAGGGAATATAATATGTTGAGGACTACAGCCATCAAGGTGATTCGGCATTTGGGTGTCATTGGCGAATGCAACATTCAGTACGCCTTGAATCCAGAATCAGAGCAGTATTACATCATCGAAGTCAATGCCCGATTGTCTCGGAGCTCGGCTTTGGCAAGCAAGGCCACAGGCTACCCGTTGGCTTACATAGCTGCCAAATTGGCTCTTCATCTACCTTTGCCGACTTTGATGAATACTGTGACCAACAAGACCACAGCATGCTTTGAGCCAAGTTTGGACTATATTGTCGTAAAGATCCCTCGATGGGATTTGAGTAAGTTCAAGAAGGTCAGCACCAAGATCGGATCTTCTATGAAATCCGTCGGCGAAGTAATGGCTATAGGCCGTACCTTTGAAGAGGCTTTTCAAAAAGCTCTGCGAATGGTCGATGAAACAGTCTTGGGCTTTGATCCGGATATCAAGGTCGTCTCTGAGAGTGAGCTCAGCGAGCCGACTGACAAACGAATTTTTGTTGTGGCCGCAGCTTTGAAAGAAGGTTACAGTGTGGACCACTTGAATCGGTTGACCTCCATTGACAAGTGGTTTTTGTCCAAGCTATCGAACATCATTGATTGGCAGTTTGTGTTGCAAAGAACTCCGACTACGGAGGATCTGTCCCCTTTCCAAATGAAGAAGGCCAAACAGTTGGGCTTTAGTGACAAGCAGTTGGCCAAACTAAAACAGACTTCAGTAAGTCTAAATTCTCTAAATTCCAATCCAGTGTTGTCCTTTCGCGTTTTAAAATTGTACTTCTTGTGCCTCTAGGAGATTGTCATCCGTGAGCTACGGCAATCTTGGGGAATCCGACCATGGGTCAAGCAGATTGACACCTTAGCTGCCGAGTGGCCGGCCAAGACCAATTATCTCTTTCTAACTTACAGCGCTAACGAGCACGATGTCTCATTCAGACCACAATCCCATACTATGGTTATAGGCTCAGGCGTATATCGCATTGGAAGCTCCGTTGAATTTGACTGCTGTGCCGTTGGTTGTATCAGCGAGCTAAGAAAAATGGGCAGGAAAACTATTATGGTCAACTACAACCCCGAGACAGTCAGCACCGACTATGACATGTGTGATCGCCTCTACTTTGACGAGATCTCTTTCGAGACAGTCATGGAAATTTACCAGTTTGAGGATCCCGACGGTCTTATTCTATCAATGGGTGGGCAATTGCCCAACAATATCGCCATCCCGCTCCACTTGCAAGGAGTGCGCGTTCTAGGGACCAGTCCAGACAGCATTGATAAGGCTGAAAATCGCTTCAAGTTCTCGCGCATGTTGGCGGAAATCTCTGTGTCGCAGCCAAAGTGGAGTCATTTTAAGGACTTGAAGGCTGCTGAGAAATGGTGTTTGGAGGTTGGCTATCCAGTTCTGATCCGCCCTTCTTACGTTCTCAGTGGTGCAGCCATGAACGTGGCCTCGAACAAGGAGGACTTGGTTGCCTACCTTGAAGCAGCCACAGCCTTGAGCAGTGAACACCCCGTGGTCATATCCAAGTTTATTGAAGAGGCCAAGGAGATTGACGTTGATGCCGTGGCAGCCAAAGGAAAACTCTTGGCCATGGCCGTCTCCGAACACGTGGAGAATGCGGGTGTTCATTCTGGCGATGCAACTTTGATCACACCCCCTAAAGACTTGAACAAAACCACTCTGGACGGAATTAGGGATATCACATGCAAAATTGCCGCTGCCCTCGAAGTCAGTGGACCTTTTAATATGCAATTGATTGCCAAGGACAACGAATTGAAAGTCATCGAGTGCAATCTCCGCGTCTCGAGATCTTTTCCCTTCGTGTCGAAAACTTTAGATTTTGATTTCGTGGCTTTAGCCACCAAAGTCATGGTGGACAGCAAAGAAGGAGACGATATGGTACCAGTTGACGTCCTGGCCGGCATAGGCAAATTTGGAGTTAAGGTACCTCAGTTTTCATTCTCAAGATTGGCCGGCGCAGATGTCACCTTGGGCGTGGAAATGTCCTCAACGGGTGAGGTGGCTTGTTTTGGTGATCACCCTTATGTGGCTTACCTAAAAGCCATGATGAGCTCTGGATTCAAGCTGCCACAAAAGAACATTTTGCTTTCCATTGGTGCTTACAAGTAAGTCCCAATCCCTTGTAAGTAACTTGATAATAAAGACTATCGCTTACAGGCACAAAGACGAGATGAAAGAGAGCGTTAGACTTCTGGCCGAGAT
Source organism: Oithona nana (assembly GCA_900157175.1). Taxonomy (NCBI): domain Eukaryota; kingdom Metazoa; phylum Arthropoda; class Copepoda; order Cyclopoida; family Oithonidae; genus Oithona; species Oithona nana. Next base: position 433,601 of record LT727913.1, on the reverse strand, counting down.
GGGCTACACCTTGTTTGGCAGCTGGGGGACGGCTGATTACTTCAACGAGGTGTTTAAAGATGACCAAATCCGTGTACAAAATGTCCAATGGCATTTTGAGAACTTGGGTGAAGAGGGAGAAATGGAAGAGTTGGCAGAAAATGTCATTTCCATGACCGACTACCTTAGCACGCAGAAGTTTGACTTGGTCATCAACTTGCCCCGTCGTAGTACAGGTGGTGGCCGAGTCTCCTCTTTCATCCCTTCCTATGGACATCATGCTCGACGAATGGCCACTGACTATGGAGTACCATTGATCACGGATGTCAAATGCGCCAAGCTGTTAGTTGCAGCCTTGTTTTATCAACATCAAAGGCTGAAAAAGGCCCGTCCGCAAACGCAGATGCATATTGACTGCGTGACCTCAGGAAGAGTGGTCAGGCTTCCTGGCTTGATCGACACACACGTCCACCTAAGAGACCCAGGACAGACTCACAAAGAAGACTTTGAAAGTGGAACAAAGGCAGCCTTGGCGGGTGGAATCACAATGATAGCTGCCATGCCCAACACCAACCCTCCCATCGTCGACGAGACTACTTTGGATCTGGTTCAAGGCATTGCTCAACAAAAGGCTCATTGTGATTATGCCATCTACTTAGGTGCGACGCCATTCAACGCAGCATCTGTGTCACAGCTAGCCACAAAGGCTGCGGCATTGAAAATGTACTGCAATGAAACGTTTACCACACTCACCATGAAAGTAAGATCATTTCCTGGCATTTTATTTCTTGTACATAATAAGTAATGACAATACCTGAATCCTTTCAGAAAATGCAAGATTGGAAACCACATATAGAAGCCTGGCCTGAAAGGGATGATGTTGGACCCCTTTGTGTTCACGCTGAAGAAACTGTGTTGGCCCAATTGATTATATTAGCCTCACAAAGGCCACTTCATGTTTGTCACGTAGCCCGTCGATCCGAGTTGGAGTTAATCCAAAAGGCCAAGGAAATGGGCTTGCCTATCACGGTAAGAAGTACACTTATTCAATTCATGGGAAGTAAAACTTGTATTATTATCTTTTGGCTAGTGTGAGGTTTGTCCTCACCATCTATTCTTGACCCAAGACAATGCTGAACAGACTCTTGGCCCCAATAAGGCTCAAGTTCGACCTTCATTGGTAAGCATTGAAGATCAGCAGTATTTGTGGGACAACTTAGACAGTATTGACACCTTTGGTACGGACCATGCTCCACATACTTTGGATGAGAAAATGAGCGCTAAAGCGCCTCCTGGATTTCCTGGATTGGAAACTATGTTGCCGTTGATGTTAACTGCGGTAAACCAGAACAAAATCAGCTTGGAAGACTTGGAGCAAAAAATGTATCATAATCCGCGAAAGAGTGAGTTATTTTTCTTTCTTTATGTTTTTACTTACATAGGATGCTAATCATCAAAAAATTGCAGTTTTCAACCTACCGGAGCAGCCCAACACTTATGTCGAAATCAATCTGGATGAAGAGTGGGTTTTGGGTAAACCCGCTTTTAGCAAGGCTGCCTGGTCTCCTTTTGAAGGCTTCAAAGTTCAAGGACGGGTCAAACGTGTTGTCCTCCGTGGAACTGTCGTCAATGTAGACGGTCAGATACTCAGTACTCCTGGATATGGCCAAGATGTACGCCAATGGGCAAAGATGGTTCCGACGAGCGGAAAAACTGTGAAAATGACACCTGAAAGGCCCAAATTAACGGCGTCACGACTCTCTTCTTCAGCCGAAGGGTTAAGACCTGTAAGTCCTGGCCCGCTGAACCTAGGCCACTTGTCTAGCTTACCTTCTCTAGAGTACATTGAAGGTTTTAAAGGGAAAAATATCATAAACGTGGCCATGTTCAATAGGTATGTCTATCTCTACTTATAGTAGAACTTTAAAGGATGTGTATTGTATCCATTCATCCATAGGCAAATGGTTTCTGTCCTCTGCCACAACGCAGAAGTGTTAAAGAATGCGATAGCCACCAACAAGCCCACCGATCACTTGTTGAAGGGCAAGGTGTTGGCCTCAGTATTTTACGAGCCCAGCACCCGTACCAGTGCCTCTTTCAATGTTGCCATGCAGCGCTTGGGTGGCCGCGTAGTGGGCATTGACGAGGTTAGCTCCTCGGCCCGCAAGGGTGAAAGCCTGGAGGATGCAATCAAGGTTCTTTCCTCTTACGTGGACTGTCTTGTCCTTAGGCATCCTGGACAAGGCATGGTCGAGAGAGTGGCATCCAAGAGCTGCAAACCGATAATCAATGCAGGAGATGGAATTGGTGAACACCCCACACAGGCGCTTTTGGATGTTTTTACCATCAGGAATGAAATTGGCACCTGCAATAACCTCACCATTACTATGGTTGGTGACCTGAAGCACGGCCGTACCGTCCACTCCTTGGCTAGGCTTTTGACGCTTTACGAAGGAGTCAATTTTAGGTTTGTCTCTCCACCCAATCTGTCAATGCCAGAGGAGATTAAAAGGTCCCTCGGAAGAAGATGCTTTCAAGAATTCAAGACCATTGAAGAAGCCATTCCAGAGACTGACGTCCTCTATGTCACTAGAATTCAGAGAGAGAGGTTTGCCGAAGAAGAGGCTTACAGAGAGGCCTGCACCAACTACGCCATCAACGCCTCCACCCTCTTTGGGGCCAAAGATGAGCTGAAGATTCTTCACCCTTTGCCACGCTTACATGAAATTGACGTTCGAGTGGACACGGATTTGACTAAAGCTGCTTATTTTCGCCAGGCTGAAAATGGCCTGTATGTGAGAATGGCCTTACTTAGTATGGTCTTGCAGCAATAATTCAAACTCAAAAGTACATGTTTACATATATGCTTGTTGTGTGGTTTATATTTCTTATTCAGTTTCTCCAGCTACCCGTTCAAATTTCTCAAATGCGTGCTCGTTCAGCCTAGGTTGACCAGTGATGGGTCTTCGTGGTCCAATAGCAGTGACAGCCTTTGATCGTACTTCTGCTCTCAGCATATCCTCTCTAGCTAGTTCTTCTTCTCGCTTCCTAGCGGCGTCGAGTTTCTCTTTTCTCTTGATGGATTTCTCCTTCTTGACCAGGTCATTGTAGGACTCGGCAAAATTGTTGACAATGATGGGAATGGGCAGAGCCATGACCAAAATACCACTCATTGCACAAACAGTGCCCACCAGCTTTCCCAAGATGGTAGTGGGTGACATATCCCCGTAGCCCACCGTGGTCATAGTGATCAAGGCCCACCAGAATGAGGCCGGTATGCTAGTGAAGGCAGTACCTTCTTCGTCCTTTTCCGCAAAGAAGCAGAGGCTGGAGAAGATGAGGACGCCCATGGAAAGGAAAAGGGAGAGGAGACCGAGCTCCTTGTAGCTGTTCTTCAGGGTGGAGATCATGGACTGAAGGCCGGAGGAATGCCTTGCTAGCTTGAAAATCCTGAGGATTCTCATAATTCGGAAAATTTGAACGATTCTCCGGACGTCGTCGAACTCACTGCCTCCACCCGATGCTTCGATAAGAAAGATGGAGACAAAGTAAGGCAAGATGGCTAGGATGTCTATGATATTCATTCCATCTTTGAGAAAATCCCATTTCTTGGGAGCGCCAGCCAATCTGAGGATGTATTCGATAGTAAACCACATGATGCAAACGACTTCAAGCATGGCCAGTTTGGGGTTGTCAGTTGGCTCGCCTCTCTCGTCAACTCCTTTAAAATCATGTCATCAGTTAATCAGATACTATTAGGTTCGAAAATAAGATTACCTGCAATCGATGGGATAGTGTTGAGTGTCATCCCAATCGTCGACACAATAATGAAAGAAATGGAAATGAAACTGACCACCCTAGCAGCAAAAGAGGTCTCAGACTTCTCCATCAGGTCCCACAAGAAGCGCATGTACCCGCCGCACCTGGTCTCGGGAAAGACGTCAGGCTCTTCTTTCTTGATGTTGAGCAATTCTTTCTTCATCTCCTCCATGATGGCTTCTTTGCGAATATTAAACTTGCCCTGGCAACAGGTCTCCAAGTAGATTTCATCGATGCCCCAATATTCCAGATCTTCGCTAAAGGCCAAGACGCACATTTCATCCACCACATGGAGTTTGCCAGTTCGATAGAATCCCAAAACGCTTTTGAAGGAACGTGGGTGGATATCAAAGAAGTACTCGTTGTCCACCAAGGAATAAGAGTCGCAGTTTTCCAGGATCTCTTCGTGAGTTACGGCCAAGGCCAATTTGCCTAATCGGCTGCGTGGTTTCTTCTCCAGGGTTGTCCAAAGGGCATCATGTCGTTCACCCCCAACATTGAGTGTCACTCTCCTGTAAAAACCACCATCCCATATTAGGTTATATTAGGTACTATATTACATACATAAGCAATCAGCTCACCTATTGATTTCTTTACTTCTTTTGATGATAAAGGGATCTGGTTTGCTATTGATTTCAGCCCCAGTGACTCCAGGCAATGAAGTCAATGACTTGTATAATGAATCACTATCTTGAGCCGTGATGTCCTCTTGATCGCTACTGCCCTGCTTTGTAGTGACCAATGCGGCCACGGTTTCATTCAATGAGTCCACTCGTTTCTGGAGCGGCAGAAGCCGTTGTATCAAAATGAAAAGCTCTTCGCTCTGACGCTCGGGCGACAATTTACGAAATTCTTCGCTAGTGGGCACAATCATATTATCTTGCAACAATGTTGACCCAGTAGCTGACCTGGCGGTAGAAGATCTCAAGGATGGTGACTTGTCAGCTTGCCACCACATCAAAAGCAGCCCTTTAGCCTTAAAACATTAGAAGTAGCGATTGTTGCATGGACAAGTACAACATTTATACATACACAACTGCGGCACTATGGGCTGCTAGAGCTTTCACAAGGTGTACAACGGCGGTGGCGGCGACAACAGTAGCGTAAGGAAGGCTGAAGTAAGGTCCCTCGGAACGTAGGTGTGCTTTGTCGCTACACTTGCGGACATTTAGTAAGGCAGGGCAGCAGGCCTTTACGGGGAGCGCTATTGGCGCTAAGCCCAGGCCAATAGTGCATAATTGATGAAATAGATTGCTGGCATTGTGGCAGCAGGAGCGACAACGACGTGTGTGTGTGTTTTGAGTAACACCCGCGCAAGAGGGCAGCGGCCTTCGGGGCCTTTCTCTTATTACATTTATGGCATGTGTGAAGTCCATCGAATTGTAGGTTTCTGTTGCTCAGCCTTTAGCGTTGCTACAATCAAAAGCCCAAATTATTGCTGCATTCACTCACACACGTTTATATTGAAAGCTATGTGCTGCAACGATAGGGCATACTAGGGTTACACATGAATTTTTCCATCTCACGGTGTTCATTGTTTTTCCAAACTTCAATGCCTTCCTAACTTAAAGTCCTAATCAATGAATCAAAAATCAACTATAGACTAAAAAGGATCAAAAAAAATTTTTTCGTCGTTTTCTGATTAAAAATTTAAATCCAAAGAAAGGTTGTGAGAGTGCGGTATCAAATGTTGCGGCTAAATCAAAACAAAATCAAAAGAGAAAAACAAGAAAAAGTAATTTGACAGAAAACTCCTCAATAATCAAACTTCAGATTTCATATTAGAAGCAATATGGCTTCAAGATCAACTTTGCGCAACACAGATCCCAAAAAAGTCAGTGGGGAACTTTTTGCCTTGACTTATGGCGGTCTAGTCAGTACTCTTCTCAGGGATTATGAGAATGTCGACGATGTCAACAAACAGGTTTTTGAGCACCAATTATGAATCGCTGATGATAAGTCGTTAAACGTTTATTTTTACTTTTGTTCCAGCTCGAAAAGATGGGATACAACATTGGTGTACGTTTGGTGGAAGATTTCCTTGCTCGAACTGGCAGCAATAAGTGTACAGATTTCAGAGACACCGCGGAAAAAATCCAATTAGCATTCAAAATGTTCCTGAATATTTCACCAACTGTTTCGGGCTGGAATGCAACAGCTGATGAGTTTTCTCTCATTTTTGATACAAATCCTGTCGCTGAATTTGTCGAATTGCCAGATAACTGTTACAACCTCCGTTATGCTAATGTATTAAACGGTGCGATTCGAGGTGCTTTGGAAATGGTTCACATTGAAGTCCGATGCTGGTTTGTTCAAGATACACTTAAAGGAGATAACGTGACAGAATTAAGAGTGAAGTATGTTCGGAAAATTGAAGACTCTGTGCCACCAGGCGATGACTAATTGTTGGCTTGCATTTCAATCTGATAAAGTAGCATTATGTTATCATTAAAATCATTCCGTTGAACATTAAATTCAAGTCCATTTCTTGCTAGACTTGTTTCAAAAGCTTCTTTTGTGGCTACGTTACGCTCAACATTAGCAATGATGGTCTTTTGTCCTTTTCGCATTAAACGTTTAAGTGTCCGGCTTAAATCATCAATAATCCTTACATCAAATACAATATCGGAGCCTACGATAATGTCATAATCAAATTCGACGGTCTTTTCGTCCTCCCAATCTAGTTTACTTATTTTCCACGTACTTGGCTGGAGCTTATTGTGCGTCACATTATCTTTCAAACTGACCAGTACAGCTTCACTGTGATCTGTGAAAATCCATTCAGACATCGGTAATTTTTTCTTCAAACACGCTATCCCTAAAAAACCTGTGCCACCTGAGCCTATCTCCAGGACCTTCTGAGACATTGTAAGGATTTTGTTTTCTTGGAGATATTCAAAAAGGTATTCAGCAGCAGGCCAAGTTTTCAAGCCTGTTGTTCCATGACTGACGAAAGTTTTCGTCTCTAATAAGCTGCACAAGTGGACTCCATCCTTGAAAAAGTACGATTTGAAGTAATGTTGACCCTCGGAAGCACTGATTGGCACAGCATTTTCATAGACCTCATCAAGAATGTCAACTTTGAACTTTTCCAAAAGGGCTAACAGGGTTTGAAAAAAGTAACTTTTGCTTTCGGAGTGAACAGGGAACTGCTGAAATGTGTCACTTTTTGTGGTACGATCAAGCAGTCTGTGTTGAAAGTTCTCTAAAGAGGGATCACTTTCAAGTACCTTCGTGATAACGTCGTGGAGTAAGTTGCGATCTAGTGGTTTCCATAAGAAAAAACTCTTGACAATCTCTTCCATTCTGAAAAAGAAGGACTCTCCAGATGATTATGATTTTTAGCGGATTTTGTTTTTCAAAGGTTTTATTCCTTATTTTTCACAGTTGACATATATTTAGGTGCGATAATTTCCACCTCCAACGCGGTTGTTAGTCAACTGAAGTCCAGGAATGCTCTGGAAATCCATCATCTTCAACATGTCCTTAGTCTCAGAATCGACCTCAATGACGTCTTGTTCCAAAGCGGAGACGTCGGGGACGTAGTTATCTCTGCGCTCACGTTCTTCTTCTTGCAACTTAATGGAAATTCCACGCACTGTAGACCGTTGGAGTCTTTTCATCAAATGAGTGATGAAACCGGCAATTTTGTTTCTCAAGGGCTTTGATGGGATCAAGGCAACTTCCTCAATGATCCTCTTGTTGGTGTGGAAGTCGAGAGTCAACTTAGTATAGTACCTAAAAGAAATACAGCAAATGTCAACTAAATAACTGGATAGCCAGAATTAATGATGGTTGATAGAAGATTTCACTGATTAAGGCACGACTTAAACAGAAATATAAGCTTTTCAAAATTCAAAAACCTTGACAGCATTATCTTCAAAAACACATATTCAGCTCAGAAAGTAATGTCTTAAAACAAGAAAAATGAAGCTTACTTTTCAATAATGACCCTGGCGGCCTTCTTGATAGTTTTGGTGCGGACACGGCCCATTTTGAAGCTTGCAAGGAGAGAAAAAGAATTTTTCTCGGTCTGTTCGCAAAGCAAGAAATTTGGAAAAGGAAGTTTAACAGCTGACAAATTGTTTATTCTCTACTTTTCGACGGAACTTTTAACAATTATCACGCAACTTTCTTGATTTAGATTGGTTGTGTGGTGGTGGCGCTGCAGTCGAAAAACAGGTCAAAATCAAAATAAAGTAAAAGTTTTTGACATTCCGCTGCTGCAGCCTCACACCCATTGAAAAATGGAGGAGGTTTCAGGCCAAACGGCTTTGTGGCTGCAAGAAATCGAGTCAGTGGATTATTGGGGACCTACGTTTCGAGCCATCTATGAAAATAGTGTTCAAGAAGATTTTATCGAACGGTTAGAGTCAAGAATTGAAGATCATGATGCTGACATTGAGAAAATGTGTAATCATCACTATCAAGGATTCATCGCTTCAGTTCGGGATCTTTTACATGTCAAAACAGACGCCACACAGTTGAAAAGTGATGTGGTCAATATTGATTCAGATTTGCGCGAATCTGCCATTGCTTGCGAAAAAATATCTAATGAATTAGTCAAGGCCAGACGTGTCGAGAAAAATATCGCCGCCACCATTGAGAGTTTGGCCCATTGTTTACCAGTGCTCCAAATGTTTTCCAAACTTTCAAGACAAATGAAAGAGAGGAGATATCATCCGGCACTCAAGACACTTGAACAGCTTGAGCAGACCTATTTACCTCGTATTGCGCATTATCGGTTTGCTAGTAAAATGCGGGACCAAATTCCAAAGCTTAGGTCTTCCATTAAAGAGGCAGCAATGAGGGAACTCAAAGACTTCTTGGAAAATATCCGGAAATATTCCCCCAAAATCGGTGAATTGGCCATGAGACATACAGCAGAAAAACATAACGTTGATCCTGCAATAGTCAGTGCAGAGGTCAAGAAGAGAATGGTAATGGCGCCTGAACCTAATCCCTTCACGGGAGAAATTGACTACGAAGGTCAATCTGAGTCAACCCATGAGGCGGAAGCTGATTTGTCGGCACAGGATTTGGTAGATTTCAGTCCGGTGTACAAGTGCTTGTACATTCATACTGTCTTGGGCGAACGCGAAGAATTTGAGAAATATTACAGAAAGCAAAGAAGACAACAGTCCATTTTGACATTGCAACCACCAGCCAACATGCACGAATCCATCGATGGCTACCGTGTGTTCTTTCACGGAATCGTCGGTTTCTTTGTTTGCGAGGATCATGTATTGAACACCGGCAACGGCCTCATTACAAGAGGCCATTTAGACGAAGTTTGGGCGAGTGCTTCTGGAAGAGTGTTTTCTACCTTGCAAACACATACTGCATATTGCACAGATGCTGGTTTCATGTTGAGAATCAAGAACTTGATGCTGTTGTTCTCCAATACCCTCTTGGGTTATGGATTTTCTGTTGAAAAGCTTTACACTCTATTGCAAGTAAGTGTCTTACTTTTCTTTTCTCTTTTAAGAGATTGAAATCGCTATATGACATCCTTCTTTTCCTAGGAACTGCGAGATCACTACAATGAAGTTTTGATGCAAAGTTGGGTCAAACGCTTTCGAGACATTTTTGACTCTGACAACTACCACCCTGTTCAAGTCAACACACCGGTTGAGTACGAAGAAGTTTTAGATACCATTCCATATGAAGATTCAGCTATAGAAGACATACCCTTTCCAAAATGTTTTCCATTTTCCGCCATGGTGCCGCGAGTGTACAGCGAAGTCAAAGATTTCATTTTGTCGTGTGTCAAGTTTTCCGAAGATTTAAACTTGTCTCCAGCTGAAATCGACGAAACTGTTCGAAAATCGACCAATATCCTGTTGACAAGAACGCTTTCAGGCTGTTTATCTAGCTTGATACGTCGTGACAATTTGAGTCTCTTGCAGCTGATTCAAATTGACATCAATACTTATCACTTGGAAGAAACCAACATTCATTTGGAAAAGTATATTTCTGACATCACCGGAACCAACTACGACTCCAATCACATTGCCAGGCTCCAAGGAGGGTCCATTTTTAAAGACATTCGTAGTGAAGCGGAAGAGGAGATACACAACAAATTGGAGTCTAAGATTGACGAATTCATTGAGTTGGCTAATTACGATTGGTCAATGTCCGAAGCTCAAGGAACTTCTTCAACTTGGCTGATGGACTTGATCGCTTTCCTCACGAGCGTCTTTAAACAGTTCACCAACTTGCCCATCAAGCTGGCCCAACGAACATGCATGTCTGCTTGTCAGCATTTGGCTCGGTCAATTATGGAGATGCTTATGGATGAGAATATCAAAGCAGTGTCCTTAGGGGTGTTGCAACAAATAGATTTGGATGTCGTACAATGTGAACAATTTGCCGCTTCGGAACCCATCAAAGGTTTGGAAGAAGGAATTTTACTAATGTGCTTCTCTGATTTGAGACAACTTCTGGACTTGTTTGTGGCGTGGGATTGGAGCACGTATTTAGCTGATTATGGATCAGAGTCTTCCAAGTACTTGCGTGTCAAACCGCAGTCCGCCATTGTCCTCCTTGACAAGCTGAAAGAAGCGGAAAAGAAAAACTTTGTTGCCAACATGATGAATAAGAAAGATCGTGATAAGAAAAGACTCGTTGACACTGTCTACAAACAATTAAAGGCACTGACGCTTGGCAATAATTCTAGTACTCCAAAGGATACTTAAAAAAAAGTAATCTGTGATTCTTGTATCATAACTCACTTATCATGATTTGATTAAATATGAAGTTGCATTTATATCAAAAGTAAAGAAAATTCTCCTTTTTGAGTGTTCTCCTAATTAATTCCTGCTGATCGCTTCTCTGCTTTGAAAAGCAAAGCAATTATTTCCATGGGATCAAACAACAAGTTGTTTTTCTTGGAGTACCTTCCTATTTCCTATGCAAGAAAAATTTGGATAATCAGGTGAAGGGTCACAAAGCGTAAGTATAATGTCCGTGGACGACCCGTAGCCCGTAATCCCGCAAGATCAAAACATCAAAAGGCTGTCGCGACAAACGAATTGACCCCAAAATAAGTTCTCCCAAGTACCCACCCACCCCCATCCCATAACATCATATTCTTACAAGTTACAACATTTTAGATACAAGAATAAAATGTCTTCTTTCTATTTAGTTTCTTTCTTGCGTCTTCGACTCCAGCTCATGTGATCAAATTCTTCTCCTTACGTCCGTCAAAGTCTTGAACTGCCTACTGAACAATTGAACATTCGACACATCTAATTCCTGTCGTGAAGTTAAAAGTAAAATATTTTGCATACCAGAGACCTTTCGGCAAGCGTTTCATTGGGGTACTGGTGACCACGAAACCATTTCTGGTTTGACCGGACGAACCAACGCAGCTCAGTAGAATCCCCTCCACACCGGCTTTAAAAGGCATTGAAAGGTTCTGGTACATTTACATGCTAGTCTGATTTCAACAATTTTGCCAATTTATCTATTTTTTATGCTGGTACAGAAAACACCTACGGGTTACTAAGGAACAGGCTGACAGATTACGAACAAAGTCCTTGAGCAATGCCGCCAATACAAGCAGTCTTGTCCATAGAGTTCATCCGTACCCAGAAGTGGACGACTTAATCAAAATTTGAACAACTTTTGGATGAATGGCAAAACTGTTAATATCAAAAAATTGCGCTGGCGCATCTTCAATATGTAAACCATTGCATTGAAAATCTAGGTATCAGTTACAAAAACTTACGAAGACTTTTGAAACACAGACAGGTCTTGGCGTCGATCTTAGCTGCTTAGTTGCATGGTCCTCCAATGGCATTGGCAAAGAACAACGATTGATACGTTCGAGGTTCGACGGTGGCGTTTTTGTAGAAGATTTCCATTCGGGTGGTATTGATCAATCTTCATTCTTCAAGCCGTTGAAGGCTTGAAGCCTGCGTTAGCCTGCGTTTCGTTAATCAATCTTCGTTGATTCATGTATAGACGTTGTCGTTTTGCCAGGTGCATCACAAAGCGTAGCCCGTAATTCCTCAAGATCAACAGAGAAGCAACCTTGTCATGAGTACCTATGCCGGTCACCCACGGGTCACAAAGCGTAGGTATAATGTCCGAGGACGACCCGTAGCCCGTGATTCCGCAAGATCCACAGTGTAGTACATCAGCTTATTTAAGCTTTTAGGTTAACTTGCACTCGATCTTTTTGGGTCGTAGATCTTGATTCGTGTATGGACGGCCTCTTGCTACATCAGTTTTGCAAAAAATTCCTGAAAAAATATCTAGTCATTGTCTGATACCAAAATTTTGTACAAGATCATTTACCAATTCGCTGTCTACGTCGTGGTTTGAAAGTTCCAAGTGCGATCCGGATGTTGCCAGGAGCATCAGGTCACTGAACGACAGGCTGACTTATGACCACAGAGACGAACAATCGATCCACTTCTGACATAGGTATACGATAACAAGATGACATCATCGGAATGGTCCTGAATGCTCATTTTGGCTTTTTATTCACGAATGTAGAAGAGTTTTCTTGATTTGGCTTTTTGTTCACTGATGTTTCCTTCGTTTGTTTGACCATCTGTTATTTGACGAGATTTTCCTCTAATTTTTTAATAGAGTAAATTTCCATATGTATTCGTTTTCCCGAATTTTTTCAGCACAAATTCAGATCAAATTGAATTATTACCAATTCAAATTGACGAATTTTCTCTTCGATCGATCGTACAAAATACATACACGAAAGTAGTCAATGCTTTAAAAAGTAAGAAGTCAACGATGAAACGTTTTTTTGACCGCGAGTTTATTTATTCTTTTTCAAGGGAACCTACATAATGACAATGGAATAATGATAATGGGCGTATGCCGTATGGCTTTCCTTCACAACTTGACTACGTCATTTTTGCTTATTCACGCGTGAAAGTTATATATACCTAATGTATTTGAGACACAATTTTCCACAGAAAAAATAAAGAATGAATTTCCATGACGTTTTCTTACGACCATCATCGGAGCATTGCCAAAATATTTGACAGTTAGTCTTCTATTTTCAAATATGAGATTGAAGAAAATCCTATGAGAATTGTTGGTAAAATCCTGTACATTGACCATCTTTGCTGGTCCCTCCTTTCTCTGTACGTGAACCTCTTTCAACGAGACCTATGCAAGACAAAAATGTTTTGAAATAAGATACGAAGGAAAAGTAGGTGAACTTACCATGATCTACGTAAGTACCATAGTCAAGCCCTCGTGGAAAATCCGAAGTCATGCATTGGTTCATTTGCAGTTCCATTTCTCTGTCCCGAATAGTTTTTTCGATCAATTGCAGCTCTGATGATAGGTCATTTTGTAATTGTGCTTCTGGTGTCCTTCTTTGCTGGGCCTGAGAAGCCAAAAGTAATTCTTGCTGCTGCATCATCTGGTATTGATGCTGTTGCTGCTGGGCATTCAAGTCTGAAATCTGTCGTTGGAGGACGCCCAACTCGTGCTTCATTCGCGCGTATTCGGCGGTGACGGACGAGGGGTTGATGTTGGCCGGACGTGGGGCAACTGTAACGGGTTGATGTTGTAGTACTGCTTGGTGAGTATTTCCTGGATTCACAGTCTGAATCTGTGGCAATACTGTCTGCAATTGATCCGATGGTATTATTTGATCCGATGGTATCATTTGAGCATGTGGAGTAGGCTCTTGGACTGCAATATAGCCAATTTCACCATGAGATCCTACTGCCACTGGATGCAACGTTGTACGACCACCTCCATTTTGCAAGAGAACTGCGGGCTGAGGAGGTGATAATTGCTTGGATTGCTGTTTAGAATGTCTAACTACAGCTGTCGAAATGGGCTCATCACCCATTGAGGCTACTGTTTGTGAAGGTTTGGAAGGTCGCATTATAGAAACTCCTCGGCGACTGATGGGTCCAAATCGACTGACTTGAGGGGTATCTGAGAAAGGAACCTCGTCATCATCTTCACCGCTGTGCTGTTGTATTAGATGGCTCCCCAGTGCTACTCTTTCTTCACTTCTTCTGTTGACACTCAAGGTTGTTACTGTCGAAGCCAAAGAACATACCGATCGTGATGTCCAATATGAATAGCATGAGGTGAGTGATTCTGTTCCAGGAGGCGAGGAGACGCCAATAGCCATGTTCAAAGCTCCTGCGGATTTCCCTCCTGAAGCACGTTCTTGATATAAATCGGATAAGCGCTCCGTTTCGTCACGGCCAACAATGTCTTCGAGAGTTCCCTTAATTTGTTCTTTGCGATTTCTCAACGCCGACAGACTTTTAGTAGCCAAAGATGATGGCACATTGTTCCTGCTGTTTGAACCTGCTGGGTCTGGTATGTTTCGATTTAGTTCTTGAAGGTGATCATCCATGATGGGCATGTAGGAAAATGCCACTGGTAGAGCGGTAGTAACTTGAACAGCAGCAGTGCCTAAACCGCCACCGGTTGAGGAACCACCTGGAAGTTGTTGCAAAGGTAAAGGTTGGCCAGTAATATCAATAATGGCTGCCGGGCTTGGGGCTATTTGGGCACTGGGAACTGGCCTTACCAATCCCCGGGATGGATTCCTTGCAGCTTCCCTGGGAACTGGAGCAACTTGTGCAACAGGAGGCAGTATTTGCGACTGCTGCTGCTGCTGCTGTTGCTGTTGCTGCTGCTGCTGCTGCTGCTGCTGAGGTCTAACCACCAATTGATCTTCAGCATTATTGGAAATATCATTTCGAATTTGATCTTGGGTATTAGATGAAGATGTCTTGGTCACTGGTGAAGGCCTTCCTTTTCTGTACAATTCCATTTCCGAAATAGAATGAGCAAAGGTACACTTCGATCCTCTAGGACAACTTGAATGCATTGCCAGATCTCTGCACATGCTGGTTTTGTAGCGAGAATTGGAAGTTAAAGAACTGCTGATTGAATTGACCTCGGTGTGATCAATGACATGTTTTTTCCCACTGTAGCTGAGAATAAATGTTTGCAAACCAGATACTACGGAACAGCTGGCACCCAACGCTTCAAATAAGACTTTCCAATCACTGGTGGCACTATCATCACCCACATCGATAGCTGCTAAAGTTTCCAATTGAGGACGAAGCAAGCCTAAATGGCCGGGATCACTTGTCCTTTGCAAAGCAATCACCAATTCTTGGACAGATTGAACAAAGCTCTGGGGTGTTTGCAGCTTGTCAATGATCGACTGCATGTGAGATTTGTGGCCAGAATCACCATAAAGGAGACTACTCCACTGGTCGGGGGCAATGCGTAAACCGGCCTCCGTTGCAATTTGGACAATTTGTGCATCGTGTTCACGCCTAAGGGTGTCGTAGGTGCGGAATTCCTCTTTTAACTGCATAAGGGAAGAGTCTCCATCTCTCTTGGTGACTTTGAAACAAGAGGCGCGGTACAAGAGTTGCACCACGTGGCCAATGGAAGTCTTGCTGGCTTGTGGGTACTGAGGCTCCAATCGTTGAACGACAAACATCACCAACACTTTTCTTGACAAGGCAGAACCATCCTCTAATGCCAGAAGAACAAGCTTGATAACCTCTTCTTGCATAGCGGGTCCTAAAAATTGACATCCTCGTGCCCGTACAGCTGCCCAAAGATTGGCAGACAGTTGTTGTGGGTTTTGATGCTGCAATATCAATTCTGTCACGGATCTTTCTCCAAGCGAGCGTGCAGCTTTGATGGCTCGCCATCTTCCATCCTCCTCCAGTAGCTGTGTATTGAGGAGGTTGACCAACTTGCGTTGCATTGGCCTTGATAACGATAGTTGAGTTGCTGCAGCAGCAGAAGAGCCATTTGTTGGAATAAGAAAGGCAGCCAACTTTTCCATTTTGACCATGCAACGGTTGTAGTTTTTAGTCGTCTCGTTGTTGTCATTGCATCGTGGTCGCAATTTTTCGAGGTCTGCATTTCGATCGATGAGAACCGCTAAAGCGGTATTGATGGGAAGTTTTTCAATAGGTGTGCTTATTTTGCTCTGAAATTTGTGAAAGTTTGTAAGTCAGGTCAACTTCGGATTTGGGCTTTGACAATAGAAAAATAAAAATTTTACCCACCTGATCGAAGGGACATTTTCCGCCTTGAAAACTGGAGATGCATGCTTTGCAAATTGAGTGACCGCAATATGATATGGAAATTGGTAATCGCACTTTCAACTCAAATGCATATTCACAGATCGGACAGTTCAAATACTCTGTCCATTGTGGAGCTTGAATGGGCATTTTGCACTCTTGGCGGCTGACGTCCTTGAATCACTTCAAATACAATGGTACTTCAGATACATTTTGCAAACCACATGTTGAAACCAAAACCATGACTACGTAGTAATGTTTTAATAATATTTTCTCGAAGTGTCACTATGTGAAAAACCAGCTGAAACCAGCTAGTTCCGGATTTTCTATTTTTAAAAAGGCCTGTCTAAGCAACGAAAGTACTAAAGGTTGTACTTCTCTTCTTCTGTTCTCTTCTTGAATAGCGTACTTAGTAGACTATTATTTTTAAGGCTATTTTTTCAAAAAAAAAAACATTAGAAAAGCTTTTTAAAATGTAAAATATATAAGGCTTCTTTCAAAGCTATGTTAAATCTTTACTCTAATTGCGATTATTTTTCCCTAGGAAAAAAATAGAAAAAATAGCAATTTTTCTTGTATCTGTCAACTAAGAGGTTATTTCGATCCAGCAGTTAAAAAATTTAAACGGCAGGCGGACACCGGACCAGTGAAACTGAACTTGACTGGTATGGCAGAAATTTGATTTTTCAGGAAAAGTTAGCATTGAAAGTTGGAACTGACAAAAAGAAAATTTTGATAATGGCTGAATCAAGGTTATCAGCTTTGCGTGGCATGACTTTTGAGGTAATAATTGTGAAAGTTATTTCTTCTTGATAAAAACTGAAATCTCTTATTAGATCCGACGTACTCCTCCCGAAGAAAAACTTCGTCGCAAACAAGTGAAAGTCGAAGAAGCCAAAAGGGCGGCTGAAAAAGAATACGTTCTGAACTTAGTTCCTTTTGGTAACGTTCCCCACATTCCTTTTGATAACGTCAAATATGGCGAGTCTGCTGTTCGCACCCTCGTCGTTGTCAATCGCACAAGCAAACCAGTCCATGTAAGAAAGTTTGAAAGGTAGCTTACCAATTATTTTAACACTCTTTACTTGAAATGTTTTTAAGGTCACCTTGGAGAAATTACCCAAACCAGAAAAAGGCTTCGAGATGGATTACATAGACTTTGAGATGAATGCCAAGGAGGAGGCTCAACTTAAGATTGGATGGGTACCTCAAGGAGGTACTCCACTGCGAGAGACAGTGTACGTCAAATTTGGAAAATTGAAAACTCAAATGCTCCTTATTGGTACTTGCAAAGTCCCTCCAAGTATGATTGAAAAGCGGAAACCTTTGAGGCCTTCGAGCGTTCAGAATTTGAAAAGGCAATCCTTGAACTCGACTGCTTCAGCAGCATCAAAGAAGGACCTCCCACCTAATCCTGTTATTCGTCAACCTCAGGGGACTTGTCCACCAGTTAGACCCTATGTGAGCGAGTCCAATGTGGATGAAAAAACAGCAACGAAAAAAGTTTTCCAGGAAGAAAACCTAAGCTGGTCACCACAGCCATTCAAGATGGCTGAGGTCAAGCGTGAAACCTTTTCAGTGCCTACCGTTGAGGCTTTCGAGATGAAAGAAAATGTGGCGAGTCCAAGGCGAGAAACTTTTATTGTTCCTAACGCGGACCAGCTGAGGCGCGATACCTATCTTTGCCCACCGAAGCCCTCCTCCCATATCAATAATGATACTTTTCGTCGTGAGACTTTTATTCCGTCCAATATCCCACCGATGGTTACTTCTACGCCCAGAATTGGAGGCAGTCCTCAGCTAGACTTTGTCACGCCTGGACATGAAGACAGAAGAGGCACCTACGTTTTGCCATCAACTGTTAAGAAGCCATTATCAGTTCCATCTCCAGGAGTCAAAAGCTCAAAATCGCCAATCGTAGAAGAGGCCAAAAGAGCCTTACAAGAGGTTGCTGATTTAGAAGAAGACCGCTTAGACTTGACATTGAAAGAAGGTGTTAGACTGTCTGCGATCAAAGAGGAAGCATCATCCAATGTGCCAACAGATATCGACCAGCTCCTGGAAATATCTGGAGTAGACTTAGAATTGAGTCCTCAGAAGAAAGGACCAGCGGAGCTAAGTGGCATCAACATAATCACGGAGCAAACGTTATCCTTGCCTCCTAGGTCTAACTCGGACCTGACATTACAGCTCAGTAACGGTGATCATGTCAGTACCAACATCAGCTCTGAAACATACATTAAAGATGACGTGGCTAATTTGGAGGATTTCGATCGGAAACCCCCAAAAATCGTTGTCGATTCTCCAGTCGTTGACGGCGGAAATACGGTTATTTCCACGGTTCTTCAAGATTCTACATCGACTGTTGACTTCGAGGTATTCCTATAACTCTCCTTTTATATAAAACTATACATTTTTTTATCTCAAATCTTCTTTTTATCACCAATAAATAATCTTGATTTTCACTTTGTTTAGTCATTGTCGCCAATGATCCACCGTACGCCTGTCAAAACCTTGTCGTTTGAAGATGACAATAATCCAAACCTCAGCAACGTTAGTACTGCGACGTACGTGAAATCCCCGATGCTTTGCAGAATCGTTGAAGAAGAAGACAACCAGGATTACGTTGAAGCTGACTTGGCTTCAAATAGTAAGGAGGAGACTCTTGAAAAGGATGATGGCCAATTGAGCAAAAGTCTAGCAAAGACGAGTGCCTACAAACTGCTACGTAATTCTATGCTGAGACAGATGTATGAGAAAAATCACGCAGCGGTGATTATTCAGGGTACTTTCCGAAAGTTTATGATCGAAAGGAGGGCAATGAAATGGGAAGCCACCATCACAATTCAAAGCTATTTCCGTATGTGGATTCAAAGGAAAAAGTACCAAATTACCGTTGCTGAAAGAGAACAAAGTGCTGTTGCCATACAAAAATATTGGAGAGCATTCTTAGCGAAGAAACAGTATCAGAAAAGCTACCAATCCATAGTTTTGATTCAATCACTCATTCGGCGTCATCAAGCTAGACAACAATTGTCTCGAAAGAAAGATCAGCATAAAGCAGTCATCGCAATTCAAGCTGCATTTAGAGGTTATGTTCAAAGAAAGTGGTACAGGAATAGCTACAAGAAGATTGTGACCCTTCAATCTATGGTAAGGATGTGGATTCAGAAGAAAAAATACCAGTCTCTCCTGACCAAAAGAGAGGAAAGTGCTATTACCATTCAAGCGTATTGGAGAGGATTTGTTGCTCTGAAAAAGTATCAGAAAGACTATCAATCTATAGTTTTTATCCAATCACTGATCCGTCGCTATCAAGCTCAACAACAATTGTCTCAAATGAAAGTTCAACATAAAGCAGCAATCAAGATTCAGTACTTTTTTAAAATAGTAAAGGCTAAAATCCTTTTACAACACCTCAAACAGCAGAAAATGGAAGAACATCAGCTTCAAAAAGAAGCAGCAACGAAGATACAGGCTGCCTTTAGAGGTTATGTTCAACGACAACATTTCATGAAGACACGAAACATCATTATAACACTGCAATCTATGGTCCGAATGCGGATTCAGAAAAACAAGTACCAAGTCATCCTTGCTGAAAGAGAGGAAAAAGCTCTTATCATACAAAAATACTGGAGAGGATTTACCTCAAGAAGAAAGTACCAGAAAGACTACCAATCCATTGTTTTGGTCCAATCACTCATTCGTCGACATCAAGCTAAAAACCAGTTGTCTCAACTGAAAGTAGAGTACAAAGCAGCCATCACAATTCAAGCTCTATTTAGAGGTTTTGTTCAAAGAAAGCGCTACAAGAAATGCTACAAGAAGATTGTAATCATACAATCAATTGTAAGGATGTGGATTCAGAAAAGAAAGTACCAATCTATTCTCTCAGAAAGAGAAAAAAGTGCTGTTACTATTCAAAAATTTTGGAGAGGATTTCTTGCAAAGGAAAAGTATATGAAAGACTACCAATCTGTAGTTTTGATACAATCACTGATCCGTCGTCATCAAGCTCAACAAAAGCTGTCCCAATTGAAAGTTGAACAAAAAGCAGCCATCAAAATTCAAGCTATCTTTAGAGGTTTTGTACAAAGACAACAATACCAAATGAACTACAAGCACATTGTGACAATACAATCAATGGTCCGTATGGGGATTCAAAGAAGGAAGTACCAATCCATCCTCATCAAGAGGGAAAAAAGTGCTGTTACCATTCAAAAATGTTGGAGAGGATTTCTAGCAAAGGAAAAGTATACAAAAGACTACAAATCTGTAATTTTGATCCAATCACTGATCCGTCGCTATCAAGCTGAACAACAATTGACTCAAATGAAAGTTCAACATAAAGCAGCCATCAAGATTCAGTGCTTTTTCAAAATGACTAAGGCCAAGATTCATTTAAGGGCATTAAAAGATTTGAAAATTGAAGAGGCCAAGAATGAGCAACAGCTTCGAAATGCAGCAGCTACCACCATTCAAGCTGCTTTTAGATGTTATGTTCAAAGGAATCGCTACAATGAAAGCTACAAGAAGATTGTGATCCTTCAGTCAATGGCAAGGATGTGGATTCAGAAGAAAAAATACCAGTCTCTCCTGACCAAAAGAGAAGAAAGTGCTATTACCATTCAAAAGTATTGGAAAGGATTTGTCACTATGAAAAATTATCGGAAAGACTTCCAGTCTGTGGTATTTATCCAATCACTGATCCGTCGCCATCAAGCTCAACAACGATTGACTCAAATGAAAGTTCAACATAAAGCCGCCATCAAGATCCAAAGCTTTTTCAAGATGACTAAGGCTAGAAGTCTTTTATGTGAATTAAAACAATTAAAGATTGAAGAGTCAAAGCATCATCAAAAGATCAAAAATGAAGCTGCCCTGCTCATCCAATCGACTTTTAGAGGCTACAAGCAAAGGAAAGAATATCAAGGTCTATATGGGAAGATTGTCCTTCTTCAATCCATGACAAGAATGATTTTGGCGCAAAAGAAGGTCAATTCCATCAAACAATTGAAAGCTGAAATTGAGAATCGTCAACGGCAACATGCGGCAATCGTTATTCAACGTTGTTTCCGAAGCTTCAAAGTTTGCCGAGATAGGCAACGAAACCAAGCAGCATTGGTTATCCAAGCGGCTGTACATCATTGGATGGCTAGGTTGAAATTGGCAAGAGAAGAGAAAAGGCGTGAGGCATCTGCTCTTCTTTTGCAGCGTGTCTTACAAGGCTGGACTGTCCGACGAGATTTCTTGGCGCAAAAAAGGGCTGCAACCTTGATCAAAGCTGCCTGGAAGGGCTACAAATTGCGAATGGCACTGAAGAATGAAGCTATTGCCAAACAGTTGGCGGAAGTTCAACGACGTGTTTCTGAGGCTCACAGAAACGCCACTGAAGACCAAAAATTGTGCAATCGGACAGCCTTTGCTCTCGACTATCTCTACACATACAAGGACATGGCAATGCTAATTGAATCGTTAAACAACTTGAATGTCACGTTGCGATACTCCACAAATTGCTGCTTGAGGATGTTTGAGGCGGAAGCCAAAGCTCTCTCTATCCTTATGGATATCCTAAACGGACTCAATCGCTCGGTGCCTCATATCGAAGTCATGTCCATCATTTTGGACATTTTGATCAGCTTGGCCGAGTATGAGGAGACGAGAAGCAAATTGGCCGGTATTGGCTTGGTTTTTCCATCAGTCGTAGCTGCCATGGGCAAAGGAGAAAAGAATGCTCAGGTCTTTGGCAAAGGATGCAGTCTCTTATGGAGGCTGGCTAGCACCAAGAAGGGCCAATCGCATTTGAAAGACGAACGAATTTTTAAGAAGCTGAAAGAATTTGACGATACGCAAAACCGACTCAAGCGTAGAACACAAAGTGCATCTCAACTTACAAGATTGCCAATGTCCAAGATTGTAAAGAAGGTGTCATTAACTACCAAGCATGGATGCCAACTGACTGAAAGTATCGTTCGCTATCACACTGATCCTCATGCTGCCATCAACGGATTAATGAAGCGTTTGTCTAAATGTACATGAATATATTTTAACGTTAACGACGAAGATGCATTTCTTTCTCCATTTTCTCGGCCGTCAAAGTGCCTTGAATCGACTGACAGTCTGGATTAAACACAGAGTACGCACTCATTTCCCCTTTCTTTCTCCGCTTGGTTCCCAGATTCAACCAGATTAATGCAAAACAACTTGTGGCGAAATACACAGCACCAAAGCCCACTTGAATGGACAGCATTTGTCCAATCAAGACGATCAATGCTTTAACACAAACTATTGCATAATCTAGTCTTGTCCACGAACTTGGCTGGTCGTCACCGTCTTCTTCTTCATGGTCAATATCTTGGCTTTTCTTGAAGCTGAACCACTGCCACACTCTTTGGTTTCTTTCCTCTGTATTTCTTTCTGATTTCTTTTTAGCTCTGTATTTCTCTAACTCAGCCAGTTTGGCTTCCATCACTTCTTTCACTGCTGCAAAACAAAGATTAGGCGTTCATAGTCAAAATTTTGAAACTTTTGCGCGCAAACATTTTTTTAATTCGTTCTTCTTTTATTTTTTGATCCATAACCGCATTGAAAAATGAGTAAAATAGTGTGTATCTGCTTGCGTTGTTGCATACGATGTTGTAGGAGAAGAGATGAGCACAAGAATTTTGCTCTGGAATCGTGGTATAGAATTTTCTTGAGACCTTACTCATGAACTTTTGAGCATCTCGGTAATCATTCATAATGTGCACTAAATGTTCACTCTTAATCACGAAGAGCAGCAAACTTGTTATCCAGTGATAGTTTCGGTGCGTTGCTACTTCCTCGAGAAGCATAACTTTGACTTCCACCAGATTTTACTTCTTCAAATCCTCGATTGCTGCAAAAGAAGCAAAAAATAACAACCACTCGGAAAGAAAAGAAAAGAAAAATGGTATGTATCGAATTGAACTTAAAATACCTATTGGCTTGACCTTGGCCACGGTTTGGATCATCAGTGCCCATGGCTGCTGACAAAGATGGAAAGTAGACCTCACTACTAATGTCGGGGGCATGTTTCATTCGCCGAGGACCACCCGGTCGTACTCCTGTCGCGGGGGAAGAGGCTGCTGAATTCGCTGCACTGTTTCGCAGGTGGGGAGGAACGTAGGATGACTTGGTAGCAGATGCCGCCGTGGATGCTGCGGGGGCTACTTGAGCTGGTGTGTCTTCTTTAATTGGCTCTAAATTGATTAAACAGAAAATAAAATTGATTATACCTGATTCGCCATCATCCTAGGAAGTAATTACCCGAAGTGTCTTCCTCCTCTTCCTTTGAGTCCTCGATACTATCAGAAGCGACTAGTTTACTCCAAGGCCCACCTTCTTTTGACTTTTTCGTCTTCTCTCCATCTTCGTTCAACTCTATATCTTCTTCGTCTTCCTCTCCCTCTCCTTCAAGTTTGAGGGCGTCAATTTTCAGATTGGAGTAGTCCAACTTGTTCTCCTCATACTCTTTCCATTCCTCGACATCCGCCTAAAATTAATTATTTTTCAATACCGTGCAAAAAGTAAAAATAAATGGCAGGTTCAACTTACTTCTTTACTTATGGTTGGAGCGTTTTCTGCCAGCCGTTGTACACGATTGACATCATTTGCCTTCTCTTCAGCCTGTTGTTCCTTTCTGTCATTTTCTTCCAAGTTCTTGGCAAGCACCTCCGTGTTAGCCTTGGAAAACCCCTTTTTTGTCTTCTTCTTCTTGTCTTTCTTGGCAAAAAAATCATCAAGGTCTGCCATTTTACCAGCCACAAAAACCCAAGCAAGTCACCAAATTCTCTTTCTGCTTTGAGCTTTGAAGTTGTTCACGTTGAAGTTTTGTCCATGTGTAAGAAAAGGTGTTCGAAAACCGTATCGATCTCAAAGAAATTATTAACAGTTCTACTATAATGATCTTTCCAATTCTTCCAAGTGTGTTACAAAATAGCAGGCTGCAAAATTTGGTATTCATTCATCTGGCTAAATTGCAAACAAAAATTGTGTTATATAGTTTAAATCATTTTCTTCAGAAGGCCTTGTTTGCCTCATTTTTCTTGTTTGCAATCTTCGTCTCCCGCTCCCAATTTTGCTGATTTTGCTTGCCTGCCTTTAGAATGGAACGATATTATAAAAGAGATATGATTATCACGTTGCAAGTCGGTGACAATAAAAACAACCCAGAAATAAGCGGCAAATTCGAATTTTAAAAGATGAAAAAGATGAAATAATCTCGTCTATTCTTTTGTCACAACAGCACGTACATTTACAACAATTCTCTCTCCTACAGCATTGAAGGGATTGTGTTCCTCCTTTAATTCCATAATGGACTCTTGAGTCGATGACTTTTCTTCGGTTGCATTGATGATTTCTTGTCCAAAAGATTCTTGGAAAGAGTGAACAGATTTACTATCGTTATGGGCGTTATGGCCATTATGATAATAAGACTCCAAGACTTCAATGTCATCAGCCTTTTGTTTTAAAGCAAATGACTCATGAGAAGACAATTTTCGTTCCTTCAACGTCACAGGGTTTGATTTGGGAGACGATAAATTCTTCGACTTTTTGAGGCTGCTAGTAGATTCCGTAGATTCGAATCCATTGAGGGAAATGTCTTCTTTGGTGGGAGTAATGAGAGACGACAAATTCTTCGATTTTCTTAGGCTGCTAGTAGATTCCGTAGATTCGAATCCATGAAGTGTAACGTCTTCTTTGGTGGGAGTAATAACGTACTCATTCTCAAAGCTGTCATTAATGGGCACCAAATAGTCGTACACAGGTTTTGGGTTGTCATCAAGAAGCACCAATTCCTTGACCATGCGGCGTCTTTCTTTGAGAGAAACAGCGTTCATTGGATCTTTAATCTTTTCTGTGACCTGTTGTTGGTTGTTGGTGTGCCCGGCCGGCCTACTGGATTTACCCCATATCCGGCCAAGGATAGCCTTTCGGCCTTTTCCTCGAGTAGGTTCTGTGACCTGATTCCGTTGGTTGAAATTTTTGGCATATCCAGCGTATCCAGAAGCTTGGACATCGTTCGATGTCTCCTCAGTCGAAGTCATGCTGCCTTCCAAATTGTTTTCTTCAGAGGGATTCACCAGTTCCATGTCGGTGTGGCGTCTTTCCTTGAGAGAAACAGCGCTCATTGGAGCTTTAATCTCTTCTATGACTCCTGGATATCCAGAGATAGCAGATTCAAAACTTTGGGCAGATTCATGGACACCAATTGAAGTCTTCTCCGCCGAGGTAGCGCTTTCTTCCGCATTATTGGAATCTTCAGGAGCATTAACCAGTTTCATGTTGGTGGTGTTACCCAGATCCATACTGCAATCATGGCTAGCGGAATGTTCAAATCCAAAGTACTTTTTCAAATTTTGCCAAAGGGATGCTTCTTTCTTTTGAGAATCTCCGCATTCTTCTTCAGTCGAAAAGTTTTCTTCTAGAACTACACCATCCAAGTTGCAATGACCGTTGTAGTTAAACTTTTCGTAATTATCTTGGTTGCTCATTTCAACAGAGAGGGATTGACAACAACCAGAACAACTTCGTCCGAACCTCCCAAGCCCATTTAACGGGCAACATCCGAAATTGAGGATCACATACGAGACATAGACTCTTCGACAAATGATAAAGCAAATCATTGCCAAGACACCGATCAAGGTAATTAGATACTTCCATCCCTCAAAATATTCAGTAAATGCAGAAACCATTTTTTATAATTTTCTTTTTTCTAAATCCGTTAATACCACTTTTGAAATTTTGACGCACTGAGATTTGACGAATTTTTTTTCACGCTTCACGGAAATTTGAATTTGATTTTTACGTTTCCATTTGACAAATTTTCTTCAGAATTCTGATTTCTGAATTTCTGTGATCTGTTTTGACGCATTTGCGCTGCTAAGTGCTAACCAACGTCGGTCGTTGTCGTTGTCAGCAGTTGTCAGCTCAGACCAAACTCTGGCTTCAGTCTGTTTACTTGGATAGAAAAATTGCTTTTTTAGTTTTTTAAAATCTCAAGCATAAAAGGTTCCTTGGGCCAGCATTGAAAAATTATGTTCCAAAAGTAAACTTCTTTTCCTGGACTCGGTCTGGTAACACTACCGCCACAGCTGGACCGAAACCGCTGAAAATGCAAAAATAAAACAACAAATAACTCGTGGTAAACTTCTTTGACTTAGTGTGGTTTGATTTGGATGGAAAAATAATGACTTTCAACACATTTCGAGATGTGATTGAAGAGAATGACACAGTGATACTTTATGTCAGTTTTAACACTATGTACCCAATAATGGTGACACCAACTGTGGTGAACAAGAAGGGCTCCATTGTAGAAAATGTGTTTCAAACATCATATGGAGCCTTGAAGGTGAAGGACTTGATTGGGCAAAAGTTTGGCACAAAAGTGCAATTATCAAATGGCTACGCTTATGTCTTATTTCCAACACCAGAATTGTGGACCAAAACACTTCCTCATAGGACTCAAATTCTATATGCTACAGATATCAGTTTCATACTTCTTCAATTGGAAGCTAAACCAGGATCTATTGTCATTGAATCCGGGACAGGTTCCGGCTCCCTCTCCCACAGCTTCCTGCGTACTATTGCTCCCAGTGGTCATTTGCATACCTTCGACTTTCATCAGCAACGAGTGGAACTGGCTGCAGAAGAATTTCGACAACACGGTCTAGGAGAGATGGTAACTGTCAAGCAACGAGATGTTTGTCGTGATGGATTCGATTTGGATGGTGTGGCTGACGCAGTATTTCTAGATTTACCTCATCCGTGGGACGCCATTCCACATGCCAAAAAGGCTCTTAACAGCAGTAAAGGTGGCCGAATTTGCTCTTTTTCTCCTTGCCTGGAACAAGTCCAAAAAGCTATCGTAAAAATGAGAGAAGAAGGCTTCGTTGAAATTACCACAGTGGAGTGTCTCCTCCGTGAATTCCAGGTCCGTAAAATCACTCTTCCACTGTATGACCACCAAAAAGAGTCTCAAGAATACGACAATGAATCGGAGGGAAGCAGCAAGCGAAGAAAATCCGAAGAAGAATCAGCAAGCAACAATCTTGAGACTTCATTTGTAACTGGTGTACCTTTAACTACTATGCCTGGTCACACAGGATTCTTAACTTTTGCCACTTTACATCCAGACTTGTCCGTCAAATAATTTTTGTCTTGAAATAAAGATAATAAAGCTTGCTCATGCCTCGCACTCGGAAAGAAGGTCAATTCAATTTGATGGGTTGCCAACAAGTAGGAATAAGAGCATCATCAGGAGGTGGTAGTGGTGACATTGAAGATTTTGATGAATTTGCCATCACCACTCCAAATCCCCATTGAGAATTACGCAGCGCAAAAGACTGAATTATGAAGGTCACCACTCTTAGTAATTAGCTATTCAGACACTTGATCGCCATGATGCATGAGTAGCAAAAGTGAAACTCATTCTGGTTTTCAAATCAAAAGATAGCAAATTAAAAGAGTTACAATTCATTTTTCCCGCATGACCTTGGTGGCAATGGCAAAGTATCTTTTATATCAATAGCATCATAGACAAATCATTCAAGCAGAGAGTAAAGGTAGTACAAGCGAAAAATTGAAACCTTGATGCCTTCATAAAAGGGTTGGCGAATGCATGGTGGGAAACCAGAAGAAACAATGTGTTTCTTTCTCTTTGGAATCTTTGGTATTCTTTTTTTCCAGATTTTTTCCCTACAAGGTCATTTTCTCTGAATTCACATTTAGATTGTTCATCTATGTAATATGAAATGAGCTGGAAAATATATTTTTTTTTGCCACATTTTAACCTTGCGTAAAAAATGGTTTCAAAAGGGTTCATTAAGATTTGAAATCTGACATATTTTAAACCAATAAATAGGATGGCACAGTGTTTGAAATTTAATTTTTCGAAAAACATTATTTGAATTTTCACGCCAAAGGCATATTTCATCTCTTTGTTTGTCTAAGTAATCTTTCAAAGCTTTGAATTTTAGCGCCAAAAAAGGCCCAAGTACAGATTTGACACAATTTTTAAGTACGTTATGGTTACGTAACGTATCTTGCTTCGCTCTCAATGTTGGAAAATGAGACTTTTTTAAGTTATTTTGAAACAGGTTGGTACGAAAGTAACAAAACACAAACTTGACATGTCGTCGTCGATTTCGTTGCCTTGCACATTCTTGGCGGCACTGCATCGGCGCTCGCATCTTGTGGACACACCGTGGACACGTCTTGTGAAGAACTATATAAAAAGAGACATCGGTTGCTCCAAAAAATTAGTGCAACATTTTTCGCCGCTCTGTGAACATGAACAAGGTAATGTGCTCTTGTCTATCTATCATGTCGAAAAGGTTTTAGACTTTTTTTTGCAGGCTGTTCTCACTCTCTTGGTATGGCCAATTTTGCTGTCTTCAACTGAGGACATAAGTTACCCATCGACCCCTCCTAAATACGAATACGAGTGGCAAGTAAATGACAATTACAGCAAAAATAACTATGGACAAACCGAAGAAAGGGATGGATCCAACACTGTTGGATCGTATTTCGTACTTTTGCCAGATGGACGTACTCAAAGAGTATCTTACAGCGTTGATCCATATGGAGGTAGTGTATAAAAGTATTCAAAATGTTGAAAATTGGATCTTTTTAAGTGCTTTCAGACAATATTTAGAGTGGTTGTTTTTTTCGTTCAATTTGTTCTATTTTCTGGTTTAGGTTTCAAAATGTTGAAAATTGGATCTTTTTTTAAGTGCTTTCAGACAACATTTAGAGTAGTTGTTTTTTTCGTTCAATTTGTTCTATTTTCTGGTTTAGGGTACAAAGCTGAAGTTACATACGAAGGCGAAGCCAAAGCTTACGACGCTCCAAAGCCCAAGTACCAGCCCAAGCAACCTCCTCCCAAGTATCAAGCTCAACCTTCTTCATACAAACCCGTGTCAACTAAGAAGGTGGCGGAGAGTGGTGGACAAATTGGTCAAGTCTATTACAAGCCATTGAAAGAGGCTTCCAATGCCAAAGTGTATTACAAACCTTTGCCTGATACACCGTCCGAGGTGTATTACAAACCCATTGAAGCTTGAAATCAGTGCCATAATACATAAAATATATTTATTGCTCAATACCTTTTGTTTCTTATGTCAAAATAAAGTTTACAAATGAGGGGACCAACCAGAATAGGATCGAGTCAGGATTTCTGGATCGGTGGCCATCGCAATGAGTGTCTTTACCACATCGTTTTCCTCCTCCTCCTTTTTTGTCATATGGAGGGACAACAATTTTTCCAGCCCTTTAATGAGCTTTTGGTTGGCCATATTATGTAGCAGATCCAAAGTTAGCTTGGCAGGGTTGTCTTGAGCAAGTTTTCTTTTGACTATTGAAATTCTGTGTTGGGCAAATTCCTCTAAATGTGTGCCTTTTTTGTCACTATCCTTGATCCAATCCAATGTCGGTTCTTTGATGAAAATGGAAAGTAATGACAAGAGGGTATCACTATGTTGACACAACTGTTGAAGGAACTTATCCATAGTCTCCTTGAAAATTCCTTGAGATTTAAAAGGGTACATGACTCCTTGAATTTGTGGCGTGAAACGGAAAGGGGACAATTCTGGAATAGCCAATGCAAATTTGGCATCGAAACTGTATCCAAAGTCAATGGCAACACTCTTGCCACTCTCTAAACTGATCAACATATTTTGAGCATGTCGATCGCCGATGCCAAGAATGTAACCAATGAGGCAAACTTCGGCATGACTTTTCATAAAATTACTTCTCAGATGATAAAAACCCTCATAGGATTGACTTAAATTTACATAGGTTTGTCGAAGATGTCGACCTCCTTGGTGGTCCAATTGAATCATTTCCTCGAAGTCATCCCCCATCTTCTTTCCAAACGACTTGAGTAGACTTGATGCGGAACTGATACAAAGGTCGGGTCTCATCTTGGGTATTGGTTTATTGCCTGCAACTGCAGTTTGACTGATGGCTTGGCTCAAAGTTCTGGTCTTTGGTAAGAATTTAATGATGCCGAGAGAATCAAAAATAGGTATGACAGTATAGTTGACCAATTCTGTAAAAAGAGACGGATAAGGTTGCGTTAGAAACAATACAAAGTTTGCGGTAAATAAGTTTTATAGATAGGTATGTACCTGATTTGCAAACAGAGTTACAGAATCTAAAGACTTGTTGCACTCTTTGATCCTGTCTTAGATCTTCACCCGACTTGACAATAAAATCGTAATTTTTACCATCGTCGCCAATCATAGTTATTCTGACAGGCTTGCGCAAGGAAGCGAAAACAGTGGCTTGGGGTTTGAAACCGGCAATGGAGACGAACTTTGTCTTCGCAGGATCCGAATAAGACAACCCATATTGCCCAGGAATTTCAATTTTGTCCAGTTGACGATTTCCGAAAAAGGATGAAAAGTCTTCCAATTTATAGACTTGACTCCTCTTTGATTTGCAAGTATCTTCAATTTTCTTTTTGACATCTTCGGAAGTGTAAGTTTTGGCATTGATGATTTCTTGGACATTGTTGATTCGCGAAGCATTGAAAAAATGTCGTTTGACGTTGGATTTGAATGCATTATCCATGGAATTAATGTGTAAAGCTTGAAACTCCTTCCATAGTCTTCTTCTTTCTTCCAGGCTTTTGTCGCCAATACTTTTAAGAAAGTCTTTCAAGAGGACCTCCGGACATGTCACGTTTTTCAAAGCGTCAACAAACTCTTGCACAGAGTGGGGCAGCTTCATATATGACTGCAATTGCAAGTATTCCTGTTTGATTTCCCCAGAGAGAAAATTGTATGCCAACCACAGTGTT
The DNA here is from genome assembly GCA_900157175.1 of Oithona nana. Taxonomy (NCBI): domain Eukaryota; kingdom Metazoa; phylum Arthropoda; class Copepoda; order Cyclopoida; family Oithonidae; genus Oithona; species Oithona nana. The sequence goes on along the minus strand of LT727913.1, from coordinate 402,917 downwards.
TGTGGATAAGACTTGGCTAACTTAATCACCAATGGGTAGATCATAGCTTTTAAAGTTGGGTCATGCAAAAGAGACATCAACTGATTAGCCCATGGGATTAGAGTCCAGGCCTTCAGGGGGATCAGACTTGAAGAAAAGGATCGCTGTAATTCTTCATCTGAGCTGGCCGACTCCATTAAGAGAATAATTTTGGGAAACATTTTCAAAGCCTTGCTACACTCATACTTTGAGATCAGTTGGCAATGGAGATCAAAGGTAGTTTGGACAAGATGTGACCACTTGTCATTGCCAGCTTGTCTTGATTTCCTTCGATGCTGATCAATGAGCGTGTAACAGGATTCAAGCAACGAATGACGTTCTTCTAAGCTCAAATCAAATTGAATGGAAAGTAAAAGTTGGACAGAGTAGAATTCCAAGTTCTCTGATCCATCAGCAGTCTTCCAAAGCTTTTGTAAGTGAGCGTATTTTTCCGCTCCCAAGATTTGTGGCATTGAAGACTGTTTTCTTTGTTTCATTAGTGTGTCTAAAGCTTTCAAGACTTTGGCTTGGCTGACCTTTTGGTCAACTGGGCTTAAGGAGATAAATTTCTCGTTGTTTTCCAAGTTCATCCACTGACGATACAAAGCATTCAATTTCTTCTCATAACTAATCTTACCACCGATTTCCAAACATTTGGAGATGGCAAATCTTATTTGGTGGTACAATTGTGAACTGTGATTGCCTCCTCCTCCTCCGTCAATGTATCTTAGAAATCTTCGAGCGGCATAGTGATGGTTTTGTTGGTGACACATATGACAAAGCTTTTCATACAGCACCATCATATTAGTCTTTTCTAATTGGTCTTGACAAAGTACCTTCCATTCTGAAATGAGTCTATCATTGAGATGAATTGCTTGACTCTCATCTAATTGACGCTTCAAGTGATTAAGAGGAGGAGCCTTTGACATCATTGCATTGGAAATCCTTTTGCATTGATGAATCAAATCCATTGTGGATTGCACATCAAGACTGTTACAACATTCCGATTCAATCCATTCTTTCCGCAGATTTTTCAATGCTTTACGATGCCAGTTCATAGCTTGGTCAGGTTTCTTGAGAACTCTGAAAAGAAGGCCAATCTCGTGAGCAAAGTCTTCTCGAATGTAACTATTGTTCAAAGACTTTTCTAAAATATCATTGAAATGAGTTTCGTGATGGTCGTCCAGGCAAAACAGGGCGGCAAAATGCTTGTTCAAGAATTCTTTTGGGTAATGTTTGGTCTCTTCTATTGTTGTCAAAATGCTGTCATCAAACTCTGACCAAGCACATAGATGTTGAAGGGATGTCAAGTATGCTTCATTCCACATAGTGTCTTGACTTTTGATTGTCTTGTACATTTCCATAGCTGCGTCGTACTTGTCAAGACTCTCATATTGCAGACCTTTCAGAGCTGCAGGAGACAAATTTGCATTTGCTTGCATGTAGAGTCCACGCGCATTACTGTAATCGTGGACATTTGAGTATAAGTTCATCATAATCAAGACATCTTTCGGAGTGAAATTTGGGTCATCATTATCTTGGAGTCTGCCTCTTTTGCTCATAGAATGGTCATCATGTCCTTGGTCAGAGGTCTTTTGTTCCAGCAAAAGCACTCCATATTTGCTTAGTCGGTGAGTTGATGACAAGATGCTTATGTAATCGGAGTCCAGATTGAACAAAAGTTTGGGAGGCATTTTCAAGCCAATTTCCAGAATAGCCATGGCCAAGCAACGATCTTCTTTCCTAGGCTTGGTGGATAAAACCAAGTTGGCCAATTGTACCTTTCTATCTTCATTAGTCTCTTCTTCAATCACTTGAGTCACGATTTCAACCAAAAGTTGTTTAGCAATCACATCGTCGGCATAGCACAAAAATTTCAAAGGATTGATGACGTCTATTTTGGTAATTTGCACATCAGGTAATTCCCCAGCTCGATATTGTCTTTGGAGGTTGACTTGGGCTTGTTTTTGACCAATGCGTTCTTTGGCAAGCATATCCCTCCGACTTTGCCGCTTGTAATGCATCCGGGCAAAGTAGGCTTTGGACTTTTCAAAGTCCCTGGCAAGGCTACTTTCATCTTTGCTAACAAATCTTGGTCCTCCTAATCGTGCCCTCCTCAGCGGTCCCGCGGAACTGGCTGCAAAAAACAAAGATATTTTAAAAGATCAAGGGTCTTTTGGGGGGTGGATCAACTTACTTTGTTGTTGCAACGGAGAACCAATAATGGGATGATCATCCATCATTGTTTGACCAAAAGTAGGATCATTGCTTCGTGATGACTGCGTTATCGACGTTCTAAATGTTCTTGATGCACTAGACATTGTGGGATCTTGAGGTTGAGCTTGGGTTGGAGTGAACTCCATTGTCTGATGTTGTGTTCCTCTAAGTTGGAAGTCTGCGTTAGAGAAGGAAGATTGTGATGATGACATAGAAGCCAAAGATGACTTGAGTGTTTGGGCAAATTTGGGAGCCGTCACATCAATTCCGAATTGGGAACGCCAAGACGTGCTGAAAAGATGAGAATTTAAGATAGCATATTAAAAGTATAATTTATGATATGATTGAAAATTACTCAATGTTCAATTTGTGAAAAGTGGTGTTCTTGTCCAACGGATCGGTAAATAGAAGACTCTTGAGTTGTGGCGACTTGTCAGTTGATCTTAAAACCAAATCACAACATATGTTGACAAAAGAATCTTGAGTAGCTTGCGACACTTGCGAAAAGAGAAAAGACAATTTTTGGCAGGTCCCAACTTCCTTTGACAAGTATGTTTCTTCAATAAATTCTACAATGCTGGATGAAATACTGGGGTCGGGATCCTGCAAACCAACAAATAAAAGATCTTGGACATTAGCCACTTCTGCCACTTGCATCCACTCTAAAATTCGAAAGAGTTTCTTTCTGATAACCCCATTTTTGTGACCAATCAGTTTGCGCAAGTGACCAAGAATCCGCTGCACAAGAGATCTTTCAACCTTGACAATTAGTTTCAGCCACTCGTCAAGGACATCCAAGGCTGCCAATTGAACCTCTTCGAAACGGTTATCGGCAAGTAAATCCAAGATACGAGTCATGTTGATTTCTTGATTCCAGGATCCGCCCTGAGATATTTTCTCTTGCAAATAAGTCGTTGCGCCTCTTAACATTTCCACACCTTGGCTCCTCAATAAAGGCTGCTTAATTTTTTGCAGACTGTAAACGAAAATTGGTGCGAAATGAGTTGAAATTTTCGGATATGCAGTGTGGCAAAGATAGAGACAATGCATGAATTTCTCTTGAGACCGGGCACCTGGAGTACCGTTCAGTTGCCTAAATTGCTTGGAAAATATATCCAAGGCCAAGGCAAAGTCTTCTCTTGCATAGCGTTCAAGATAATCCAGATATAGACCCATGACCTCCGCCGTGGCCTTGAAGACTTCTTTCTTGTGACACTGCAAAGTCATGCCAATTTTGGTAAAAAGCCCTGCGGAAGATTCTGGTGGTGCCGGGCTCAATTCGTTGGAGAGAAGGTATCCCACCACATGAACAGGAACCTAAAAAAGATTGAAATGTTTGTTTTTAACTTGTCAAACGACTTCAAAAGTTTCAAAACTGGATTGAAGATCCTGTAAAAAAGTACCAAGTTCCTGGTTTTGTCATCCTCCACAAAAAGTCTCTCCAGCTTCAAATCGTTGAAATCTAGGAATTGTTTCCACTTGATTGCCATATCATTGCATAAATTCAGTAGGTAACGCATGACATCTCTTCTATCATTGTAGGTTTTAGCAGCAGCCTCCGATAGCACAGTAAAACATTGGCGGATATGCATACTCATCATGCTTGTCCTATTATTGGAAGCTTGAGGTTGAAAATGCTCCAAAAGAAAGGCTATGGTGTCACAACTCAGATAATTGACGAGGCCACAGTCTCCTTGATCATTTTGCATCCAAGTATCTTTTGATAAAATGGTAGCCAGGAGGGCCATGGCAAAATCATCGATGAAAGGAACAAAGATCTCAGAGCAAGTCAAAATCAATTTCAAGATATAAATCCGGACATTTGCTGGCGTACTTTTGATGTTTTCAGGTCTGATCTTGGCCAGTAAGGATGACAATGTAAGTGAAAATGTCTTGTCACCGATGATACCTTTGCTGTGCATAAATTTCAACAGGGCAACCAAGGGAGCAAAGCATTTGTGGTTTCCAACATCATCATCTTCTTCGATTTCAACAACATTGGACTTGTCAAGGCCAAGCTTTCTGCCATCGTCTCCTTCTTCTGGCATTGTTTGCGTCGCAGTCACAAGGCTATCGTTAAAGTCAAAAGAAGTCAGTACATCAAGACTCAAACTAGAATCCGCAAGGAAATGCAACGTCTTTTTCTTCCTTCCAATTTCATCCTCATTGCCATCCAGGATGTTTTTGATTGGCACGACGATTTCTTTTGTCTTGGGCAATTCCCTTGCCAACATAGAAAATCTTTGCGGCTTATCACAATCTATGATTTGGCTCCAAAGGGGTACCGTTTGGGATTCAGAGAACAGAAAAGCGTTGTAGAATTTATCTTGATCTTGGACAGAGCATAAAATCGACATCATTGCAATATAAGCCTGACACTGCATATCTCTGAATAAATCTTTGAGAAGTAGTTCTTCTTCGGCATCAGCAAATCGGTTAGTAATTTCTCTCACTTCTTTCAGCTGTTTGACCAAGAACTTGGACAATTCTTTGCCATTGAAATCCTCGGGTGGATTTATCCACTCATATGCTTTCTTAGTTATAGCAGAAGCTTTGGAATGGACGGCATCTTTAGAGGCCTTGCTATACAATAGTCCAATCAATTGGTACGCCATTGTCTTCTTAAGAATGGCATCTCTTTCAAGTTTTTTAGGTTTGGAACCAATGATGTCAAGAAGGTAGGGTAGTTTGGGGGCAAAAAAATTCGACAGTTCAAAGAATGTGGGTGCAGAATTTTCCAATAATGGTTTGACAAATAGGTTCATGATTCGCATCTTTTGGATGCTGGATAGACACTTATTGTCTTCCATTTGATTATAGGCGTGCTCAAGACATCCCAATGTGTGGCGGTGCTGCATGTGGCGTAAAGCGACCAAAGTTCTTGAGTAACAAGCATGCGTCTCTTCTAGGATGGTAGTGTTGATTATCAAGGAGAAAACTGCCAACGATCCCGTCTTTTCCAAGACTCCGCAAAATTTATCCAAGGAATTGTTGTAATTGTTGAACTGCTGATGACAACCATTCTCCAATAATTCCTGGGCACTTAGTGGAAAATGCAAATTAACGAACTTTTTTAGAGCTTGAATAGTTGAATCCTTTTCAAGGAAGACAGGTAGGAGATCTAATGCGTCATTCTTGACTTGCCAAGTTACATTAGTGTTTTCCAACAAATTGCAATACCAGTCGTGAATGCTTTGCTCATTCATTATCGTGTTGGGTTGGATTTGGGACAAGTACTTGACAAGGTGAATAGTCAATTTGGAATTTTTTGAAGCTTGAGTGACGATCTTTGGTTCATCCGTATCATTATTGTCCCAGTGTGAAATGAGAAAATTAACCCATTGGTTAATAGCCAAGCTGGTGGCTTGATCAGCATCTCCCCTTTTGCCAGAAATGAACCTCAAAAGTCTAACTAAGTCCGGAAAATCCATGCTGGTGACAATCTCTTTAATGATCGTTGCAGGAGGAGGTTGCTGATTTTTGATCTTGGCAATGTTCAAGCAAGCGTTGAACAGAATATTGTCATAGGCCTTGACAATTTTATGATCGGTCAAGCAACTGACCAAAAACTGAGAATCACTTGTCACCAAAAGCTCCAATACTTCATCCCAAATGTCTTTGTATTGCGTTTCAATGTGTTGCTTAAGACTAGTTATCAAGAAAGTTTTCTCCGCACTTTCCAACGCGGAATTACTTTGTTGAACAATTGTCTGGAACTGTTGAAGACCCAGAATTTTCTCTTTCAACAAAGACAATTCAACTTCAGTTGAGCCATGCCGGAGAGCTTCAATCACATCGTAAAAGAACTTTTTAAATGCTTCTCCAACGACTTTGGCTGGAAGGTGTGTTAGCAATTTCTTCGTATACTCTCTGAGACGTTTCTGATGCATAATTTCAAATCCTAATTTTGATGGCGTGAAAATGGCAGTGATGGCAAGACCCTCTTCTTCTGCGGTAATGCTCATCTGCTTTTTTAGCAGTATCCATTCAAAACTCTTTACCAATAACGAGCATTGAAGTGACCGTAAATATCTTACGGACGAGGTGACATCATCAGTATCGGGAATCTCTAAAGAAAGTTGACTAACTTGCGAAATATTTTGCTCGCACAACCATATGGCTAATTCGTATTTCATTAGCTGTTTTTCCAACCGGATTCTTCTTCTTTGCTTAATATCCTCCAATTGCTTGCCCTCGGACTGATCATCCGGACCATTGATCAAGGAAAGAAACGTTGGCAAAAGATTGTCTGATTTCTCCATCAATTGTTTAGGATTTGAATGCAAGGCAAAGATAATTTCCATGGATTTGTGTCTAGCAACTGTCACTTGACTACTTAACCAAGATTTAAGTAACCAAAGCAGAAAGTCTTCTAGACTACCTTTCGATCCTTTAGGAAACTCTTTTGGGACTTTTCGAAAAGAAGCCGATGATGAGTTGTTGGAAAGTAGACTTCTTTTGACTCGGACAATACGCACTAGATGATCAATGCTGGCAATGGTTTCTTCACAGATTTGAGGATGATCCAAAGCAATGGAATGCAAAGCTTGAACCAGCAATTGAATGGTATATGTATTGACCAAATGACCGTCTTCTCTGAAAATATTGTAAAAGCTATTGAAGGCCAAGGAACCTGCTTCTCTTCTTTTGGCAATCGGGTCCAACCACATATCAAGGATTCGTGAAAGTAAGAGTTTCTCTGACACAGTTGTCACTTGCGATGAGGGATTCTGTTTAATACTCCATTTGAGATATTCTTGGAGCATTTTCTTGGAGGTGAGACAAACGGCTTGATTCTCTTCCTTTTGCAAGCCTTGCATCAAGCAGTCCAAAAGGATAATAAGTTCAGGACGTGCATGATTACTGGCTTTAGTGTACCAGTGGATGATTTGCTTTAGCAATTTATCAAACAGACTTGTAACTACACTGTCTTCGTCGCTTGATAGTTGAAGGATGACGGGAAACAATTTCTTCAACAGAGGTCCGTAATCTCTTTGTGGATGCTGCGCCGAATCGCCAATGATGTAAATGATACAAACGTGCAAGCATTCACAAGCGGAACATTTGGTCCTTCGATTTTGCGAATGCAAGCATAGCTTGGTCAAGCGAGGGAGGAGACCATCCAAAAAGATGCCTGGATGCATGTCTTGAAAAGGAAGATGGAACTTGATGGAAAATGTTTCGTTCCAGGCCGTGGCCAATGCTGACAATTCTTCTGGGTTGGGTAGCAAACACCCATGCAATTGACTATCAAGCTTACCAATAAATAGTAGGATTGATTCTTGTACCTTTTCTAGATCCGGATCACAATAGATATCAATCTTTTTCTGCTTAGATTTACTTTTTGAGACGGTGTCGTCCAAGTTATCACTGGTAAGCAAATCTTTCATGACGGGGAGAATTTTTGCCAGGAGCTGACGGGTTTTTTCGTAGCCCAAACGATCCGTCCAATTTTCAAGAGCCGTGATTGCATCGGAGATCAATGGGATTTGATGACTGCTGAAAACTTTGTTCATGGGATAGGCTAGCTCATCTAACAAGCTTTCAACGAAGACCATTGGCATCTTGATGAACATTGTTAAAACGGAGTACAATAGTTCATGCTCAAATTGTCGGCATTTAATCAGGACGTCTTCAAAGTAATGCAAACATGTGGAAAAGAGGACAAAATCCGTATTCTTGATTTGAACCTCGTTCAATGTCAGCCAAATGAGGCGGTAAAAACCACTCACGTCTGGACTTTGGGTAGATTGGGCAATAAAGACTTCCAAAAGTTTTTCCTGCCAACTACTGTCCTTCGGCTTAACTTTGAAAAGGATGACAAGATTAGCAAGGATGGTACGATCTTTGGGTTTCTGAGGCCTTTTCTCCTTGATCAAAGTAGTGGACGAAGCAAGGGACAAACTAGACTCTTCTTTGATTATTTGAGTCAAGCTGCCATTTGTATCATCACTTTCCAAAGATTCTTGTAATTTTCCATTGTCATCGTCGATGATGACTTCGTAAGTGTCCAAACGAAAGTCTAGTTTTTGCACAATGTCTAGCAGACCTTGCATGAAAGCATCGTTGGTGTGCTTATCTTCGGTAATTTGATGCCAAAAGGGTAGCCAGGATTTTGTGCTCGTTGTGTTTTCAGCATCATCAGAGTCTGTCACTATTGGAAATGAGCAGCAATGGACAAGGCACTGATAAAGCAGTGTACGCAGAGATGCATATTTAGCTCCGTCTTGAAAAGATGCAATGGCGAATGGTTGATACTTTTCGGGGATATGAGGGAAATCTTGGACCAGCTTGAACAGAACCTTTTCAAGATCGAACAGATATTCCGACGGGATTGATCCGTCCAATTGAGACATTGTCAACGTTATGGCTCGGATGTAAGTTGAATAGAAAACTAAATCATCCTGTTGGAGTACATCAGTCTTCCAAACAAAGAACAATTGGTGAATTTTGCTCATCAGTTGTTCAAGCATGGTTATCAATGACTGCTCGCCTTTATATATTTTGGTAGCATTGGCCATAGACCCATAACCCATAACGGCTAGCATTGTTGCTTTTCTCGAAATGTTGGCCTGAATTGTTGAGGTGAATTCTCTTTGGAGGAATTCATAGGCTTTGATATGTTTTTTGTCTCCAGCTTCAAATAGATCTCCCACGATTTTTAAGAAAGCGTCCATACTTTTCCAGCCCAGTTTGTGATCCTCAGAGTTAAAACTCTCAGTCCATTCTTTGATAGTTAAATACCAATGTTGACAGTCTTCCAAAAGCTGCTTCTTCCATACGCCACAATGATGACTGAAAAGATGTAAGGCTGTTCGACGGTACATTCTACGCTCTTTGACTTCATTAGGGTGAGTGCAGGACTTGACTAAAATGTCATACAGTTTTCTCTTCGCCAGTAGATCAGCCACAAATGAGACAGAAAAAGCGGAAAGATAATAATCGAGCCCTTTAAAGCAGCCTTCCAAGATGGTTGTATCGACTGTGATGCCAGCAGAAGACTTGGTATGTTTCTCAATCGTGTTCATTAGATAAGTTCTCACAGTTCTATGTTGGATCTCCATCTGATTTGGGTTTTTACAGCCTACAAAGAAGAATGTAACAAGTGCATGAGGAGTCAATAATATAGAAAAAAAAAACATTCGCAATCACTTACATAGGACACCAAGAGTCACATAAATCTCCTTGGTCAAAGTTGGACTGGTTTTTGATGTAGTTGTCAACTCCCTTACGAGGGATTGGTAAATGCTGATAATCGGGTCTTGTTCAAAGCCTTGGTACCTTAGATATAAGTTTTGGACAATTTGAAGGCTGACTGTTTTCACTTTGTTAACTGAAGACAATTTGTAACATTTCACAGCAAAGGCCAACAACCTTGATTTCCATTGGTGCTCTTCGGATACCGTACGAAATTCCGTTAAATACCCATTAAAAAAGGACAACGACTTAGCCACAATTTCATGGTCAAAACCTGACAACTTGAGACCAATGTTTAGCTCGGGAATGAGGTCGTTGGTAATCTTATCCAGGATGCCTGTCAATTCTGAATTCGTAAGCCGGACTGTTTTGAATTGATTCTCCACGTCAAGGAGAAAATTTTCCAGTCCCTCCGGATCATTAGCTGACAAGGAAAGGACTCCTAACGTTTCCACAAAATGAACTGACATTTTTTTCAGTCTTCTAGGAATTCTGACATTTTGAAATACTTGACATAATTCGTTTTAACCATATGATTATGCGTCACAGAGATGGTCTTGTGAAGATTCTTGTGTTCTTCATGTTTACATTTTGCATTTCGCGCAATTTGGTTAAAATGCGAGCTAGAAAATGTAGGGCTAAAAGGGCTTCTAATGTAAGGTTGAACCAATAGACAAATAATCCTGATTCCTGAATGGCTAATGAAGAAAATATGTTTTTTTTTTCTAAATTAGTTCCTATTCAAATAAATGAATACAAATTAGTTGTGGTCGACGAGCGAGCGAAGCGAGCGAGGAGACCACTCTCTACTTTTGTAGATGTTACCAGACAGGTCAGTTTTAATAGGACAAAAAATGATGGAAAATGCCAAAATTCAAAAATTCAAATGCGACATTTTGAGGAATTTCGCTCGCAATATTGTAAAATGAGACTTTTTGAGTGATTTTCAAACACTGTGAAAACGAGTCTTCTTCATGCCCTACTAGACTTTTTAAAAGGGGAAAAAAAAGTTTTTCCTACCTCAATGAGCTGGTTGGCCTCCTCCTCGCTCAAATGTTCCTTTTGAAAGTGGCTCAAAAAGTGAAGAAATGCATCCATTGGAACAACTTGACGATGCGAAGTATCGACGCCAGCGGAATTTTTGAATATTGAAGCGGCAGCTAACGCATTATAAACTTTACGCTTTTCATTGCGTGTCTTGAAATCTGTCAAATCAGTCGAACTATTTCGGGTCAGAGAACCTGTAAGAAAACATCGGGAAAATGGAGGTAGAAAGTTTTTTGAATGACTTCCTACATCATATTGTAGTACCATAAAAAAGATTCTTACATAGGAAGGCCTTTTTCTTGTCAAGTTTGTTTGCGTTGCTCGAGGCCGATGCGGCTCCGTCAGTGCTGGTGCCATTGGCTTCTTTGAGGTCCTCATCTAATATAGCTTTTGAGGCGTTGCAGACTGAGTGATTGGCAAACAGAGTTCTGATGTCTTTTCGCAAGCGAAGGCTGTAATTAATTACAAATTTCAGAATGTATTATATCAATACCGCCGGAGGCCTCGCAAGTAGTCGCCGAAGGCGACGGATTGCGAGTCTTCCGAATAATTTGGCTAAAATCTATCAAAATTACAAAAGTTGAAAAATTCGTGAAAGTTTGTTTACATTCTGGCAAAGCAGTTTTAAGTGGAAATACCTGAAGGATTTGAAGAGATCGAGAAATTCGAGGAATGTCAGCTCACTTCCGTGAGTTATCGATCCACTTCCCGGATACTTGAGCTTTCCATTGTCATCTGTATCCAGACTACTGAAAAATTGCAATTCATCACAATATCTTTCAAAGAAGAAAGGCTTAGAAGGTCTCGAGAGGATTGTATTCGGTGAACCTTGAAGGTCACATTGAGAAACAAAAAACTTGCGAAGAAGACTTACTTTTGGAAAGGCAAAAGTTTGGATGCAGCTCGATCCAGCGAAGGTGAGACCGTTACAGCCGACTTCCTTCCTAATCTAGGCGAGCTCCAGGGTGAGCTGGGAGCACTGCCTGATCCGGCACCTCCTGTACCATCGCCAGAAGTAGCATTAGATCCAAAACTCTCGTAGATCTCGTGAATGCCCCTATCATTGATAGAATGGATGTTGCCATAGGATTTCTTTTTTGTTCTGTTGGGATTTGAAGCACCTTTCCAACTACCTTTGTGACCACGGTCTTTCAACATTCCCGTGAGACTCCAGGAGCGACCACCAAACACCTAAAAAATTGGCAATAGAAAATGCTCATGCATGTTCAATGAAATACTAAAGCAAATCACATCAGTTTCTTTGTTAAGGATTTGCATGTAAAAAGTACTTAGAAAATAAAAAAAATATCTTTGAAAAATTTTTCACAATGTTTAAAAATTACCACAAAAATATCATTTGAATTTTGGCGCCAAAATTGGTCAAAAAAAAATTGAATGAGACTTTTTGAATAATTTCTAAACAACGTGATTTTGTGTGCATTTTTTTTAGTATTTTCAGAACTTTTCTTTATATACATTTAGAGAAAACATCGGCGAACTCATCAACTCTCTGTGTCTGTATACATAATTAGTGATGATAACGCACATCATGCATAGGATGTATCTTACTTTCATCGAAGATGTCTCCTGTGGCAAAAGGAAATAAGAGCTCTGCAGACAAGATACAGCAGAGTAAAAAGAAGAAAAAAACGAAGAAAGATGGGAAATATTAGTAGACAAATCATGGTAATGTTGTCATGTCAAACCATAGCATCGCAAAATAGTCTCATTATAGTTTCACACACTGTTCCAAACCTCCAGTTTTTGTCCAAAAAATTCAATCCAAATTTAATGAAACATTCAAGAAATTCTTACAATTTGGGCGCAAAAATTAAATTAAAGTTTTGTCAAACTTGAATTTTGGGACAAAATCTGAGCCAAGTGACATTTGGCACATTGTTTGAAAATCACCCAAAAGGTCTCATTAGAATTTTGGCATTTTCCACCAATTTTTGTCCTATTAAATTTGACCTGTCTGGTAGCACTGTTTGACAGCAAGCTTCAGATTTTTAAAAACTCGCCAAAACGGACCATTTTTGGCATTTTTAATAAACTGTTGTCCACACAAAATGTAAACGTAGCTCGCTTCGCTCGCAATGTTGAATGAGACTTTTTCTGTGATTTTCAAACACCGTGGTCAAATGACATTTGGATCATCAGCAATCATTACCTTGATGGCGTCAACGGCGAGTGGACCCATACACAAGTCGTCTTGGTAGTACAAAAACAAGTATTGATCTTTCAACCAAACCATTCTAGGATCTTCTTGGCGGATATTTTGTGTCAACTTAGACAGAATCTCCATCCAAAGGGAGGCCACATTGGGTGGACAAAGAAATGTGAGAATTCTGTTTTCGGCAGTTGTGGATCCGTAAACAAGTCTCAAAGGTTTGGGTTCAATCACACCTTGGAAATATCTTTGTGCTGTGACTCTAATATCCTCGGAAAATGCATCAATATTTTCGCTACACTTGAGCTCTTTTACGTGGGCCAGATCCACGTATCCTTCATCCTGTTTTTTTCAAAAAAAGAAATATTTCATCATCATGTCTCAAGTATCTGTTTTAAATCATCTGGACTTACACAAACAGAATGAATGTATTTAGAAAACCGCATCATAAACATTCTCATTGCTTCTACAAATGTTTGAAAACGGGAAAAATACGTTTACCGTAGATTACCTATTTAACGCCCATCACCTAATTAACGCTCAAACCTAATTAACACTTTTTAGGTTTTATTTTAGGTCTCATCATCATTTATTAAGTTTTTACTTAGTTTAAATACTGTAATTTCGAAAAAGATATTTTTTCGGTAGCTGGCGCTTAGTACAATCTTCTAAATAATGTTGCCGAAACTCGTGATTTTTACCTAGTAAAATTATTTGCTTTTTGGAAAATTCATTAGGTATTCAAAATATTGAATAAAAAGACATGAGAAAATGTGAATTGAAAGTTGGTTTTAAAACGATTTGTCAACTATTAAACTCGTACTTTAAGTCAAAAATTCCCGCAATAGTAAATCTTCAGTACTAGGGTCCAAAAATGTAGCAAAATTCCCGCAATAGTAAATCTCCAGTACTAGGGTCCAAAAAAGTAGCAAAATTTCCGCTGTAGTGAAATCTGATATTTTTTAAAAGACTGACATTACATAATGCGAGCTCGCTCGTCGACCACAGCGTACGGCCCCCTTCTCAGATTCTTGGGGAGGACGCCCCTGCTTAGATTAACTTTATTTCATGACTAAATGTACAATGTCATTTTAGAGAAGCAGATTTTTTCTCGGCATCCTAAATAGTCACTTAGATTTTGAATATATGCAAAATAGCGTGATAAATGGACATAATTTTCTTTTTCAGCATAAGTCAAAGATGACACGCTTGGATAAATACATTCGAATACTAATTTATCTGCTTCAGTGATGTGCGTTCCTCCAAGGGTTGTTCTGTCGGCCAAAAAATGGTTTAAAACCTTTAATGCTTCGTGATTGGCCTTTTCTTCTCGCCCATCTAACCCCATTACATCCTTTAAAAGAGACATTGATTTAAAAAAAGATTTCAAAATTCAAATAGAAATGTACCTTAAATTCTTCCCACTGCTTTAGAGAGCATCGGTCTTCAATGGATGCACTCATTTTCTATTTCTTACTTTGTCTCTTACAAATTGTCTTCTGCAAAAAAATAGTGCCACTGAGTCAAAGAACGTTGGAATAGCTTTAGATTCTTTGCTCTTTAGTCTTTAGAGGCTATTTCAAAATTCAAAGTATTATTCAAGTTTGTTTTGACTTGTGTTGATATCCGGCCAACTCAGTTTTACGCGGTCAGCTGTAGCTGCAGCAGCTCAGCCTGTCACACTCACAAAATGAGTTTGTTTACAAAATAAACGTTGACGAAATATTTCTCCAAATCCAATCCAATTCGAATTCTGGCAAAATCTGACATCTATGAAAAAAAAAAATCCTTTTAGAAGAATAAAGAAGGCCCACATATGGCACTGGCAAAGCTCAAACTGGCCACTTTCGGCCATTTCCTTGTTGAAGAGCTAAAGTCTGGAGGATCTTGTGCTAAAGATTTGATTATTAGATGCAAGGATGGCGATGTTTTGCTTCATAAAGTATTGGTTGCTTCGCTAAGCAAGTCACTTTTCAAAATACTGAAGCAAAATTCTGAAGACGAAGTAATCCAAGTAATTCTTCCCGATGCATCTAAATTTCATGCATCCATGCTTGTACAAATATTGTACACTGGCGAAGCTTCTGGTATAAAAAAGGAGGATGTTGATGAAATTAAATCACTTGCAAATCTTTTGAAATTCAAAAGTGCCTCCTTTTCTTTATCTGTCAATACTGAAGAGAGTAAATCTGTTTCATACCGTATGGACCTTCAAATTGAAATGATTGAGCGAAAAAGAAAAGAGAAACCGTCAGTGGTGATTCCGAATGTTGATGATGTTGAAACTGCCAATGTAAGGCGATCAAGAAGACCAAAATTCAAGGCTAAAAAGCTTGATGGATTTGAAACTAAAATATTGCGGGCTAAATCTGAACAAACCACAATTCACAAAGGTATGTACATTTTGAAATTTGTCCCCTATCTGATTGAGGTTCACTCTTCATCTTTTTTTCAGAAGAGAAAAGAAAGAGTGAATCTCAAACTGTTGAAAAGAAGATAGCCAATTTTATAGTCAAGGTGACTCATCCAAAAGATGAAGATTTAGAGCTAAAGCATCAGTCTCCTACGATGCTGAATTCTGACATTGGCAAAGTGTGCCTAGCTTGTGGAAAACGACTGCTTGGAAAATTTGCTTTGTCAAAACACTTGAAGTTAAAACACCATCAAGGATCCTTCCCATGTAACGATTGTGAGGAAGTCTTTCCATCTGGACAAAGTCTTCATGAGCATGCCAGAATGCGTAAGCACGGGACAACTACTAATCAGAGAGCATACAAGAAGACAACGTACCAGTGTGATATAAATGACTGTAAAAGTCAGTTCTCCACCTTCAACACCTTTCAAACCCACACTATCCGTTGTCATAACTTGTTTCCGCTTGAATGCAAAATTTGCAAGAAAAGGTATAAGGAGCAAAGCACGTTTAAGAACCACAAAGAGACGCATGAAAGCATTCTAAAATACCAATGTGACATTTGTCAAAAGAAGTTTGTCACTCGAGAGCGACTGTTTGCACATCGAAGACTTCATCTAGGAAAAAGATACGAGTGTACACAGCCTCAATGCGAATTCAAAGCCCGTTCCAGCACAGCACTCAGGAACCATATCAAAATGAAGCACTTGGAGCGGAAGTTTCAATGCCTTATTTGTTCAAAGAAATTCGGAAGCAAACAAAATCTGGAGCAACATGAAGTGATTCACTCCGGCGAAGTCAACTGGCATTGTAGTCCTTGCTCTCAAGCTTTTAAGCGTCAACATCATTTCAAGGCACATATGAATAGTCTAAGTCATAAGAACAAGACTAACGAAACCGTCCCTCTTGATTCTAAGAGAAGTATTCCACAGTTCCATCTCAAGCCTAAAGTCCTACAACAATCGTCAAGAGTCGAGGATATAGAACATCAAGCTACATCCGACTTTTCCCTAGTCATCCCACTCAATCTTGAGCAAAACATGCCAAAGTTCAATGATGAAGATTTGATTGATTTGGCGGACAATAATAGCTCTGAACTTTTCCTTGAAGACAATAATGTTCAATTTATAATTGTCAATGAGGGAAACCAAGATGTTATGCTAATGACTTCTGATGAAGTTAAGCTTAGCGATGCCGCTAGTGAAGACAGTAATCTTCTGATATAAAGCAACCAAACTCTGCACCTCTTGTTCTTTTCAGAAAGTGACAATGACACTGTTCAAAACGAAAGGAAGAACCTGTCCAAAAATCCACCATCATCGCCAACCCAACTTCCAAAACTCAATACTGAAAATGGCACAGACTTGCCCGTCGACTGGAAAGCAAATTTTTCAGACAATGTTTACAAAATTTGTTACATTTGTAAAACTTCCTTTGTCGGACTTTTTGAGCTAACGAAGCATTTGAGAACTCACCTGGATGTTCAATGTATTGAATGCTCCAGGAACTTTCCGACGGCACTTGGGATGGTAAGACTTTTTTGAGTTCAGAATCATCCAACGTATCTTGACCCTAGAGTCTTCCAATTTTCAGCATGAACATTTACGTGTCCGCTTCAAGAGTCTGAATTTCGGTAATGGTGAAGGAGAAGCAACACCCAAAACGTATAACTGTCGAGAACAAGGATGCACTTATCAAGGATTCACCATCAAGATGTACAGAGAGCATGTCTTCAAATGTCACGGCATTCAGAAAGCATTCTTTTGCGATACATGTGGAAAATCATACAAGCTCAAATCTAACTTAGAAGAACACATTCTGAAGCACAAATCCATCTTATTCACCTGTGACAAATGCGACAAAAAGTTTAGCTCCAAATCCGGCTTGTATGTCCATCGCCGAGAACAACATTCTTCTTCATTGGTCCGAAGCGTCAAATGTGATGTTTGCAGTTTTGTTTCCAAGGGAATGAGGAATCTGAAGAAACACAAAGAAACCCACAATAAGGCTTCGTACTCAAGATATTCATGTTCATATTGCCACAAAACATTTCGAAATCGAAATAGTTTGAATGTTCATACGTTGGTCCACACTGGCGAACAACCCTATCGTTGCAATGTTTGCTTAAAAAGCTTCAAACGATCTCATCATTTATATTCCCATCTCAATTGTGTGGATCATAAGAACAAATTAGAGCAAAGGAAAATGGAAAATTTACCAGATCCCATTTACTCGGTGACAAAACCTTCGTTTCAAACTATGACTTCTGACAATGTCAATCATCCTATATATATGGAAGTGACTGATGCCAATGGTTCCAACGCAACCGTTCAAGTAGTCAGTGAAATAGAGACTCATAGTTCTATAACTGCTGATCAATTCGCAGTACTTTTGGCCTCCACAGATGAATACAAAGAATATATCATGGAAAATGAAGACGAATAAAACCAAAAACAAGAATAAAAGAAAGAAAAAATAGGGAAGATGTATTCATTGAAAAAATGACCATAATGCAATACGACAGATCCAGATGTATTTTTCAGATCAAGAATCAATTTTCGAGCTGGTACTGCTTGGATCCTGATCTTTTTTACTAAATTGCATGCTGACAAAGGCAAGGCCCTAGAATGATATAAAAAAGGGACTCGATATGAAGTTAGAGCGAAAAGTCGATAAAATATTACCCATTTCAAATTGGTCAGCATGTACCGCAAAGCCTTGGTCCAATTTTCTTCAGAATTGAATTGCAACTTAATGGAATGCCATTGACCAGAATTAGTATCACGAATTTTCCCTTTGTCCATTTCATAGGGGAGAGAAAAAGCTCCATGTCGTTGCACCTCATTAGCGAATTGGTTTAGACAATCCAAGTAAGCCACCATGGCCATGTCAAACTTGGAGTCAAAAATCATTCGGAATCCACCCGATCCATACAGTGGCAGCGTTTTATCGTCTGACAAGTTCTTGACGTATGAAAAGGCTCCATATGGAACAACTTGGTATTTATTGAAGGTGATGTTGACCTTTCTTGCTAGTGCCCAAAGTAGCAGAGCTGTTTGTCCCCAGGCCGCATTGATTTCTGACCATTCCACAGGAACATGGGAGAGACGACCCAGCCTGAAGCCATTTATAGTGGCAAAATGACCAGTATGCCAAATATGAAAGGTTGCATTGAAGGCATTGGTTTTCTTTAACTTTGTAATCTGCTCCTGAGCGTACTTTTGCTGGCAATCCTGGAAATATTGTGCAAAAAGAGGGGAAATATTATTATAGAATATCTTTTAAAAAATGAATAACTGCTTACCAAACTCCGAAATTCATCTTCAGCAATCAACAGTTGTCTTTTATGGCGAGAATACTCTTTCCAATATTTTTGCTCTTCCTTTTCCAACTTATCCTTCTCCGCCTTTTGTGACTTCAGTTGATCTTCAGCCTGTTGTTGTTCCCCTTTGAGACTTTCCAATTCTTCGCGCAAAGAGGATTCCTCCAATTGCAACTTTTGTAACTCTTCTTCCAAGGATACTCTGGAGTCATCTTCTGACTCGTTTTCCAGCTTTTGTAGAAAGGCTTGATATTCTTGTGCTTCGTCTTCTGCCAGTTTGAGCTGCTGGTCCATTGTCTCTAGCAAGGTATCGGTACATTCTTCACAAAGAGGATGGTCAACGGATCCATTGTTTGATATGATGTCAAATAGTTCTGCCGTTTTCTGAAGCTTGCTGCTTAGAGTCACATTTTGTCCTGCTTCTCCCACCAGGGTAAATCGTTCATGATTTTTACTTTTACTGTTGGCATCTTGTACTCGAAAAGGAGGTACGTAATGGTCTAATTTTCCCTGGGAGCATTCCAGGTCGACATCGGGTGCAGTAGTTCTGAAATACATAAGCCTATATTTAGAACCCAAAACTAAATTGATCTTATTTCCTGTAATGACTCTTCTTACCTTTCAAAGTTCAAACTTAATTCTGCATAAGTGTGCTCACTCATGGTGTAAAAGGAAGGATCAATTCTTAGAGGCTGAAGACATCTTTGGCACACGAAATTAATCTGTTCAGGTTCAATTTCGGACATCGTAAAAGGTGAAAATGTGGGCTTTTTTATTTTCGAGTCAAAATGTGACAATTTTAAAGTCAAAACTAGAAACTTTTTATTTTTTAGGAAGAAAATTGACAGATCTTTGTTATGTTTGCAACACTCGATTCTTGTTCTATAATAAAGTCACTTTTGTAAGAAAAAGCGCCACAATATGAAATTTGAAATAAGACATCAGCTTCAAGTTTATTGAACCGTTTTTTAATATCATAAGTTCATAAATAATAATACTCTATGGGGGCTAGCCACATGGATGAAAGTAACTGCTGATAAAGCCACTAGAATTGGGAGGGAAGACAGTTGATTGACTTTAGTGGAAGAAATGCATGAAAAAACGTTTATATAAATGCACACATAGAAAGACAAAAGCAAAGTGCTAAAAAATCAAGAGTACACATTTCAGGTAGTATTTGTTCTCATGGAAAAGAGCGAGAGAGAAAAAAAAGAGGTGAAAGGTTTAGAAAATAGAAAATTCTGTTTGTGAGACATTACTTGATCATATCTAGGATGTCATCGAGTCCTAATTGGACCCCAGAAATGTCATTCCACAAGGATAGTCATTAATTCAACATGGAAAACATGTTTCAAAACTCAAATGGGGAATGTTGAGGTAAAGCAGCAAAGTGGTTGTTATTTGGAGGGGGTGATTTTTGAACAGTTTTGTTACCGACGGCATTACGGCTGTTTCGCATTATAGGCTTGTGATGGCACATGGATTCCAGGGAGTGTTGTGAGTCCCAGCACGATCGGCAGTAGTACTTGAAACACGACAAGTCTCGACAGTAGTAAGGGCCTTGACGCAAATTGCAGTGGCAGCACAAAGCATCTTCCAGATAGGGATCAACTTGTATCTAAAGAAGCAAAATATGAATACACGACTTCAAATGAGTATACCAGACAGAATCAGAAGTACCTTTTTTGTAAATTTTGGAGTTTTGATTTCGATAAAAGCTGCGCTGACGGCTTTCATGTACGATTGAAGGTTGTTAAACACCACGCGACCAGAACCAATTGGATACTTGTACTTGTCTGTGTCGATACCAGCATAAATAACACCTTTGAATAAATCTTGAAAGATGTTGGCCACAGCTTCAGCACTCAGCATACCATGTAAAGCACCAACAAAGACAGTCTTGCTGGAATCTAAGTACGCGGATGGACAGCGGACAAAGGTCGAGTCGGAAATGGCCCAAGGGATGACCTGGACTTCCTTGTGTCTCATTCTCTTAGACGAGATCTTGAAGTACCTGAAAAAAAGAGGGGAAAAGATGCTTTCATATCCGATCCGATTTCAAGCCGATTTTTTCTTCTTTTTAAAAAAAAAGGGATGAATTACCATGATCCAGCACCACTTCCGAAATCTTGAGTGCAGGTGGACAAAAGGTGCCTCACTTGACGTTCATGATCAAATATAACATACAAGTACCCCTTGGGAACACAAGAGCCTTCTTTTCCAGGCCACTCAATGCGGACTGAACCAAATGGACGAAAGGCGGCCAACAAGTTTTGTTCTGAAATATCCCAAGGCACGCCACCAAGGAACACTTTGTTGGAGAGGGTCTTATTACTGTGATTTCGCGGAGGTAACTGGCCTCTCCAAGTACATGAAGCATCATAAAAGGCTGCAAGGAAGAGTACTCAGAGTATAGCATAAATAGTAGGTACCTTCAATAAACTTACCTGCACCGGTGCGATGAAGTTTGGCCACCTTCTCCAAACTGATGGTGGACTCTAAAGCAATGTTTGCGATACCTCTTGAAATAGTCGTGGATGGTTTAGGAGAAAAACAATTGGTAAAGTTTTCAAATCCCTCTTCTAAGGGGGAGGGCTGAAACACGAAACTCGTTAATCACAAAAACTTGAAAACACAATTTTACAATTTCCCCACCTGAATTCTTTGGCTTGCTCGGGCAACAGCTGGATCCAGTTTAGCAAGACTAGGTCCGACTGTGGCTTGGAATTTTGGCGGTTCGATTTCCGCTAGGACGGAGTCATCTTTAGACGATTCTGTGGAAACGACGCTTTCAGGTCCCACAGCCTTTCTTTCCACTGCCTCTTGAGCAGGTTCAATTTTAGGAGCAGTAGGGAAATTAAAAGGTTGGAACACTTTTTCAGCGAGCACGGGCGATTCCATCGATCCTGACGATCTTGAACCATTGGTTAAGCTAAGCGATCTCTGTAATATTCAAGAACACAAATATTTTTTGAGGTCGTGTTAAGAAGTATTTGGAGTATCTTACGACGAGGTTGCTTAGAATGTCCATATCGACGTTGTGGCCCCCGCTGAAATCCTGACTTCCAAAGCTAGTTCCATAGCCTACATCCGACTCTGGAGAATGGCTCCTGCCCAGGTCGGTATTGCGACGAAAGTGGTTAGGCTGCTGGCGAAAAGGAGAGGCATCAGGGGTGCGATTATTCATCGTGAATACTTCATCGTAAGAAGGGTTATAGGGACTGGCGGCCAGTCCTCCTCTAATGGGCCCAAAGCTATCCAATCGTCGGTTTCGGGGACTAAAGTCCAATCTATTAGGACCAGCGCCGGTAGAAACCCTTTCAAAATGGGTTCCTCCCAGTATTTTGCAAAGAGGAGAGGACACATCAGGGTACTTGAATTCGCCACACTGAAAAAAAGCAACGTAAATGAAGTCTTTCTCACAGTGAAACAGAAGAAAATGAGTAAAATTACTTGGAGTGTTTTTACGGTATGCAAATTCCTCTCTTGCCTAGCTTTGGCTGGGGAGACACCCAAAAGTTCTGAGAGCGGCCTTACTTTGTCAAAGTTTAGACTTTGAAGAGACAAAGTGCCTGGATCAAAATCTTCTTCAGCAACACAGGACATATTTGAATAAACGATGGCGAAGATAAAACTAGATTTTCAACCGACAGGACTCTTTAGTGCTGGCGCTGGGAAACTAAGCTGATTTTAAAACTGACAGGAAGAGGAAGGAGGTGTGGGACAGCTGAACTGAGAACTGAGAACTTCAGAACCCTGGACTTCGACTCCAATCTCCAAAAGAAGTGAAGAACTGGAATACGGATAGGCCCATCTAATCTATATTTTAGTGATTTTAGTAACAAAAATGCCGTCAACTCATATGATTTTGCCAATTTTGCCTGGTCAGCGAAAAATTTGTGAAAGCAAAACAAGTTAAAATTAATTTAGTGAAAACTGAAAAAATCGAAAGTGCAATGGAAAATCAACGTCAACTCGTTTGGAACCATGAAATTACAATTGATGGAATAAAGTTTATGGAAGAGAAGGAGTTTAAGGACATGAAGAACAACAATTACTGGTTAGTCCATACCCGTGCCATCGGTGATTCTCGCTACTCAATCCAGCATTTGGTCAATAAGGAAACTGGCGAAGTCAAGGGCGAAAACGTTGACACAAATATGAAGGATAGTCAGTTGGCCGAATTTAAAAAGAATTGGAATGAGAAATGGCATCCGGAATTGCCTACGCTGAATGTGGAACAAATGGAGCCATTCCTTCAAGATTTTATGCGAACCCTTTATGAAAAATCTCAATTCAATGAGGAGATGTAATAAATATAAGATCCGAACATGATGGCTATGATCATCTATTTAGCATACTTTACACTTCAACTCTTGAAGAATGACAAATAACTTTACAAATCGGGTTTGTTGGTGGGCGACATACATGTGCATTTTGACCATCTTGACTTTTCAATCTTTCAGTCTTTTTGATCGCAACTTTGAGAGTAAAATTACTTTTGAATTAAATTACCTGTTCTGTGTCCCGTTTATTCGGTTTTTTATTGCATTTAGTCAAAAATCGAAGGCACACAATAATGCCTCATATTTCCTGTATTGAAGCAGAAACACTTATCAGATGCCGACGAACCACTTTCTCGAGAATTTCA
This sequence comes from Oithona nana, assembly GCA_900157175.1. Lineage (NCBI taxonomy): Eukaryota > Metazoa > Arthropoda > Copepoda > Cyclopoida > Oithonidae > Oithona > Oithona nana. Next base: position 379,882 of record LT727913.1, on the reverse strand, counting down.
TTAATTTGTTTACAACCGTCCAATGCAGCCTCCATCACTTTTGGAAGGTGATCAACATGAAATCTCTGGGCCATTTCCAACAGTACGATCTCTTCAGACTTTGGTAGAATAGCCATAGTTAGCTCGGATCCACCACCACTCTCTTGATTATTGACGTCTACTAATACTCTGTCGTGAATGTATCCAGCTGTACAGGCAGTTACGTAGTCTTTCAAAGGTATTCCAGCATCAATCAATGCCAAAGTAGCTGCATTGACCGAGGCACAATAGTTTCCGCCATCAGATTGCAATACCTGTAAAGATACTGAAATTATACTCCCAACTTATTTTCTCCTCAATTACATTTGCTTGCCTCGATGTATATGTCTATTTGAGATCGAGGGTAAAGTTCCGTTTTAATTGCGGCTTCAAAGGTTTGTCGTAGATGAGCAGATATTTCTTGAGATTTCCGATCACCCCTTGGTCGCCGTTTTCTTTCGGATGTACTGAAGACAGCCATGCTGAATTGACAGTTTACTTTCACTCCGGAAGATTCGCCTCCACCTTTATGTCGAGGCTCTCTCGGTCCTGCAAATGGCAATTTTCAATAGAGTGTCAAAACCGTTAAAACCCATAATTTTTTCCAGATACATTTTTCATGTCTTACCATACACTGCTGCGAGAATCTTGGTGTTTCCTTGTTCTAAATAAGATGATCCGTCTGCTTGTCCATATACACCGAGTTTGCAATTGATTTGCCTCAGTTCTTCGCATTTCCTTCCATCTTGTCTTAAACCAAAGTCTGCCAGCAATTCTGAGGCTGCCATTTGAGATTTGAAAAGGACCAGATTTTATTTGTCAAAGTTGAAAGTTCTGAAATCAAAATTGGACACGTGAAGCAAATGAGGAAGCCACTAACTTTGTTTTTGTTTTGATTGGCGATTTTTGAAAATTTTGCTTGGCTATTTTAAACCGAATCATCAAAACACTTTGAAAAAATAATTCGTCGAATCTCGTCGTTCTCAACAGGTTCTCAAAGCAATGCAATGCTCTGTGCAATGCCTCACTTCTCAGCATTAGTTTAGAAACAAGTTGAGGCGAATCAGTTTTTATACGGAAAGATTCCGGCATTTCCACTTTGGGCATTTCCGGCTAATAACATTATTTGTTTCGGACCTCTCTTTAAAGTCTGAAACGAAAAATGTCGTCGGATCAGCCAACAAAGCCACCTGAAGATCCCCCGGATGAACAGAAAATTGTCATTAAAGAAGAATATGACGCTACAAAATACCAAGACTCTGAGATGGAGAAGATTTCAGCCGATTCAACTGAAGAAGACGGTTGGACAACAGTTCAAAAAAAGCGGAAAAGTGTGGACGAATTAAATACGCCATCAACCAAGCGTTCGTGTAAGTAACTTTTATTTCATTTCTGAATTTTAAACTTTTGAAGTTGGGTTAACTAAATAATGCGATGCAAAATTTATTTCTGTGAAGGCGGCGAAGACTGCTGAGCTCTTGAAAACTTCATTTTGCTTACTTGCTTAATTTATCATCTTGGCTTTTACACTTGCCAAGAAAATGTAATCTTTGCAAAAAAGTTTTTCAACATGACTTTGTTTGTCTTTGCAGCTCCAGATATTCCCGAGAAAATTAAGATGGAAGCAGAAGTCACCCCGAACATCAAGATGGAAGTCACAAATGATGACTTTCAAGATTTTGAATTTGAAGATCCCCCGGATGATCAGAAAAATGTCATCAAAGAAGAATATGACGAAACAAAATACCAAGAGATGGAGAAGATTTCAGCCGATTCAACTGAAGAAGACGGTTGGACAACAGTTAAAAAAGAGCGGAAAAGTGTGGACGAATTGAATACGCCATCAACCAAGACATTAGTACAGCCACAAAACGGTAATGACTAATGATCGATTGCACACATTTCTCAATGATTGTCTTGTCAACTTTTAATTTTAATTTTTTTTCCAGGAGTGAATGAAAAGATGGAAAATACCACACTGGAGAATACAGACGTTAAACAAAAGAATGACTCATCTGAAGCTACTGATTCAGCAAGACCGATAAAAAATAGGCCATTGAACAAACTTTTGGAAAACATTTCAAAGTTAAACCTCGACGAACAACATCAAGACCAAAATGCCACCGAAGAAGAAATCAAGATTTGCTTTCAAACAATGCTCTCACCGGACTTCGTACTTGACAAGAATTTATCGCTTTACATAGCCATGGGACAACCTGTCTCAGACTTTGAAACCCCGATTGTCACCATGTTTCCTGTCAGGAAAGTCTTTGAAAATATCCACATTTTCAAAGGTGTTTTGAACCTACCCAAAGCCTTCAGAGGACAGAATATAGCGTATAAGTACGTTGTCAACAAAAGCGAAATTATTCAATGGGAAAATTTACCGAACGAGCACATGGTATGGCATTCGAAAGCAATTGTCAATCGGTGCCTCAACGTTCCTGAAGATGCCAACGATGTTTATGAAAAATATGACGAAGTCATCTGGAAAACTCCATGGACCTTTCAGAAGAAAAAGGAACGTGACCTTTGGCGAAGCAAGGCGATGATTGAGATGTTTCCGAAACGAGCAGACTTAAAAAAAGACCTCATTTCTACTATTAAAAACGCCATTGCCGTTAGGCGTGCTTTAGGCAACTCCAAGGATGATGATCAACGTCTCCTGGAAGTGGGCAAGAAGACTCCTTTTCGTCGCCCTTTCGACTTCCGTCAAGAACGAGAATTGACTGATTCCCTGAACAAAGAATTCGAATTCATTGAAGACCGTGACGATGAGACCTATATTGATAAGCTAAAGTGCTGCATCTTGCAGCTTTGCCTACTCAGAACCAGATTCAATGATGATGTCAATTCTTTCAGTCTTTTTATGGCATTCATCAAAAGGGAAGATTCAAGAATTGAGTTTGACGCACACTTTGGTGCAATCAAGGAGAAACGCAAATTATGGATTGCCAATGAAATTTTCTCGTTAACCGAAAGATTTTGTGAATCCAAAGTTCCTTTTAAAATCAAGCAGCAATTATGGATTTACTCACTACCACTCATCCATTGGTTAGGTGGCGAGGAAACAGCCACATGGCTACCCAAGTGTCGATTGAACCTATCTGGACAATCCTGGAACGACATGGCAGAGATCCTTAAAACTGACGAACTTTTCAGTTACTCGTTTGTGCGAGTCTTCGATTCTAAGACATGCTTTGACAAACTCCTTGACAACGATCCCATTTGCGAGTACCCGAACGGATTTGGTTGTCACCTCTTTGAAAGGCTCTTATTTAGTGCAAAAGATGGGTTACCTCGTGAAAGGATTGGTGAAGATTATGCATATAAAGCGATGCTCAAGTTATTAGAAGCCAACATCAACGGAAGAGAACCATCTTATTGGAAAAACTTGATCATTGGTATAATCAAGGATTGGGGCAATGCTTATTTTGCCAATAAGCTCATGTTGCAACTTTCAAGAGTTTTACTACGACTTATAGAAAAAGTTGAAGATTGTCAAAGTTATGAATGTCTGTCTAGATTTTCTACGAAAATGGCATACTTTGTTCAATACTGCAGACTTCAAGATGAATCTGAGGCTAGATTCGTTGCCGATGTACTCCAAACTTTCAAAGTCTATGGGAATGACTATGGGAGATGCATTGATTCCTTCAAAAAGCTTTTAAAGGATTGTGAACCCGAAAACTGCCTAAACTGCTACGTCAACCATGCAAATGAATTTCCCGACGAAGCTTCAAAACTTCTGCTTGAGAAACCAAGATCTCTACTGACGAATTCGGCCCAAAGGTCAAATAATTCAACTTGGACGTCGTTACTGTTTCAGAAAGGAAAAGACTTGCTTGGAATCAATCAACAGAGAAATCTCTCCTCGGTGATTGAATCTTGTTTGGAGCAGAATGTTGACTTGAATCAAGACTTCGAGGACGCGATTATCGCTTACACTTCAGGCCCTGAGCTAAGCAACGTAATCGACTTGGTTCAACTCATCGATGAACAATATCTCAGGGCTGCAGAAAAGGTCAAACTAGTCTACAGCAACGTGGAGCACTTTTTTGAAGCCTTAGCTGTCGGAAATGTGAAGGTCAAGATAATCCACTCATTTAGCTCTAACGAAAGAGTACAACGGTGCAAAAATCTATCCAAAGGCAAAATTCAATTCGAGACTTTCGTCGAACTCATTCAATTGAGGTCATTTGAAGTTAAACAATGTTTAGGCGCCGAGCAAGACATCAGCCAATTTATGAAAAAGATGGAGTCAACACTTGAACGCAGCCTCAACTTTGAAAATTGCCACAACGACAAGAATCGAAAATTGAACGATCTATGCAGACCAAGGGACCTGCAAAGCAATGAGACAGGCATTGAAAGAATTAGCGAAGTGAATGACATCTTTCTGGAGTCGATTTCCCGTTTTCTCAAACTTCATGGTACCGGGAAGCTCTTTCGGAAGTTCCAAAAGGAGAAATTTGACCGCTTCAAGAAGGATGCAAAAATTGAAAGGATTGTTGATCTTTTCCCTTTAATTGAAGATGTGATAAAAGATTTTGGAAACTTTGCCAACAAATTGTTCAGGTCGAGCTTGACTGTTGGAGAAGTGATGGAGAAATTTAGTCTTGCTAAAATTGACGAGAAAGAATTGAAGGAGTTAGCTTTGCTATTCGAAGCTCCTGCCAAAGGTTGTGAACAGCTGATTAAAAGAATTGAAGGGCTTTTCCAAATGAAGAAGTGCATGGAAGGAGCCAAAACATTGCAAGCCATCAAAGAAATATTTCACGCCAAAGTTGATCTTACGCCATTGCAAAGTGTTCTTCAATCTGAGTTGGACGAACAACTTCCTTTAAAGGAGGTGGTGACCAATGAAGTATTGCAGGCTGGAAATTGCTTTAAATCTTGGAACGGAAAAATAACCGACCTTTTGAGAATCGAAAAATGCAAAAATCTGATTGAGTTTCTCCGAGAAAATATTCGATCAGTGCCACAGCTTAAGAATTTTGTGGAGCTAGCAAGCATTTCAGCTGGTACGTTTTACTTTTTTCCCCAATATTTTCATTATTTCAGAAGGATAAACTTTTTTGTTCTGTATAGGTGAAGCCGACGATGAAGTTGATCGTGTGCTCCTTTTCCAAGCAGCAATAACGGGCTATTCTCCTTTGTTGCTAGAAATTAATTGGAATGTAGAAATAACATTTGAAAAACTGTTAAATTCTGCCCATTCTGTTATTGTCAACATTCAAAAAGACCCATCTTTGCCCCAAAGATTGCAAGAAGCTAACAGGCTTTTGCCATGGATTAAAGGTATTTCATTAAAAGATAACTAAATTGTGTGCATTATTTACTGTTTTTCTCTCTGTTTGTAGCGATCAAAGAGCGACATGGATCAGTGGAAGAAAGCTCAATGACGACAGTAGAGCAAATCAACAATTCCGGAGTATTTGCCATTGAAAAATCAACTGGGATCAAGGTTGAATTCAAGCAAGTAGAAAATTCTACAGACGATGACACGATAACGAAGAAAACCTTTACCATTGCCGAACTATCCGAGTTGCGCTCCAAGCTTATACTAATCACCAAAGGAGCCGAAGGCAAGCAAATAGTCGATCGATTTGTTTCCATTTTGGACCTTTGCGAAAACCTTTATTACAACTTAATGAAGCTAATCCAATCTGGTTGCCACCTTTTTGCTAATTGGAAGGCCACTGTTTACTGTGAGAAGGAGCGGAAGGTATCAATGCTCGTAAACTATGGGTACTCCTCTTCTGGATTAATTCATGGAGGTAGCAATGTTGAAAGTGAACTTCATCAGACAGTTACTTTTCTAAAGGTAAGCCTTAAAATTATAGCATTTTTTTTTTTTTTTGCTATATGATTTTTCATTCCCTTTTCTAGGAAGCTTACGGCACTTGGCAGAATTTTATGGAGACATTGAGAAATGACCACGCTAGCTTGAATTATTTTACCACCGACCAACTCGTCACACTTAGCCATGACATGGCTCTTTTCCGATCCGGACAAATCCTAAGCCCCAAAACATGCATGATGCTACAATTGGTGTGTCATTTGGAATCAAAAGAAATTGCTCGAGAGTTACGCCGTCTTATTGGGACTTCAATGGACATTGACGAAAGTGGCTCGGAAAATGAGGAGGAATCTTCGGCTACGCTCCCTGCTGCCAAAGATCCATTTGCAGATATCAAAGAGAGTGCACTTTTCAAAGCTCTACGTGAAAACTTTGATGAAAATACTTCGTTGGCTGCCATCATAAATCACTATGATGAAGTTCAAGCGAATGCTCAAGGCCTTCAAGACCGTCTTTTAGATTGGGCCATGGATAACGAAGAGCGAAACTTTGACAATCTTCTTAAACAATACAAAGAAAAAAGAACGGAATGCAACGATAGAATTGTGCCGATGGATGACAATGAACAAGGAAAGATCAACAGTACCGAACTACACACGTTCACCGACGTTTTTGACGGGATTGAAGACCAGTCTGCACAAGTGTCACTGTCGAAGAAATTGGACTTGGTTTGGCGCAAATTTCTCAACTTTATAAACAAGTTAGACATCGCCGACTATGTCAATTTCAAAGTCATTGCGCACATACTAGAAGAGTTGAGCAAACTGCCAAGCAATTTGAAGCCCTCCAGAAAAATGATTCCCACATTGTCCGTTGGCAAACCCAGCCTGATTATCTGTCCTGAAAAAGAAATGTTTCCAGTTTGCTTGAGTCTTTACGCATTTGAAGAATCAAAAGTTCTACCCAGAAATGATGAAGTCCTCATCTGTTCTATCCAGACGTCAACAGAACAGATCGAACTATTTTGCCGAAAAGCCTTTCACGATCAAACCGGGCGTATCTTTTGTATCGTCCATGCGGAGAAGATGGACTACAATAGCTGCGTTCATGTGGAAAAAATACTTCACCAGTCAACAGTGTCAAATCACGAATACAAGCTGGTGTTCCTTGCAAGCAAGGAGTCAAATGAAAAGACTTACATATCTACAAGCTTGGAAAAGTACATAATGCCTACACCACCCTTAAATCACAAGCAGCTCAGACAGTACCTCAATGCCAATCTTCAAGCAAACCAAGTCGCTGATCCAAGCAAATGTAGTGGCCGAATCGTGCAATCCGAGGAGGCAGGCAATGGAAAAAGCTTAGTGGTGAAAAGCCTTACCACTGGATTTGAAAATACCATTGTGACTCACATTGATACCAAAGTTATTGATTACAATGCAATAGTCGACCGTCTCTTTGACAAGAGAGCTAAATTGCTGTCTAAGAAAGCAGCCTACCATTTCGATTTCTCATGCCAAGCAACTAGAAACAAAGAAGACTTGATTTTCCAACTCATTGTGCTACGGGGCATCAGTAAGCCTGAAACGGGCGAGCTGTACCTATTTTCTGAACTGGATTATTGCTTGGCTGAAGTGAATCAATTCCGGGACAAAAGGAGTGATCACGGCGGGGGACGCATACTCTTGGTTTTGCTTGACCTACTGCCGAAAATTGCATGCCTGTCTCCTAGGGAGTCCCTACAACGATTACAAGAAAATTCCAGTGCCTTTGGTTTGGTACCAATCACATCTCGAGAAGGGGACTATTTCAAGTCATTTGACGATAGACTTTACAAAGAAAGTCAATTTCAAAGACCGTATAAGTCGTTGGCAAGGCTAGAAACTGGAGAAATGCCCGAAGGCAAAGGTGGGTATCGAATAATGAATAACATAGAAAAAACTTTAAACGAATATTTTATATATTTTTTAAGGCAACATCTCAGACTGTCTCAGGGTCATTTTAGCAAACTGTTGTGTCCAAAACCCAACTTGGATGGAGATCAGTAACTTTACAGCCTTTTTAAACCATCAAATGAAGTTGGCCAAAAATTCCAACTTCCTAAGTCCTGACGCTGCACAAGATTTTCCCGGATTTAGAACTTTTGTCACGCGTTTCTTGATCCAAATGTCTAAAGATTTCTCTACCAGGTATGTAGTATATACTAACCAATGCATGCGCTGTATTTCTACTTTTAGTTTGTGTCGCACTCTAAAAAGTCAATTTTATTTCGAGTGGATCAGACGAGGTTCGAGTGAACGAGTCTGTAAATAGGCACTGCTCCATAAAGTCCAATTCCGCAATTCATACGCGATTATCCCTCTGTTCCACTCGAATTACCAAAGTTGGTTCAACTTTTGACCCCTACGTAATTTTCTTTAGGTCAATTAAAATTTCGGATGAAAGTCAAGGAATAGGCTTCTGCAAGCCCGAAATTAAGGAGAGACAGGATTGGGAATCCAAGCCACATCCGTACCTGTTCTTCAACAACGATGGGCATTCTTTAAGCTTCTTTGGCTTTTTCATTGATAAAGGCTTGCGAATTTTGCATGCCAAGACTGGAGAAGTACTGCATGAGAAGATAATGAACGATTACCTATATCAAGGATTGTTGAGAAACCACGTAAAGTTCAACGTGGATCTGGACTCCAAATCAAGGCTGGACAAATTGAATGATTTAGCTGTCGTTTTTGGCTTGAACGCGATGCAAAGCGAAGCGGAAGCGGAAGTTGATCCAAGTTATGAACTAACAAGTGATAACATGCTCAAAATGATGGCTATTTTCATGAGATTCACTGTCAGTATTCCAATCATCATTATGGGTGAAACTGGCGTTGGAAAAACAAGATTGGTGAATTTTATGTGTGCTTTGATGAGGCGTGGAAAAGATGTGGAAAACTTTTTCATTCTCAAGATGCACGGCGGTATTACAGAAAGAGACGTCTTTGATATTGTACGGAAAGGCATCAAGCACTCAAGAAAAAATATTCTCAAAGGTGTGACGACTACCGTGATATTTTTTGACGAAGCCAATACTAGTGATGCCATTAGCTCAATCAAAACCGTCCTGGTGGATCGTCTAGTGGACGGCGAACGAATCCCATCAGACATTGGACTCCAATTTGTGGCAGCGTAAGCTAAAGAAAACACGTATTTTTCAAAGAATCATCGTTTTTTAATCAATTAATATTGCATTTTCAGTGTTAACCCATACAGGGAGCATTCAAGACAAATGATTACAAAGCTGGAAAACGCTGGTCTCGGTTATCACATCAAAGCCAATGAAACGGAGGATGCCATTGGTAATATTCCCCTCAGAAGATTGGTTTACAGAGTCAAAGAGATACCAGCGAGCTTGTTTCCCATGATTTGGGACTTTGGTCAACTTGCTGATGATACTGAGAAAAAATATGCTTTACAGATGGTAAAAAAAGCTTTGACCGGGGAAGACAGCGTCAAAGAAATACCAATGGTTGTCGACATTTTAAACCATTCACAACGCTACATGCGTGGAAGAACCGATGAATCTTCCTTTGTAAGTTATACCTTTAAACGTCTTAGTCAGTTTTATTGGGCTAAAAAAAACTTTTCTTTTGTAGGTGTCACTGCGTGACGTTGAAAGGACCTTAAAAGTCTTGAATTGGTTTCTGCAAAAAGATGAAATTGTCAATCGTGTTACTGGAAAATTGCCCCAATACGTTGGTCAGGAATTTTTGGTGAGCCTGGTTCTCAGCTTAGGTGTGACATTCTACAGTCGTCTAGAAGATCGACACGCGTATCTGCAAAAAATCGCGCCTATCCTAAAGCTTGACACGACAGCCTTTGAATTGATAGTGACAACTTGCCAAAGGATTTTTATTGACGAAATGAGACTGGAGAGAACAATTGCCAAAAATAAAGCGTTGATGGAGAATGTTTGGATGATGGCGATTTGCATCGAACTTCGCATCCCCTTATTCCTAGTTGGAAAGCCTGGAAGTTCCAAGTCCCTCGCCAAAACGCTTGTGACAGATGTGCTTCAAGGGGCAAATAGTTACAGTGATTTATTCCAAGCTTTCAAAGAAATTCACATTGTCAGTTTTCAATGCTCACCGCTTGCAACTGCTGGGGGCATTCTGTCCACTTTCAGACAATGTCAAAAATATCAAGAAAAAAGGCTGCTGGATAAATTCACTGCAGTTGCAGTACTCGATGAGGTGGGGTTAGCTGAAGATTCAAAAAAGATGCCTCTTAAAGCTCTTCACCCGTTGCTTGAAGATGGTACCATTGGAGATGAGAAAAAGAGTGAATGGAAAAAAGTGAGTGTTGATTAGTCAATTTAGATGATACAGTATAACCTTTTTTTTTCTCTTCAGGTATCGTTTATTGGCATCTCCAATTGGGCATTGGACCCCGCGAAAATGAATCGTGGTCAAATGTAAGTCAATTTCATGATTTAAGCGTAATTTTCTAACTATTTTTAATGGTTTCTATGTTTTCAGGTTGGCGAGAGGTGTGCCTTCTGAGGAAGATTTGATCATAACTGCTAGGGGCATTTGCATGAACGACGAAGATGCCTACGAACTGTTACGGGGATGGATTGCAGATTTGGCCAAAGGTTACCAAAAAGTTTACGACACTCAAACAAGAGAGTTTTTCGGTCTGAGAGATTTCTACTCTTTGGTCAAAATGTTGTTTAACAGAGCCAAGACCAAAAAATCCATTGAATTTGAAGACATCGTAGAATGCACGCAGAGAAACTTTGGTGGGTACTTCGATGGCAAGAGACCAGACATAGAGTTTCTCTCAACCATGCGTCACGGGTTTGACTGTGAGCAACTTGTTTCACCAAAAAAGTTAATCATGGAGTCATTAAAAATGCCTGAAAACCCCAACGAGACAAGATATCCTTTGTTGCTGACTAAAAATAGTGCAGCCTTGAAAATCATTGAAGAACAAAAGTTGATAAATGATTTTATCATTATATATGGAAGCTCGTTTCCATTAGACCAGGAGTATTCCAGCATCTGCGCCAACATCAACCGAATAAAAATTGCCATGGTGAGATCTTTTTTTCCAAGACTTTCCTATTTTTTATTAATATTCCATTATTTCAGGAAACTGGCCAACAAATTGTGTTGAGCAATCTAGAAAATCTTTACGAAAGTTTGTACGATTGCCTTAATCAAAATTACATGATGTTGGGTGATACCAAATATGTTGATCTTGGATTAGGTAAAGAACAAAATTAAAACATTGGCAGACTTAGGTACCTAATTAAAGATATTTCAGGATCGCATCGAGTGAAATGCCGTATTCACAAAAGATTTAGGTTGTTGGTTATTGCAAATGAGAAAGACGTGCATGAGCAATTCCCCATTCCACTGATCAATCGCCTGGAGAAGCAAATTTTGGGCTGGCAAACTCTTTTGACAGAACATTTAAAAGAGGTAGTGGAGAAGTTGAAGAAATGGGCTTCAAATTTTTGTGAAGTTAAGATCGCGCAACACAATAAGATGCAACAATTCAAGCCTTCAGATGTATTTATCGGATATCACGAAGATGCTCTTGCATCAATTGTCCTTAGACTATCCGCCGAAGCAGAGGACAACATGATGTCTGATCCTCCAGTTAACTTAGTCGAAGAAGCTAAAAACATGTTACTGATGACAGCTACACCTGATTCAATGGCAAGACTCAGTGAAACTTACCTGAGACCTGAAGAACAAGAGACACTCTGTGAGATGTACTTTGATTCTAATTTCACCAACCTTGGACAGAGCTTAGAGCACGCTTTGCGTGCCTCTCGTCGACTCCTATTTGTGACTACTCATTCGAGGCTGCTAACCAGACAAGGAAAAGAAAGTTTAGCTCAAAGTTTGAACGTCCAAGTCAAAATTCTACCATTAGAACAAATCAACACGGAAATCCAATTTGCAGAAGAAATCTCCAATTTTTTGAAGAAACAAGTAGGACCCAAGATTCTTCTAGTACAATACCAATTTCACAGAAAAGAACAAGGCTCTTTGATTGATTGCGCTCGGTATGTCATTCAAAATAAGTTGAACGAGCTTCCATCAGTGCCTCAGCAATGTTGCATTGCAATGGTTTTGCAGGTACGTACTCTATATCGTTGTCGTTAGTTTTCGATCTATATATGTAAAACACTTGCATACGGTGCCTTGGGCATGCAAAGTTTCTAGAGTTTATGGGGTTCCGGCGATACAAGCTCAGTCCAGGATTTATTACATAGATTTTTCATTATTTAGGTACCGAGGATAAGAGGAGGAGGCGTCTTTGTTGGAATTCCAGGCAATCCCTGGTCTTCCTATCACGTCGATGAACTCAGAGGGGACCAAAGAAATCTCCAGATCAAGAAAATGCTTGGAAAAAGTATTCCCAACTTAATTGAGGAAGAACTCCTTGATCTTCGTCAACTCATTAAAGATGCTATACCTAAGGCCGTGTCTCTCAAACAGTCGGACAGAGTCAAACGACGCCTGGAGATACTTGTTGAGGCAGATGACGACTTGTTCAATGCCATCTCCGCTGCTTTAGTAGACAAAATTCGATGTGATCAAGAAGAAAGCTTCCAACCAGAAAGATGGCTTGTCAAGATGGCAATCAGGTCCGAATATTTAAGTGAAGGCTGCACTTTCGCAAAATCCGTGTGGCTGCATTTAGTCAATTCTGTTGTTGCCAAAACTTTATCCGATGTCATAAGCCGCATTGATTCCTATGGTGACTTGGAGCACTCACTTGTTGACGCATCCTGGCAACGAGAATTGTTTTACATCCTGGTCAAGTCTGGTGAATGGTCTGACGTTGGGGCATTGCAAGAGATGAAGGATTGGACAGTCAAGTTTCCATTCTCTTGGTTATTACTTAAGCGCATCGAGCGGCTACAAGGAGCGAACATTCACGACAATATTTTAGAAGTGATCAACGAAAATGATTTTGCCATCGCTGCAAATGAAGCTATGCAAGACAGATCTGAAGTAGTCAAGGCTTTTGCCTCAGACATTCTTGCCATCAAAATTCCCGCTTCTTTGAAGAGTGGATCGTTGACTGACCTCCTGCTAAAGAAACTGATTTTCCTAGCTCGAAACAATTCTCGTGAGCGCATCAATAACATTCACGATAGAACGTGGCAAGGTATTACTATCATTGACGTCTACCAGGCTTTCATCTCAATGCAAGATCGGGTGAAGTGTGTGGTAGAAATAATTGTCCCCTGCAGAATGGATATTTTGCCTTTAGTTTGCCAAGAGGACAACCAATCTCAACAAGACTTTGACTTGGACAATATTGCCATGAGTTGTGCCATCGATCAGTTGGAGCCGGTCAAGAATCAAGATTTTAATTTTGAAGAGTGGAAACAGGAAGTGAAAAGTTTGACATCTGTCAAGGTTTCCATGTCAAATCCCTCTGCTCGAGTCCAAGACAAGTGGTCCAAACTTATGATTGTCAAATATTTCCTTGAGTACGTGTGGATGCAAAAAACCGTTGATAAAGGAACGAGGGACGCAATATTCTCAAAAGTGTCTTTGCTTTGGAGATTGAAGGATATTGACTTTATCCACTCAAGCAAAACTTTTGATAGCATCCTCAAGATTATCAAAAAATGCTCCAATCAAGCCGCCGAAAAACTGTTTAATCTGAAAAATGCCGACTATTGCATCATTTGTCAGGATATTTTCAATGATCCTGTATTGCTGCCGTGTGGTCATGTGGCGTGTCTTGAATGTCTTGAACAGGCCCTAAATCCCTTGGTTTTACAGTGTCCGGCAAAATGTAAAGAGGTATTTCCAAAGGACTTTAAACTTGAATCTACGAAAAACTGTGTTAAAGGCATTGAAGAACACAGTAAGTTTAGAAAAGGGTAAGAATATTTTTCAAAATTACTTTTTTCAAACAGTATCAAAATTTTGAATCATTATCTTTTGTTCTAGGTTGAATATGTTCTTTTTGGTATTGCTTCAAAAATTGGTCTTCACGGAAGGTGCACCTCCACACTCTGAGATCATCAAGCAACTGATGAATTTGGTCATTCACAAGAATTTAACATCCAAAAAGCTCAACATTCTATTTGGTAAGACTCAATTCAAAAACGTCGAAAGTCACTAGTATTTGTATTAAACATTCTTAATATTTTTTTAAGAACAAGGTGACATTGATCCCAAGCCTGTCGTTAGGTCCTTTATCCTCTCAATGTTATTGCGAGCGGACATCTCTGCGAAAGAAGATTTGAAAACCTTTTTCAAAGAATCACAATTTCGCGGAGCTCTATCCATTGAACTTTGCCTTTTAATGGTGTATTGTTTCGAAGATCGCCTTAAAGTCCAAAGCGCCAATGACGAAACCATAGCTTTGGGGTGGCTGAGAGGTAACTGTTCATACTACATACATACAAAAGTTCATTTGATTTTTAAATGTGCTAAATATCTTGCAGAGTTTCTTAATCAACCATCCCAGTTGAGTGAGATAAGCGTTGAGAGCCTCTTCTTAATCTCCAAGTTAAGATTGGCATTTGGGGCATCTTACTTTGGACAAGAAATTGGAGCTCTTATCAAGGATGGTCGAGAAATAAATACAAGGTCTGATTGGATCAAATGTCTCCAAAAAGTGACAGAGATGGATAGAACAGAGACTTTGAAAAAATACCTTGTTCGCGTGGTTGTGGAAATTACCCGACAAGGCTGCATTGAATCTTGGAAGAACAACGCGAAATTGGGATCTCTTTTACCTAAAGATATTTTATCCTCTGGTCCGGACAACGTCCATGACTTTTTCCTCTTTCTCGAGCTCAAAGACTTTAAAATTCCATATAGAAGAATCCGAAATGACATTCGTACAGACATCATGAGTGGAAAACTAGAACGTTTGCCTATCTTGTTGAACAACTATGACTACCAGAATTATGCCTTCGTTTACCAATTAGCCCTTTACAATTTGTTCGTCGTCTCGAAATGCGAAGTGAAAAATAACGATGTTGTTGAAGAAATTGCACAGTTGAGCAGACCATTTCATGATGCCGTCAATGATGCCATCAGAAATTCTGCTGAACCAAAGATTGTTAATGATGAAGGTCTGGCTGTTTTAATCCAACATTGTCGAGTAGTATTCTCTTCTTCAAATTCAAAGTGAGTTATCATTTTATGCAAGTATGGCTTTTCTTCATCCTTTGTCTACTTCCAGATCAACCTACGTCTTTTCGCAACTTAGCCAGGCCAAGAATGACTTAATAAAATTTTTGCCAACTATGCCTCATGATGAAGTTTTCGATGCACTAAGAGGGGTGCCTAAGAACACCCAAAATGCTACAAAATTCTTCTCTTGTCCCAATGGACATCCCGTAAGTTTTTGTTTTTTAATTATATTTCCCCAGAAAAAAAATAATTATTGAGGTACCTAATATCTTTGCTACAGTATGCAATTGGTGACTGTGGACAACCTCGACAGGTTGCAAAATGTCCATGTGGAGCTCCGATCGGCGGTGAGAATTACCGATTCGCTGACAATAACCAAAACGTACAACAGAGACAACAAGTGGAACAGAGAGACTCTACAAAGTCTGGGTAAGAAACTTTATCTTATACATTGTTTCATCAAATTAAAAAAAAAGATATTCTTTGGTTTCTACAGGTATCTTCTAGGACCTTCAGAACAATTGCAGCCAACAATTGGTGTTCGTGAAATGAACAAATTAGAGGTGTTGATTTTACGCTTTTTGTTGCACGTCAGTATGCTTATTGGGGCTAGAGATCATCCTAAAGAGATACAAGACTTGATATCATGCCGCCCGCAAAACTTAAACGGATTCTTGGTTGCCCATTTGAAGAATAATTTGTCTCAAATTGCTCGTTGTCTTTCGGCCAACGAAGAGAGCGCTCAAGTACTGCTTCACAAGATTCTTCACAGAATGCTCGCCAACAACGGTCAATTTGGTTCTGGAACTGAATGGAAGAGCAAAGAGTCCATCAAGAGTTGGGAGAACTTTTTTGCCAAAGAAATCATCAGGCCTGTGACCTCCTCGACCAATCAACTTGATAATGACATGAAAGATCTCCTCGCCTTTTTCAAAGAAGACATGGACGGAGCACAGAGTGCTGTTTTGGCCGTTCTGGAAGAAGAGGGAAAAGAAGCACTGGCCAAGTCAATTTGGCAGCCGCAATTTTGGCATCCTCGTGTCTCTTGGAACATTGACAAGCTTGAGCAAGACTTGGGAGGCCGTAAAAAACTGAAAACCAAGTGTCCCTATCTCTTTAGATTGTTGTCAGCCATCGAAAAGAAAGTTTTAAGAGAGACTGTACACTTACCAGAAGTTCTACAGTTACAACGTTATGTTTTGAACCTTTTCGATGGAAACTTGGATTTGCATGCGATATCCAAACTATCCGTGCAAGAATTTTTCCTTCGCTACTGGCCTCATGACGACAAGCCCACTTGGAAAAAGAGAATAGAAAGTTATCTGAATCTTTTGGATCGCCTTAAACCCATGATATTCGAAGAGACGGGATCTTTGGGAACGGAAGCAAGAAGTAGTTTGGAGCCTACCGGAGAAAGACTATGCATGGCAAGTAATGCTACAGTCCTTTTCCCCAATTCTCATGGCCTTGGCAAGTTTTCTCTGGCAATTGTTCGGCTCTTGGTAGACGCTCACAACACATGCCTCGACAGCAATCGTATTCGCCCCATGGAAGAAATCACTGAAGCTACCAATTTCATTGCATGTGACACTGATGATCTTGATTTGATATTGCTTGCCAATAGCCAGTACGAGTTGGAAATCTGTGGCAAAGGCCGAGCAAAAAAATTTGACATTGATATTGAAGGCTTGGAGTCAATGTTGTACGAAAAATACTTCAAAAGACCCAAGTATGATTTCGCTACGGCCCCTCAGTTCAAATTCCGACACCAGCAATTGTACTTGTCAAAACTATCGGATAAAATCGAACAAGACAAAAGGCTTCCCTTGAATATTGTCAACCAATTTGAGCGTGAATTGAAGGGAGCACAAGAAGTTGGCGTAAGTTTGACGGGTTAATGAGGCGTATTTCGACCATCTAATACTATAATCTTCCTACTTTCTTTCAGTATATCATTTCCCAAGTGGCTATTGTTAGAGATGTGTTAGCCGGCGTTGGACACATGAGGAAGAACGAACTGATTCTGGACTTTATGAAAAGGCTGAAGATCAAGATTAAAGGAGACTACAAAGCCCTTCAAACGATCACTTTGACTCAGATTGAGTGTCTCCTCCGCTCTTTGAACCTCATCAGAGCAAAAATGTTGACCCTGAGTAGGGAAGATCCTTTCATGGCCCTCCTCAGTGACGAGTTCAAGGAACCAATTTCAAGGAAAGAAACGAAAGAAAAAATATTTGAATTTTGCCACCATGTCAGGCCAGACATGATACTAGAAAGCTTGTACAATTGTATCACAGACAAGTTAACAATGTTTAACCCCAGTGAAGACGAGCATTATCTAGCAATGTCTCTGCGTGACCTTATAATGCCCTATTTGGAATCAATGGATGAGAATGAGAAGGCATTGCAGTTTGAAATACTTGATTCGGAGATTTTGGTCAAAAACGCTGCATATGTGTTTCGCACCATAGTGACCCGTAAATTTGATAAGTGATACTGATGTAACGTATGTATCTCTATTTGTGAGAAATAAACATTTGAATTTTCCCGCCCTTTCCGACTCGTCGCGCCAGGTTCAGTCAACATTGTTCGACAAACTCGACTGCCCAGCAGGGCAGAGTGTTAGCCGATCTCCAAGTGAGTGCCGAACAGCGTCATA
The DNA here is from genome assembly GCA_900157175.1 of Oithona nana. NCBI lineage: Eukaryota > Metazoa > Arthropoda > Copepoda > Cyclopoida > Oithonidae > Oithona > Oithona nana. The sequence goes on along the minus strand of LT727913.1, from coordinate 362,235 downwards.
CATTGAGTAGGCTTGGGACTGGCGAATCCATATTCGTTTCAGCACCAACAAAGAAATCAAGTGATTGACGATCCCGATGCAATTACGACCAAAATGATGGAAGGAAATGGAGATGCGGTGATGGTCTTTGACATGGCCATGGATCAGGTGGTTGTGCCGACCATGGAGGATGGGGCCCAGTTTCTTAGTAAGACAGCAAATAACCTCGGATCTGAATTGATGCTTCTATGGCAATCTGAGTCTTTCATGGACGTTGACCTCATATGTGCCGGTAACCAAACTGTCCGCACGCACAGAGTCATCCTTGCCGCACTTAGTCCGTTTTTTCGCAAGATTTTCATGGACTGGGGACCAGCGATGGAGACTGACATTAACATTGTCTTAGCGGAGGTAAAAGCCGACACCATTCGGGATTTCCTGCAGAAGATTTATCAAGGAGATTTGTCCGTTGCTATCATTGACCCGTCGTTAACACACTTGCAATTTGAAGGTGAAGCTCTCAAAGAGCCTGTTCGTAGTGTCACGGCTGTAGCTGACCTAATCACCAAGGCTGCAGCAGCCAGCATAATAAAATCAGAACCACAGCCAAAACGAAACTATGATGAACTAGAGAATTTCTTCCTGGAACCAGCTCCCAAGAAAGCCAAAATTAAGGAAGAACCAGCGGAACAAGACGATGATGATGATTACGATCCAAGTGAACCTCTATCTTCCGTTGTAGATATCAGTGCTGCTGTCAAGTCTAAGAAATCCAAGGTTTGGAACTTTTTCACACGTCTGGAAAAGGACGTGGCTAGATGCAAAAGCTGTGAAGTTACCATCAAAACCCAAAAAGGAAATACTACGGGCATGACCAGACATCTTTTTCGGGCTCATTCAGATATGTACAATCAATTAGAAGTAATGAAGCAAAAAGACAACGATAGCAATGGTAGTGACGACGATGACGACGAGGACTTTTCGCCTTTCAAAGGTATTTCCTTGAAATCTGGTCGGAAGAGAAAGAAAGGCCAACAGGCCTCGAAATCTACCAGGAAGAGAGCCAATCAAAAGCGGAGTAAAGTTTGGCAATTCTTTGACCAACAAGCAGATGGAACCGAAGCCCGCTGCAACGCCTGCATGATAATGATTAAGACTGACATGGGCAACACTTCTGGGCTCATCAGCCATTTACGTTCTAGCCATCCGGAACAATTTGAAGAATTGAGTGCCTTGCGAGAGGGTGGAGGCGGCGATGAGCCTCCAGCATCTACATCCGGTGCCAGAAATAGTCCAGTCTGGCAATTTTATGAGGAACTGGGGTCAAATCGGGTCAAGTGCATCAAATGCAATGTTGTCCTCAAGTATTACTATGGCACCACCTCAGGTCTCTTGCGGCACTTGCGAAGATCTCATGCTGAAGCTTATGATGCAATAAAGAATGATGATAATTCTGCCAATGCTAATAATGCTGAAAATGTTGGTGGAGCTACCAGCAGCACTCTGGACGTAGACAATGAGACGCTATGGAAATTTTTCCATAAAAGTGAGAGTAGTCTGCCGGCGAATGACTCTGCCAACTGTGTTGAATGTATGCTGGAAGTGACAAACCAGCACGGATCTTTGGTAACCTCATGCGAAGAGCATCTCAGAGGGTGTCACACAGATCTGCTTGAGCAATACGAATCTCAGCGTAAGGCCTACGTCCAAGAACTAATAAAGAGTGACAAGACTGCAATTAAAAGGAGGTACACTTCACGCGTGGTTGCTTCTGCCATTTGGAGTTTTTTCAAGAAGACAGAGGACTCGACCTCACACAATCAATGCTTGACCTGTTTGGTTGAAATCGATTGCAGTCAGAATACCACAGCGATGGTCAAACATCTTGAAGATACTCATCCTGAGCAGCATGAATCTTTCAAAAAGCAATCGGGAATTGACGCTAAAGACATCAAAGTTCCAAGTGCTATTTGGAAACATTTCTTGCGGACAGAAGATCCCAAAAAGCACAAATGTATTGTAAGTTGCAATCCCCATTTGGCATAGGTATCTATAACCTTTTAAAAATGTTTTGTTGTAACTTTGTAGGCCTGCGAAAAAGAAATATTATGTCACTTCCAAACAACGAGCAATATGATTCGGCATCTAGAACATAATCATACGGACCTTTATGAAGAGTTTCTACGTGAGAGTCACGGTTTAGAGCAATCTGACCAGGTGAATCCTTTGCTCAAGAAACCCAAAAAGCGCAACATAAACATGAAGGGCAACAATGATCCAGCCGATAGAACTTGTCCGGATTGCGGAAAGGAATACTCTTGCAGACCAGCTATGCTCTTCCATTACAAGGTAAAGAAAAAAATTTCATCACTACTAATTGTTTCCTTTATTTTAAAAAGTTATAACTCTATTCTAGTGTGTGCACTCAGGAATTCGACCATACAAGTGTGAAGAGTGCGGTATGACTTTTGCACGACAAGATTCGTGGAAAGGGCACACGCATAGCAAGGTACGATCTTTTCTTTGCTCTATATGTGGCAAAACCTTTGCCCGGAGAAATATTCGGGATACTCACGAAAGGGCGCATTTGAATGATCGTCGGTATCCTTGTTCCTATTGCGGAAAGAAATTCATGACAAATCAGCAGCGAACCAACCACGAAAGAACTCACACCGGAGAAAAGCCGTTCCAATGTACAGACTGTGGTCGGCAATTTGCTCAACAACATCAATTAACAACTCACACACGCATTCACACGGGTGAAAAACCCTACTCTTGTCAGCACTGTGGGCAAAAATTCAGACACCTGTCTTCGAGAAACAACCATAAATGTGATGGTAAAACCGCATCTGTAGCTCAAATATCAGTCTCCTGGAACAATTGAGAAAACCTGTGTCAATTTCGCGAACAAAATGATGTGTCAACGAATAAACAGACTATAAGAACAAAATTTTTATTTTATTTGTCTTCATTCATCATCATCACTACTCGATAATTCTTCTTCCATTGTCGTAGCGGCAAACAGTTCTTGCCATGCGGGCATAGCTATCACTCGATTCCGTACTCGACCAAGATTTGTCATATTTCCTTGAGATCCATTCGAATCCACCGAGTAAAGTTCTTGTAGGAAACCAACTTGTGTACCAATATCAACATCAAAAAGTACATCGTTTATCCATAATTGTACTTTGCCAGACTTTCTTAGTTGCAACTTCCCAAGGTATCCTTCCGAGAGAAGATTCAGGGTCACTTTGGAGTCCGGCGAATCTTCAGCTTTTGCCGCCCTGCGACTTGGTAGATGATCAGGAAGTTGAAAGAACAAAAGCTCACTCCTCTTTTCATTTAGCAGATGAGCAAATGTAAGATCCTCATGAGATTTGCTCTCAGTAGTTTTGGTCTTCTCTAATGCGCTGGATTTCTCTCCTTCCATCTCTTCGTCATCGTCATCACTATCAAGAATGCGATTTCTCTTCGTCTTAGTTGATACTATGACATCTTCAGTTTCTTCTTTGAAAACCTTGCCAGTGTCGGTCATTGGAAGCTGGACAGGCACTAGATGTCCAGTTTTAAGGTCATCAATAAAGTCATCTCTCAATAAGGCTTTTAACTTCTTTTCCTCCGCCACTTTGTCGTATTTGATATTGAAGTCAATTTTAGGCCTTTCTATATTTTTGGTATCTCGGTCAGTGTCTTTTCTAGACCATCCTTTTTTGGATTCATTTTCACTTCCAAGACCATCAGAAAACATTCCACTAACTTGAATCAATTCCGGTTTCGTGCTTGCCTTCCCTTTAGCTACTGGCGTCTTGGTTTTCGTCTTCCAACCCGATGCAGATGATCCTGACGACGTCGACGATGTATTAGCTCCATTGCTAGAATCATTTTTAGCTTTGGCATCTTTTCTCTGGACGTTTAAGTTAGGCGCAAACTTTTTCTTCTTTTCATCACCGAGAATACTTTTCGCCAAACTACCTGGTTTCAAACTACTTTTAGTTGCTTCATTCTTGCCACCCAGTGTGAGGTCCCGTGGAGATCGAAATGATGGAAGTCTTCCTTTACTCATGTTGTTCTTGCAAAGAAATTCGTAACCGTAATTCGTATTGCCAATTCTCAATTCAATTTCTGAAATCTACTCAACTCAAATCTCAATCGTGTCGTTTTCGTTTTATTTATTGTTGAGAAAATTGTTTTGAATTTTGTGGAATTGAACTTAAAAATACAAGGGCACAAAAGAATTGAAGTTTTCAGTTTTCACTGGTTAAGAAAAGTCAAACTCAGAACAATGTATCCTTACTTGTTAAAGTATTTTATAGAACGATTTTGGGGACTGAAAAAATGGAAAAGGAAAATTTTTGTCTCGCATCTCTAAGCAGTAAGCATTATTTGGCTTAGCGTGTTGTGCTATATTTCAAACTGTAATCATCACAAAAGAAAAATATTTTTTTTTTACCTTCACTCACACCTTCAGTTCAATATTAGAAAAGATATAATGGCCTTGTGATACGATACATAAGTTGATTGTGCAAATACTTCTAAAGCGTTCCACAACTAGAAATATGATCTTGAAAGAATATAGAATAGCCATGCCCCTGTCTGTAGAAGAATACCACATTGGACAGCTGTAAGTCTTTATTTAAAAAAAGCTTCCTTTTACCTGTGGCTGACTAATTCCTTCTCCTTATCTAGTTACATGATCGCAAAGCATAGTTCAGAGGAGTCTAAACATGGAGAAGGAGTGGAAGTGGTTGAAAACTGTCCGATTGACGATGCTGATCACGGAAAAGGCCAATACACTGAGAAAAAAATTCACCTTTCGAGTCGTTTGCCGTCATGGATTCGCTCGATGGTCCCAAAAATCTTTTACGTCACTGAAAAGGCTTGGAATTACTACCCCTTTACCATTACTGAATACACCTGCTCTTTTATTCCACGATGTACCATTAGCATCCAAACCAAGTACCTGAATGACAAGGGCACAACAGAAAATGTGAGGTGACTAAAAGTGTATTCTGGTACGCATTTGTGATTCTTTGTTTTGCAGTGTCTCGACATCTCGGAGGACCTATTAGAAAATAGAATAGTGGATTTCGTAGATATCGTCAATGATCCTGTGTCGGAACATCGCTACAAATCAAGCGAAGACTTGACTAAAGTTCAGTCTAAGAATACTGGCAGGGGTCCTTTATCCTCAGATTGGCTAGAAGCTGCTGAACCGGTGATGACATCGTACAAGTCAGTCTCCGTCAAACTTGACTTGTGGGGATTTCAAAGCAGGCTGGAGGATTACGTGCACAAATCGATTAGGGAAGTTCTCCTGGTTGGCCATCGCCAAGCTGTTGCGTGGCTTGATGATTGGTACGGGATGAGTATAGAAGAAGTACGACAATTTGAAAGCAGGATGCAACAGGAGACGAATGAAAGGCTCCTACAGGATTTGGTTGACAGTCCTTTGACACCCGCCACGCCTTCCGACAAGAAAGGGTGGTTCAGTTGGTCTTGAAAAGACCTTGAAAAATGTGTTCCATTAACAATTGATAGTAGTAAATGCATTGCCTTTAAAAAAATAAATTCTTTTTATCACACTGGCAGAAGGATTCTTTAATAAAGACTCTAAATCTATATTTCGGTATTCTGACTCATCATCGTCATTTGATCCACTCTAGTCGAGTTTTAGGAACAAACAAGTCATTTTGGTTGAAGTCATTTTTGAATAAAAAGAAAGAAGACTGATCTCTCTCTGTTTGTAACAGGAGAGGTTCTTTAACCTCATCCTCCAGCAGCCGATTGACGAGCTGTTCTTCTTGGAGCGCAAGTTCCGGAATCTCCCATTAAAGGATTATAATCTAAATGGGCCAAAATAAATAGAGATGTAGTATAGGTATGTACTAATCTTACTTTAATGCACTTAACTACCACCATACCTGGACGAAGCTTGGCTTTTGCTGCAATTTGTTTAGATATCGGTCCAAGCTTAGTCGGTGGCTCCTCTTTACGTTTATCATGCAATTCTTTGGCAGCATTGTCGTAAATCGCCTGCAAGGAAAGGCGTCATTATAAAGGCAATTCTTTGTTGTCTAACCAAAAAATACCTGTTGTTTATCTCGAGCCTCCATCATTTTTCGGACTTTTTCTTCGTCATGAGGTGTCACTGCACTTTCTTGACCAGGGAATTTCATTTTCAAAGTCGGAAGGTAATTTTGGTAAGCATAATATGCCGCTGCAGCTATCAGAGCAAGCAACCAAGGGTTTGCCAAGAAGTCCCAAGTGTTACTGGCAGAAGGTGGGTCAGGCTCAGGACCCCCGACATTTTCCATGGTTACAAATTAAATTACAATGAAGATTTGAAAAATTGCAGAAATCAAATAACACGTCAAACTACAACGATACGATGACGTACAGCACATACAACATAGCGCAATTTCACATCTTTTGTACAACAAAACCTTCCAAAACTTCACAAATGGCTAAGAAGAAAAGAAAGCCTTTGATTTACTTTGGATCTACTTTCTACTTTGATTGCTTAGCCTAGTACTTCATCTTTATACTTACGCTTAAAAAAAGCATTTAAAAATGTCGAAAAAGGGAAAACACAAAACACTTTTTGGTAACGTTTATTCTGTAAATTATACATACACTATCAAAGTCTACGTAGTAGATATCTTTTTACTTTTCAGGATGAACCTTTTCACTTGATGAAGCTCCGAGTGCGGATGACGATGTCAACTCCTCTGTGAGCAAAGAAATATTTTCAATTTGAGCAATGAGATCCTGATGATGGAATTCGTTAGGTTGAAAGGTGAATGTTTCCAAAAGTTTCTTTTTGGCTTGATTAGGATGACAAAAGTACATTTCAACTTGATTGGCCAAGCACTGAGCCTCACTTAGACTCTGAAAAAAAAAATGAATAACTTATTCTGTCTTTTTATTATTTTGTATCTAAAGCAAGCGAGACTTTAAACAAAATTGGTGCTTAAAATACTTACCAAAACATTGGGATCGAAATCACCTTTCATCAGAACAATGCCTTTAGCCTCAACCAAATCAACAAAGTGAACTAAAGTCAAGCATTCAGGTGCATTTTCTGCGTGTGCTTGAAAATTGATGAGTGTTGTAAAATGAGCTTGGTTGCCAGAGAATTGGACGACTACAAATTCATATCCTTCTTTGCGCGGTAATGGCAGTATGAAGGTTTTATGCACTTGGTACAAATCTTTCATTGATTGAAATGTGGAAGCGGGAATAACTGCACAAAGGCCCTCTTTGGTGGACAAATGTTGGGTCCATATCTGTCCAATTTCTTCTTTACTTTTGCTTTCTAGCAACTCAATCTTCATAATTTCCTCGAGTTTCTGCAAAATATAATATTTGGTTGGTTTGTATTGCTGATTATTCAAATACATGGTGACCCATCAGGTTTTAGATGGTAAGCTTTTAGTGAAAAACTCAAAAATGCGAAAAAATCTTGTCAATTTGAAGGGAGATGTGCACTTCTTAGCCAAAGAGACTTAGTTCTTAGCAAATGTAATGATGTTGGGACATCCAGTATTTCACTTTATCCTCACCTTATCACGCATCATTGAAGGTTGTGTGCCAACTTTGACTGCACTTTTAGGTGGAGCTGGCATAGAAAAATCTCTCCCTTTGACCTCATTAGTACTAGATTCAGACACGTTATTTTCTTTGACAATGGATATGCGCTGCAAAAACTCTTCAGGTGAAGTCCTAAATAGATTTAACATTACTTTTCAAAATTAAATTAATGTGCCATTAATGAGCAACTCACTTTTGCAGAGAGGCAATCTTATTGGCATATTTGGCATAAAATGGATTTTTTTCTAACTCGTCCATATCTTCTTCTTTTTGAACCAATCTTTGAGCTGAAGAATGGATACACTTACACCTTCTTCCAAATGCTTGAATCTGGACAAGTTTATTGGAAGCGAATAGAAGACTTTGCTGCAAAGATGCCATTCAGATCAACTCTGAAGTCTGAAGTCTGATCTGAAAATAAATAATAATTTGCGCAATTTCGCATCTTTTGCACAACAAAACCTACCAAAACAAAGAAAAAAAGTTTCCAAAATCCAAATGCAAATTGGTCAATTTGAGTTTTGACAAAGTTAAATCCATTATTATATGCATAGACTAGGGATAGGGCGAATTAGCTATTGTAAAAGAATTACTTCACAAATGGCTAAGAAGACAAGGAAGCATATTACAATTGGAGACAACGAGACTTTGAACAAGGTGAACGAGCCAAATAATGCGCCTGAAAATTGGGAGCTTTTGTATGGCAATATTCTAGAAATGCGAAAAGAGAAAAATGCTCCCGTTGACACAATGGGTTGTGAAAAAGTACAAGATATGGAAGTTGATCCGAAGGTAGGTATTGTAAATTACAATCGATAAAAAAGGTTACCAATTTAACTGTCCTTCTAGGTTCAAAGACTTCATTGCTTAGTTTCGCTGATGTTGTCCTCGCAAACCAAAGACGAAGTAAACTATGCCGCTATGCAAAAACTCCGACACCATGGATTGACTGTTGAATCTCTTTTACAAATAAGCGATGATTCATTGGGCCAATTGATTTATCCCGTTGGATTTTGGCGGGTACGTGTCACTCTTTTTCTGTGGTCAAAGGTTTTTAAAAGAATTTATATTTCAGAGGAAAGTTACGTACCTAAAGAAAACTTCACAAATTTTGAGGGACACTTATGAGGATGATATTCCTGACACCGTTGACAAACTCTGTAAGTTACCTGGAGTTGGACCTAAGATGGCTCACTTGTGTATGAATATTGCTTGGAAAAAGCAAAGTGGAATTGGTAAGCTAGACATTGCAATAATATATGAACCCTTTTTATTTTCCAACGGCTTTGGCTGTTTTTCACTTTGTAGGAGTTGACACTCACGTGCATAGGATCGCAAATAGGCTGGGATTCACAAAGAAAAAAGGTGGCACAAAGAATCCCGAGGAGACACGAAAAGCTCTTGAGTCTTGGTTACCCGAAGATAAATGGACAGAAATAAATTGGCTGCTAGTTGGTTTCGGCCAACAGATCTGTAAACCAGTCAAGCCTCTGTGTTCAAAATGTTTGAATAGAAATATTTGTCCAAGTTCATCTGCCAAAGAAACCTAAAAGTCTTCAAAGCAACAAATACATACACAATTTTCCTATGTTAATTTTAGAAAGGAGACTCAACAAATACAAAACGGAGCATAAAACATTAGATGATTATATAGGCAATTTATTCAGCGTCAACTGAAAGTAATACCATTTACACACATGCAAGTATTTTTGTTTGAAAAAAAAAATAATTGACATTTACTCGTTTTGCTGAATCTCAATTTTCTCTACTGTCATATCTGGATTCATAGCAGTCGCTTCTTGAATGGCAAGAGACAATGCCTCATCATAATCAATTTCAGTTTCTGTTACATCTTCCTGCTGCTGCGTACTTACTGCATGTTCAACGACAGTAGTATTTTTATGCTCTTCTTTGGAATGTTTACTGTAAGTAGTAGTCTCCACCGTTCGTGAACAAGAAGTCACGGTTTGCATTGTTGAGAATTCGCCAATCAATTTAGTATTATTATCCTCAGTCTCTTCTTCGTTGATTTTACTATCGGTGACAACTTGCTGCTCAATCTCGATAAGCTTCTCTTTATGTTCAGAATCCACACAGATCTTTGGAATTGGTGACTCTTGGTCATGTGCAGCTGCTGCTGTTGCCTCTTGTTCCACCTTTTCTTCCAGTATGATCAAATTATCTGATAGCAATGGTTTTGATCCGGATGATGAGGAACCTAGTAGAGGCTGTTTGTCCGAGTCTTTGGAAACAGATGGTTTGGGAGGAGGAGGCGAGGGTGCTGAAGGCTGTCGAGCTCCATAATAAGTGTGTCTTTTGTTGCCTGTTATGGGTTCAACAATGGGGATGTCAGAGATAGCCGTCATGGAGTTGGAATGAGTTGTAACGGAGCCGTTTCCATTGGGAAGATGATCTTCAGCTGGGTTGTCCTGCGTCGTCGTCGTCGTCTGCGTCTGAAATCGCTTGGTTGGATGGTAGGAAGGATTTTGTGGTGCGTGGTAGTCCGGATCCGGACTATCTTCGTCTTTCTGTTCGCGATATATCTTAGTTGACAATTGAGCTTGATACTGCGTCCTACCCGAGAATCGGAATCTGGAGCCAAATCTGGGAAACTTAAACTTCTCTGTTGGCTCGGGGGACAATAGGCGGAAAAAGCTGTGATGCTCAACGCAAATTTTCCATAACCTCTTGGCTGCTCGATGGTTGGCCAACTTGAAGCCTATCGTCGACTCAAATTGTTCAAATTCACCGGGACGCAATTTGATGTAGAATCCGTTTCTCTTGTAGGAAATCTTAATGATTTTGGGCCATGCAAAGCGATTGATACGTAAGCGATCCCGATACACCAGGATTCCAGAAGAACAAACTCCAAGCATAATGTCAACGTTTTCCGAGTCTTTGGCATGGTGCAAACTAACCCCATACATGGCTAACTTTTTCGCATTTTCCAAGTAGTGTAGTTCAGCCTCGGCTGGGCTCTGACCCTGGAAATGTACAACATTCCGCGTGAAATTAGAATAGAAAAATTCGTCAAATTGAAGGGAGATCTGCAATGCTTAGCTTGTATATGCAAACACGATTTTTTTTTTTTTTGCCATTTCTGATTTATTGAGGGTTTTTTTAAATCCATGTCCAAAACTTGTTGGGTGGGTCACCCGGTAGCTCTGAAATGATAAGTAACTGTACCTTGAGCGTGGAGCGGTGGATTTCCATGATCTTTTCCAGCAGGTCATCCGTCTGACATGGTGCAAAATCAAAGTCTCTCAAGTACTCAATGGATGTTCCATGTTCATCGGGATCGTAATCTCCGAGTTCACTTTGTACCAAGTATGCTCCAAGTAGGGCATGTGTTACAAAGGAACATGGAAGCTTGCCATTCTTAATGTCGTTCTGAATTTGTAGACACATTTGGTACCTTGTCAGGTCTTCTTGCAATTGGGCTGGCTCAGGGGGATAGAATTTCACTTGGAAAATGCAGCTGTGATCTTCTTTCAACTGTTGGTTCAACTTGCGGTCGTTTTGCAGCCAAGTCAGTGTCTTGTCACGATGATCGACGATGAGAAATCCAAAGTAATCTTTCTCAATGAGTTGAAGTTGATCAGCCACTTTTTCCAAAAGTTCCAACCCTTTTCCTTTTGCATCCATATCATACTTGACGACAGTGCCGTCAAGCAAGGTGACCTCTACGATCATCTTGGTGACGTCAGAACCCTTGCTAGAAATCAATTTACGAGAGGTTAGATAGATTGTCTTCATAAGGACTTGATGTACCAATAAAATGCTCGCAAGCAAAAGGCCATTATTCACCTTTGTTGGAAAGTCATGGTGAGAAATCAGGGGCTTTCCACAACCAACTGCGTGAAAAAAAGCTCCCCTTGATCAATCAACATGCTAAGTAGACACAATAAAGAAAGTACTGCGGGTTCAACCAAGGTTTGGCAATGATCAGAGATAAGTAATTACTAACAATGCAATGAATCCCTTTTACTAATCAGCATTTACTATTTAACAAATACCGATTTGACGAATTCTTTAGCAGAAAAATTTCCATTGCCACTCTATGGCTTCAAAGCATAAATGGGGGTATGTCATGCAACTAACATAATTTGTCATCTTTTCATACTGTTTACATGTCATGTGTGTAAAGAAAGGCGTGGTCCTTTTTAATATGCTTGATTGAAAATGAAAAAGAACTTACCTTGACGTTAGACGATGTTTGGGAGATTAGTTTACTACCTGCGGCGGCAAGTTGCAGCGAACTTGTGCTTGATTCACTCAAGCCTACAGCTCCCCATTGACGCGAGGCGTACCACTCTCGACTGCTTTTGGGAGTGATATTATGTTGGGGTGGGGATAGCTACAACTTTCGCAGATCGATTTTAGGAACGACAGAACTTTCCGTGTGGAAAGATAGCTAGCATAGTATAAGTATGCAGCGCCCATCCAGAAAGTCAGCCTTACTATAATTAGGGCTTTCTATTCATTGCCTTTCACCAAGATGGCAACTATTTAGTTTCCTGGATCCATGCATGAGATATTTTTAGTTTTTTACGTTTTTTACAAAGAATGATTCTTGGTCGAGTAATGGACAGTCTACGATACTTTCTTCTGGACTGGCCAAAGCCCTAGAATAGCATTACGTCTACTTAGAAAGACTGCGGACCTTTGAATTATTCAATTTACTATACCTTTGCGATGTGAGCTTTCGCTATGCAGACCATGCAGACTATTCTATGCAGGTTTTTATTTTTCAAGCAAGTACAAGTAGCGACAAGATGTAGGACCAACTCGAGATTACAGCAATGCATTGCATTATATCCATTTTTTCTAAAAATCTGTTGCATTTTTCAAACGAATTCTTTTTGAAAAGAGATTTTTTTTTAGCAATTCTCGGCAAGCTCAGATCATTTTAAAAATACAAGTATGTAATTGTAATACTTAAGCATGAGGCATTCGAAAGTATCTTGTTTAGAAATAGACGAAATAGAGGTGATTTTGGTGTCAGAAATGAAAAGGCATTTTTATAAGAATTTTGACTACTTTCATGAAACCTCACACGAAAACTTCAAAGTCTCCATAGTGAAAATAAACACTGTTCTAACGAAGAAGGGCGAAGATAAATTTAAAGTATAGAGCTGTCAAGAATATTCGGAAATGGTCTTTACGAAAGAATTCAAGTTTCCTTCTGATGAGGAATTGACAGTTGAGGAGTGTCCTCTTGGTACTCCGTATATAAGAGCCGGAGCCCATCACTTGGGTCGTTACTGTGAGGCTCAAAACAATGAATTCATGCTTTGTCGGCATGAGACGCGAGACCCCATTAAATGTCTTCCAGAGGGCAAAGTTGTGACATCTTGCACCAATGAATTTTTCAGAAAGGTACTAATATGTTCAGTGTAAAGACAAGTTTGGAAAAAAATCGGATAGCGAAACCTATATAAATAGGGGTTTTAATGTCCACATATGTCCACTAATGTCCACTAATGCCCATTTTCTAATTTTTAAAAACATTGCAGGTCAAAGCCACGTGTGGGGAAACCTTCACCCAATATGCAATGTGCTTAGAACAGAGTCGTGGCTTGGAAAATAAGAATTGTAGAAATATTCAATCGAAATTTGACACCTGCATGAAAGATAATTTGGGAATGGATCGTCCTCCTCTTGGTTATTATTCACTCATCCGTGTTCATGAGAGTGACAGGTAAACATTGTTTCAGAAGTAGAAATCAGAAGAGTGGTTGATTTTTCTTATTTATCCTCTAGACCTGCTCCCCAAGTTGAGCGACCAGCCTGGATGGATGATCCAAGAGGAGTTGGAAAGAGGGCAGATGCATTGCCGAATGATTTTCCAAGGAAAGATGCCAATGGCAAGACTGGCTGGATGTTTGGCTTATAAGAATACAGTTTGAATAGTTTGTAGAGACAATAGAAAAATAAAATACATACTGAATGTGGACATTTTTGTCTTCTGAAAAAGGGGGCAAATGAGCTGTGTACCGGGTGTCCCAACAAGTTTCGGACAGGAATTTAGCATAAAAACCTCAACAAGTCAGAAACGGCAAAAAGAAAAAAAAAATCGTGAAAGTTTGTTTACATTCTAGCTAGCTAAGCAATGCAGATCCCGCTTCAATTTGACGAACTTTTTTGACTCAAAATTTCAAAATTCTAATTTCGCGCGTATTTAGATTGTAAATAAGAGCTTTCGATCCGAAGCTTATTTTGCTAAGAAATTTATAAGTAGTGAAATAACTCTTTTATTGCATAAGAAACTTATTCTATTAGCAATATAATTTCTTTGCGTCAGTCACAGCTATGCAAAACATTTGGGGGGAGATCACGCTTTGGTTACTCAAAGCTCTTCACAGTTGGTTAAAAGGGACTTGTCACGGATCCGAACTCTCAAACATTTCGTGCAAGGGTTCTTAAAACATTTTTTGTGGTAGCAAGCGAAACAATTTTGACATTGAACGGTTCCCTCTTGGAAGGGAAATATAGGGTCAGTGATTCGGCATCTTTCACAATGAAAGGCCTTGGCATTGCATAGCTCGCACGACAAAATGTGCTTGATAGCGATATCAAGCTCATTTTTAAGCCGATTGTTGTAAATTCCTAGCCGAATGGAGCACAGCTCATTGAGGGAGAAAAATGAAGCATCTTCAATGACTAACATGGGTAGAGATTGCTCTTGACACTTGAACAGCCGACAGGTCTCCAAGTATGTGGATGCTTTTTGGGCTCCTTCTCTCAGCTGAATAGCTTGTTGCAGTCTGGTCACTTTATTAATCAGCACAGGATTTAGCTTTTTGATCGGTATCACAGGTTTGTCTGACATTTCAGTTAAGACAGTCAAGGCATAATCAGATACTTTGCACCTAAACAGAAAGTAAAGAAAATAACATCGGAAAATGTATGCTACAGACCTTCTTACTCTTTGAATTCCCAGCGGTAAACAATCAGAGAAGGTAAAACATGAGTCTTGCCCGTGTGACATGGAGTACAACAAAATTTGCCGTAAAAGTAGCAAAATCGAAACTTGTTGGCGTATCTTGGATTGACTTTTTGTCCGCAATTGTTGCAGAGCCAACGTTGCACTTTCATGTGACTGTAGAGTCCCCTATAAAACAAGGAAAATAAGTACAAATTATAAAAGTTTGAAAATAAAAGTGTCATAAAAAAAACCGTACTTGTCTAACGGTGGCAAAGCAAAATTTATCTTGTCAGAGGGAGGACGCCAACAATAATTGTCAGTTTGAGGCAAATAATCCGTTTCGTTGAAAAGGTTGACAGCGTGCGGATCACCACGATCTTTGAGAAGTCTTAAGGCATCCCAGGCTGTCAGCGAGTAAGGATCATCTGTAGATGACAAAAGCTGCAAAAGCAAATGCTCACCAGAGCTTTCTTTTATCTTCTCCGGCAATATCAATTGTAATGGGGAATTTTTGATTTGGCACTTGTTGTGGTAAATAACAGTTTCGGCCAGTATTAGGTGTGCATTGTCCACATCTAAAGGCCTTTGAAATTGGCTAAATTTCCCGGAAAATATGTAATCAAACCAAGATTGTTCCAAGGAATCTGGAGGGGGGTATTTCCAGGATGAACAGGAGGAGGCTTCTCCTTCAGGTACGTTGGGAAATGGGGTTGGGACATAAAGGTTTTTTTCAAGTATCACTGTTGTATCAGAAGCCACGCGTTTGTGACCCCCCTTCAGTTTATGGACGTATTTGGGGACTGACGAATTCTTCACATTTTCTCCTTCCCTGACAGACATTTTTGAAAGAAATTTAGCCACTCCCAATTCAGTCAAATCTGGTAAACTAGTCGAGCTAGACTTTGAATCATCAGAGTCGTCCAATGTCAGAGACCGCTGATTGTCTTTTAGTTTCGATTGTTGAACATTGTTTGTAGCACCATCGAGCACGACCAAATCTCCGGAATTTGAGCTGCTAGGACGACTTAGGGCCTGAAAAGAGGAGATTTGATGTACTACATACTTACAAAACAAGACTGGAAAGGCTTCTAAATAACCTAAAAGACCTAATAAGTCCATACTTTGAAATCCAATTGAAAGGAGTTAAGTCCATCCAGATCTTGTTCATCCAAAAATCTTGCACATTCCAGAAGGGCCTTGACACAATTTTTGCTCCGCATGCCTGAAGGTACATCGTAATTTTTCTCAATAGATTGGTTATCACAGGTCAACTCGTACAAGGCTTTACACAAATTGGATTCCACAATCCTTTAAAACAAAAATTAAACTTGACTGCAATAGGGTAACATCTTGGCAGGTAATTACCGTTCAGTTATCATTTCGATGACATCGTCAGAACTCCGGTAAGCTTTTCTCAAGAGGTGTTTGTTGTGGGACCCATACTTTGATGCCAGGAATGGAAGACAACTCTCCTCGCCATACTGAATTAGAAAATAAAATTGTATTAAAAATTGTTCCTTCAAGTTTTGAATTCACTAACCTTGTCACGGTGGATCGAGCCAAATCTTAGGAAATGTGAAATGCGTCGAGAGAGTCTTTCCACGCCACCAAAACTAAGAGCTTGAAGAAATGGTCTTCCACCTGCCACCACAAGTAGAGACTCAGTCAATTTGACAATGTCTTGAATAACATTCCTTTCATCGTCCATTTTTCTCGCCATCTTTCAGCACCTCACTCCGTCATTCAGCAGAGTGAGAATGCCTGTTATTTCAGCTTCATTCATTCTCAGTTTTTCAGAAAAAACTACTGAGTAGTGAGTACTTTTTGTAATTTGTGTTCATCTTTTACGATCTGTCAATTGTGTCAAGCTGGATCTAAGAAGTGCCAATCAACATATTTAGTCAGAAAGTAATCGTAATGACAGCAACATTTAATTGTCATTATTTATAAATAAGTAATCCTACTTAATCTGTTTTTTTTTATAGTTGTAAAAACAGTTAAAACTGTTTTTTATTTACTTTAAAAGCCTCAATTTTGTAGGAAAAACGCTTTGTTTTGAGGGCGTCCTCATTTACTGAGTTCTGAGATGTAAAATCAAAACAAACGTTTGTGAAATCTTCTCGACTTGAGTCTTGAGTCTTGATTTTGAAAACATTTAAAGATTGAATTCGAGACATTGCAGTACGTTTTTCTTTTAAAGTCATGGACGGAGAGGATGACCATGGATGGGACGGTCCCAATATCAGACCTCCCCAAGCGTCTTTTGGGGATGACAAGTACCAACGTCAACGTAATCCCAATGTCAGAAAAGACCGACAAGTGTTTGTGTCTAAAAGAGATGAGCCATCGAAAGGACATGATTACAAACGTCGGCCACACGATGACAGGAGGCACGGAGGCGAAGACTTGAGAAACAGGCTGAATAGAGGCACAGGAGGAACTAAAGCCAGTCACCGGCACACTGGAGAACGCGACAGAAATATTCGAGATGGCGGCAAAAGAGAGTCGCATGCTCAGCGAAGACAACACCAAGCATCAAGCCATTCCAAACCTCAGCAACAAAGATCGAGAGACCGACAAGACAACAAGCGCTCTGGCAGGCAGTCTGAAGGTGAGAGAGATGCCATCTTGCAAAGAATCATGAATGCTTCAAGGTCCAGCGAGGCTGCTGCTGAAGTGAGAAGAAAGCGCAATTTGCTTGTTAAAGAAACTCAAGAAGCAGAAAGGAATATATTTCGCAAACGAGACAGGTCAAGAGATAGACAAAATGATACTAAACGTTCCAAGGGAGAAGAGGCTAAAGACAAATCAGAAGAAGAGAGTGAAGCAGAGTCTGGTGAAGAAGAGGAGTCAGATGAAACAGAAAGTGGAGAGGAATCCACTGACTCCGACGGAACAGACCAAGAAAGTGTTGCAAGTACGCCAGATCGGGATGGTAGCGATGGCGGCGACCGAGAAGGAGAAGAAGAAGGAGATGACGACGAAGATCGTGAAGAAGAAAATGACAACCAAGGCAGTATTGAACTCAGTCCGGCCAGATCATCTAAAAAGTATGACTCAGACAGAAGCCCGTCAAAATCTCCGACACCCAGAAGAGTTTCAGGTGACGAAGAAACGGAAGAGCCCGCCGACATTGACGTTGCCCCACAGGTGCTAGATAAAAGCAACGAATTTGAGGACGAGAAAGAGCAACCTGATCCGCCAGAACATGATTTTAGAGATGATTTGCCACCATACTTACCTTCAATATATGGATGCAGAAGTGTTGAAGAGTTTCACTGTCTCAACAAGATCGAAGAGGGTACCTATGGAGTAGTTTTTAGAGCTCGGGACAAAAAGACAAACGAGATCGTGGCCCTGAAACGTCTCAAAATGGAACGAGAAAAGGAAGGTTTTCCAATCACATCGTTGCGTGAAATCAACACTCTTTTGATATCTCAGCACCAAAACGTTGTCCACGTCAGAGAGATTGTGGTTGGTTCCAACATGAACAGGATAT
Source organism: Oithona nana (assembly GCA_900157175.1). NCBI lineage: Eukaryota > Metazoa > Arthropoda > Copepoda > Cyclopoida > Oithonidae > Oithona > Oithona nana. The sequence goes on along the minus strand of LT727913.1, from coordinate 344,239 downwards.
TCATAGTAATGGATTTTGTCGAACATGACATGAAAGCTTTGATGGAAACCATGAGACAAAAAAAGCAACATTTTCTCCCAGGCGAAGTCAAGTGCTTGATGCAGCAGCTTCTCAGTGCTATAGCTCATTTGCACGACAACTGGATTCTTCATCGCGACTTGAAAACCTCAAACCTTCTCCTAAGTCACAATGGAGTTTTAAAAGTTGGGGATTTCGGATTGGCTCGTGAATATGGTTCGCCACTCAAGGATTACACCGCCGTCGTAGTTACCCTATGGTATCGGGCACCCGAACTTCTTCTCGGCAAAAAAGACTATTCAACTCCAATTGATGTCTGGTCCATAGGTTGCATTTTTGCCGAATTCCTTCTTATGGAACCCCTTCTGCCAGGAAAAAGTGAAATCGAGCAACTCAATAAGATCTTTTCACTCTTGGGTAAGACATTGACTTTTTTTTAAATAAGGTTTTCATTCACTCATCAAATTCTTTTTCTTCTAGGTACTCCCAACGATAAAATCTGGCCGGAATTCAAAAGTCTTCCCTTGGCCAAAAACCTTGGAAAATTTGTCGAAAAGCCGCATAGCCAACTCAGAAACAAATTTCAGAAGGTGGAATTATCTGAAAAGGGTCTAGACATGCTCAAGAGTCTACTTATATACGATCCGACTTCTCGCACCAGTTGTGACAAGGCCTTCAATCACCCGTATTTTGCTGAAACGCCACTTGCCATTCACCATAGCATGTTTCCAACATGGCCTGCCAAATCAGAACTTGGTGCCAGTGCTGTCAAAAAGGCCCCGTCACCGAAGCCACCGTCAGGCGGAGGGGCGTTTAAGAAGCTCGAAGACGACGAAGATGAAAGAGGTTTTTCATTGAGAGGTGCTCAGGCTCCTGCAGTTTGGAGCCTGAAATTCTGAAGGAAGGAATATAGTAGGTACATGTAAAATACCACATCAGAAATGAATTGAATAAAAACATTCAAAAAATCATAAGGAACAGAGAAAACTCGTTAAATTGCAAAGATATCCAAACGAAAGGAGTTGTTAATATCAGTTTGGAAAAATGGAAAACATGGAAACTGAATAGATTGGTACCAAATTCAAGAGTGGAATTCAAGATCATTTTGTGAATGAAGAGTTCATTGCTGCTATTCACTGGTCCCACAATGACATTGAGATCCCTGTTTCTAATACCAATGTCATCAATGAAGAGAACCTTGAAGAAATACATGTCAAATACATCAGAAAACCCACACTCGTTTATTCAGCTGATGCACACTGTCGAAAAAAACCGTAAATATTCAGAATTTGCCCCACTTCCACGAAGAGTAGGCGGAGAGGGGGGAGGTTTTTGTAAAATTAACTTATAGCAGTACTCTAACTTTGAAACTGTCTTTATCTTCTCGCGAAGCACTCTTTGACTTTGTTGTGGGCAGTTGGAAAAGGGTGGTGGACCACTAGTGCTGCGTTGTTGACATATTGTTGTTGTTGGTACTCGCGAGGAGATGATCTTTTTTAAAGAAGTAAATGCACAGCAAAAAGAGATGCTGTGAATTTAGTTAGCGGCGGCCTCAGCGGCCAATCGCTCTGCCTTGGTAACGACCTGAAAATGGAAAGTTGCGTTTTTGATCGAGTCTTTTTACAATTTGAACTCAAAATTACCTCTGAAATGTCTCCAACCATATAGAATGCGACCTCGGGCAAGTGATCGTATTTGCCAGCGAGAATTTCGGTGAAACCAGAGATGGTCTGTTCCATGGTGACGAGCTTGCCAGCATGACCAGTAAATACCTCAGCGACTTGGAAAGGCTGTGAGAGGAAACGTTGGATCTTGCGTGCGCGTGCGACAGTGAGCTTGTCTTCTTCAGACAACTCGTCCATACCTGAAATAGTTTTAGAAAACAGTTCTATATTTGAATTATTTGGCATTAGGCTGCGTCTTACCCAAGATAGCAATAATATCTTGAAGAGACTTATAATCCTGGAGGATCTTTTGTACACCACGGGCAATTTTGTAGTGCTCTTCACCGATAATGTTGGGGTCCATGATACGGGAGGTGGAATCGAGGGGATCGACGGCGGGGTAGATACCCAACTCAGCAATAGCGCGTGACAATACAGTAGTAGCGTCCAAGTGAGCGAAGGTTGTTGCGGGGGCAGGATCAGTCAAATCATCAGCGGGTACATAGATAGCCTGTACTGATGTGATAGAACCCTTTTTGGTGGTGGTAATGCGCTCCTGCATAGTACCCATGTCAGTGGCCAAGGTAGGTTGGTAACCCACAGCAGAAGGGATACGTCCCAACAAAGCAGATACCTCAGAACCAGCTTGAGTGAAACGGAAAATGTTGTCAATAAAGAGCAATACGTCTTGACCCTCTTGATCACGGAAATATTCAGCAACGGTCAAACCAGTCAAAGCAACACGGGCACGAGCGCCTGGGGGTTCGTTCATTTGACCGTATACAAGTGCGACCTGTAAGCACATGGGTTACAATATCTCGTGTTTTCACACTTTTTGGGAAGACAAAATAATTGACAAAATACCTTAGAGGTTTTGTCTTTCAAAGAAATGACACCACCCTCAATCATCTCGTGGTACAGATCGTTACCCTCACGGGTACGCTCACCGACACCAGCAAAGACGGAGTAACCACCATGGGCCTTGGCAACATTGTTGATCAATTCCATGATAAGTACGGTCTTGCCGACACCGGCGCCACCGAAAAGACCAATTTTACCTCCCTTGGCATAGGGAGCCAAAAGATCGACCACCTTGATGCCAGTGACCAAAATCTCTTGCTCCACAGACATCTCTTGAAACTCTGGAGCTTCAGCATGAATGGCAGCTCTTTTGTCAGTATTCACGGGACCCCTCTCGTCAATAGGATCTCCAATGACATTGATGATACGACCAAGAGTCTCCTCTCCAACAGGAATACGAATGGGTGCTCCGGTATCGGTAACCTTTTGTCCACGAACAAGACCTTCGGTACCGTCCATGGCAATGGTCCTCACGGTGTTTTCTCCCAAATGTTGGGCAACCTCGAGTACCAGCCTTGGGGAACGTTCTGCCACGTCCAAGGCATTGAGAATTTCGGGGAGACCTTCATCGAATTGGACATCAACGACGGCACCGATGACTGCTACAATTCGGCCTTTGTTCTGTGATCCCGCTGCTGCAGCATAATCCCGTCGAAGTTCTGAAGAGGGGAAAACAGTTTTGATTTGATCAAAAATTGCCGGTCGGCACCTATTTCAAACACGCTAACGGGGCAATGACAGGGAACTTACGGATGCTTTGGACGGCGGGAAGAGCTTTAGAGCTTTCGTGGATAGCTCCATTGCGGGCAGAAGCCCTTAAAACGTTACAGGCATTTCGACCGAGTGCAGACATCATCTTGCAGCGAGTGAGGTCGAACTTAAGATGGCCGTTGTATGCTTGCAGTCAATGATGGCGGACTGTAGAGATGATCCGAATGTAGGGCAAGATTGATACATCAAATATGTTGGGATTGAAATAACAATAACGGAAAATTTTCAAAACATCTAAATGCGACTTAAAACACAATTAATTGAATTTTTAATGAAAAATCCCAATTTGACATTGATTAAAAATGTCGACATTTATTAGAGTTGAGATGATATACTTTCGGTCCATCTCTAATTCATGGTATACTTTTAGACACTGACGTAAATTTTTAAGGCTGGATAATGAAAAACTGGATTAATTTTTGTCAAAAAAATCTTGTCAAAAAATCTTTCAAATTGACAAAAAAATTTTCTTTGTTGCCAGTTTGGACCTTTAATATCGATTATGTTGGAAAATTTCGGAAATAAAAGGACAAAAACTTTCTAGTAAATAAAATAGTAATAGATTTTGATCCTTTTTGAAGTCACGTGACAAATGGAGACTTTGATAGAAAACGAGCAGGTAATTTGAGGCATACGCAGAAAACTTTTAAAATTTTTTTTTCTTAAATTGTTAGACATATCGTCGAGTATAAATCACTCTTTGCATTCAAATTCATTACAGTAAAATCTATTTCAAAAACAGAAGACATTATATATGTTCATTTCCAAATGAGATGCAAATGAGTCTTTTTCGATGCATTGTTACATTTTGCTCAGTAAAAGCAAAGCTGTCTAAGTGTCATTTTTCTGGTGCGAAAATCTTTCCTTTCTTTAAAGATGGCTCACTTCATGAAAGGATCTTTACGATTGGGTCAACTTGCCACCCGTAACAACCTAATGGTGACACAGCAAAGAAATTTGACAGCTCCAGACTGGGTCCGCAAGTACATGTATAATCTTTCTGGTTGGAATCAGTATGGCCTCTACAAGGACGACTTAATGGTGGAAAATGAGGATGTACAAGAAGCTATTCGTCGACTCCCTCCTACCATGCAGGTAATTTTCAACCTCATCCAAGGTGTCACAGTTAATGTTCATTTCGTTCATCTGTTCTTTTTTTTTTTTTTTTGACAGGACGAAAGGGCATTCAGAATTCAACGTGCCACTCAGTTATCACTTATGAAGACGGTTTTGCCTAAGGATCAGTGGCCAACCTTTGAGGAAGATGTGGAAAAAGGTCGCTATTTACAACCTTATTTGACAGAAGTAAGGAGAGAAAATGCTGAGGAAGCTTTCTGGAACAAACGTTAATATTTTATTGAGACAAGCAGAATAAAACCATTGTCGTGTAGAGTTGGAATAGAATTATTCAAAAAATTATTGTTCTTTGCCTTCGGCAATCTCAAGAGCCAGTTTGCGTTTGTTGAATTTTGAAAGAATTTCGTAGTCAAATTGTTCATACACATCGTCTGATGGGCATGTCTCATCAATCTCAAATTTCATTTGGTCCTTGAAAAAGGTTTTGGCAGCGGGATTGTGCTTAAGCACAGTGAGCATGATCTTGCGCATATTAGCCTTGAAAGCCAAAAGCTCCAAAACTTGCATCATGAATTTACCCAATCCTTTTCTCCGGACGCTTTCTTCTAATTGGATCTGAAATGTTTATAATTTTTATAATTTTTTAAAACACGATCTAGGTAAGTGTAAAATTATGGTTGTTGTTTGACGGACAAAATGACGGACAAAGAATTACTTAAAATAGTACGCAATGCAAAACTTACCTCATAAACGTAGAGAACTTCATCGTCAAAATCCATGTCATATCGGAAATGAGAGAAACCACAAAGCTCTCCCTTGGAATTTCTTGCCATCAGGTACCATGCAGCATCCTCCAACATTTCAGATCTCTTGTTTTTCTCATTCCATCCCCAATTACTTTCCTCGTAAAGAGTCTTCATATTCCTCGTTAGCAAGTCGACAATTGCATTTTGCTCCTTCTCATTGATGTCGGTCACCCGTTCGGTGGACAAAGTCACTTCTAAGCTATTTTTGTTGAACTTCTGCAAGTATTTATACTTCGTAGTTAGTAAAAGTCAAATGTGGAGCTTTGAAAAATGAAAACTAACCTTAAAAGAAGGAAGGGTGGCCAAAGGATCTTCTTGCTGGTTAGCTGCATTCACGAAAACAAGCCGAGCGTCCATTTTTCGTTGCATGGCAATTCTCTCTTTCTTTTTTTCGGCAGCTTTGCTGCTTATTTTGCCCTTGACCATCTTGGATATTCCTACAAATTTTTAAAGGTAAAATCTGATGTCCTCTGAGTCTGAGTGTCAATGAAGATGCTCTTTTATATTTTCCCGCGATACATGAAAAGTTTCCATCTTTGCAAGATTTTTTTTCGTCAATAGACTTTGAATAGAGCCATTGCATCACTTCATTTTCACAATTTTTTTCCATCTTTTCGTTTGAATTGAACCGTCATAATAAATGTAATAAACGTAATGAACAGCTTAAGTTATAATATGAAATGTCTGCGATCCTATATTTTTCTATACTAGAAGGAAGAGGTCTTTAATAAGCGGATTGCACAACTATGTTTCTTATGTAAGTCAGTCGGGACTGGTAACTCTGTCTTCCCAGCCACCACGCGATTAGGGACCCACGAGTCTGCGTGGCCCGGCAAGTAAGTAAAGTAGGCTCTTGCTGGTACAGCACACAGCAGTTGCACTACTAGGTCGCCATATTTCGTGACAGAATTTCCTACAAGCAAGATCTCAAAATTTGCATTTGAATTTTCCAACGCCAAGGTAAGAATTTCTATTCCATTTTATGCTTGTAATTTCGTAATTTCTAATTACTGAAATTATCAAAAAGTTGGTACTCTAATCTACGAGCACAGCAATGGCCTTGAACTAAATGGCGGCTTATGTAAGCGAGGTTGTACTTGAATTTAATTTATCCCTTTACTTTTAGTGATACAATGGGAGACGTTGAAGCCGGAAAGAAACTCTTTGTTCAAAGGTGCTCACAGTGCCACACTGTGGAAGCTGGCGGCAAGCACAAGACGGGTCCCAATCTACATGGTCTCTTTGGCCGCAAAACTGGCCAAGCTGAAGGCTACTCCTATACTGAACAGAACAAGAACAAGGGTATTACTTGGGGCGAAGACACTTTAGAGGTCTACTTGACGAATCCGAAGAAATACATCCCTGGAACCAAGATGGTCTTTGCTGGACTCAAGAAAAAGAAAGAAAGGGATCATCTCATAGCTTACTTGAAAGCATCTACCGCTTAAAAGAACTTCTTTAGAATTTTGAAGTGTAGATCAAGCATAGCACTAATTATGAGAAGAAAAAGAGATCAGCACATTGATTTCATTATTTAAACTGACCATCAACATTTGTAGAGGCTTCTGACTTTGTTTGGCCAATAGATACAGTATCTGGATTTTCCTTGTCGTCTTTTGCAATCACTCCTTTTCGTTCCGGAAGTGTCTTTAAGATCGCGTCTTTCCAACTTTTCCCTTCGACCACGTCACTGATGATTTGAAACACGTGATCTATGGTCAAAACGCGTCTTGTTTTAAGATTCACGTGCTTGTCTAAAGGCAATCTTGCATGAGCAACTCCAGCCTCTTTTGCCAACTTGTAACAAAGACCTTTATGCTTATTATGGTCGACCAGTCCTCCGATCACATACATCTTGCTAGTGGAGAATTCTTGAACCACATTCTCCGATTCACTACTTAGGTACACAATGTCGCTCTTTTCCTTCAGACTGTTATCACTCCTTTCAACCAATGAGGTGTAACTATTTGGTAAAAATGTAAAGTTAGCATTCTTCCAATTTTCATAGCCATCGTGTCGACCCATCTCTTCTTTCATGACCCCATCAAAGCTAGTGCCATAAAGAGTCAGCGGTTGTTCAAGTCGTCGATTAAGACTGTAACAACGCATGATTTGCTTCAAACATTTCCCACGGTCTCTTTGATTCATTAAATGTGCAAAACTCATGTCGAACACCACATGAATACCACAAGGAGTCTTTTCATCAAGACTTTTCTTCAAGATTTTTCTAGCACTTGAATACGATGGTAAATCAGGGTTTTCTGCTTTGCGTTTGGCCATTTTAACTTTCCTCTTGGCCCTTTCATTTTCTCTCCGTTCTTTTTTACTATCCAGCCACCTTGAACAAACAGCACATGTTTATGAAACACTTGTAAAAGTTGCACTTTGAAAACTTACTCTTGCCGCTTTTTTAATTTCTTCAAAGCTCGCTTAGAGAGTTCAGTTGGGGCTGATTTGCCAACCTCATCTACTGCCTTATCGGGGATACCATTCCCACTTTTGTTCTCTTCAAGGGAATCCATCTTCACAATTCATTTGATTGTAAAAATCTTTAGATTTCAGGTTCAGGAAGACAAAGATTTCACTTCAATAGTTTTTTCCAAAATCTAGAGCTAGTCCAAAATCAAAACAATTGCAGCTGAGAAAATACCTAGCTGAGAGACTAGAGAGGTTGCGTGTTTACCAACTTTGCGAGCTTTGGGAGCTAACTCTATGATTTTTAAATTTCCCGCAAATTTTGACGGGCAAGCGCAGCAGAGAAAAAGTGGGGGAAATTCAAAAATCATAGAATTCGCTCACAAAGTTGGCACGTACATCTAAACACGAGTTGTCTCTAAAATATGAATAACACCATTTTTTAAGTACGTACTGAACAACCTATTATCTTTTCGAACCGAATCCCACAATTACAATTAGTAGATATAACACGGCAGATGCATAGAGGGAGGCGTTTCAGTTGCTAAAAACATTTTCAAAAATGTCGAAGCGCTTAAAGGTTGATCACATCGACTACTCTATTCAGATCCCACTGACTGATGCCTCAGGCTCAGGGGCCTCAGGAGAAAACAGCGTTCTGGTAAGGCTTCGGTTTATTGGGAAGGAGGACGAACAAAGCCAAATTACAACCAGCAATAATCAAGCTAAACTCATTGAAATATTACGAACTTTGACTACAATACAGCATGAAATAGATTCATTGTAGTGAGCAACTTTATTCATATGACTGTCAATCACTACTTGTTCGACAATTGATAGCCTGTGACTCTTTCATTGTGTCCCACAACCTAGAAATAAAAATTGATGATGAATGGTTCAGTTGTTAGAGAGCTTTCTTACGTACCAAAACAGCACTGCCTTTCTTGAACCATGAGATGGCCGACACAGGGTCCTTGGAGAGTATTGATACTGATTGTTGGCTTTTTAGATTGGTCACGCTGACATCGGAATCATTGGTCGGTTGAGATGCAGTGGCTATCAGCGTGTCTGAAAATGGAGAAAACTTGACACACTTGATGATGTCTTGAGGCAACTTCTTCTTGCAAACGACAGTCATCTTGGACGAATCAAAAGCTATTATCTCCGATCTCACTGCAGCAACGATTAAAAGACTGTTGCACATGCTCCAATCAGCAGTTAGTAAAGGTTCGACGCCACAATGAAGACTTAGGATAGGCTTGTAACTTGCTATGTTAAAAATGTGGATCACACCTGATTTCTCAGCAATCTGAAAAGTAGAAGAGAGAATGTAACTACTTTTTAAAAAAATCTTTTAAAAAAGTACATACCAAAATCTTGGAAACTTCTTCACCGTGCCAAACAACACTCATAATCGGGTGGTCAAAAGTCATGGTTTGAAGTTTCTGTCCGGTTTCAGTGTGCCAAAGGACGACGCTATGATCATCACTGCCACTGACCATGGATTTGTCGTCGGGACAAGGATGAAATGCAATTGAGTTGACACAGTTTTTGTGCTTAAGAACTTTCATGGTTTCATTCCGACCCAAATCTGTACTGAAAATTCTCACATTGTGGTCAGATCCACCAGCAGCAAGTTTGAGTAAGCGCGGAGCCGTTTGAATACGAGTGTCGGGTGACCAGGAGATCGTATGAATGGTAGAGTCATGATTTATCTAAAACGGGAAAAAAAAACCCTGTCAAATCTCAAATGCTTCAATCAAGTATTTTTTGTTTAGTTTACTGCTTGAATCAAAGTCGGCTTGGTTTCAATGGTTTCCTTTTCATCAGAGCCTTCTATTTGATACACAAGTATAGTGTTCCGGAGCCCAACAGCAATAAGATTGGTAGATTCTTCATGAAAAGTGTCCATTGCATAGACTTTTTCGCCCAAGTGTAAATCAAACAACTCCACTCCTTTCATTTTGTTCTTCTTTTAAAAAATTCCTTACAAATTCTGATATATTTTTTCAAAAATTTTTCAACTACAATAATAGAGTAGAGTTCTACAATATTTTGTCTTTTAGAAGGTCAGCTGTCGTGATGACGTCATCAAACCATTTGCGGATGCGCTTTAGGCGAATTTTTGTAGGTTTCAATCAGTGAGGTCCGATACATAGTTTCTTACAATAATTTGCCTTCAACCAACCAAACAACCATCTCCTTCAGCTGCAGGTTAGGCAAATTATTGTAGAATTCATTCATAATAAAAGAATAATAGAATTCTACAATAGTTTGCCTCTAGATTATCTACCAGCATGATCTTGGCCAGTGTTCAAGGTCTGGATAGTAAGCATCTTGGTATCTTAGGCAAATTATTGTAGATTTCATTCATGAAAGGGAAAAATAGAATTCTACAATAATTTGCCTTCAAATTCTCAACCAGTATGATCTTGGCCAGTGTTCAAGCTCTGGATAGTAGGCATCTTGGTACTGTAGGCAAACTATTGTAGAATTCATTCATAACAAGATATACTCTGAAGGGCGCCAATGCTGGACGAGGCCATCCAGGACGAGGCCGTCAATGCTGGACAAGGCCGTCAATGCTGGACGAGGCCATCTTGGATGAGGCTGCCCATGCTGGATGACGCTGAACCACAATAGGCCCAAACCATGATCCCAAATTTTATTAGGTTCCAGAGCTCAGTTAGGTTAATTGAAGTTGGGTTAGGTTAGGTGAGCGAGTGCCCGCGAAGCGGGCGAGCGAATCCTAACCTAACCCAACTTCAATTAACCTAACTGAGCTCTGGAACACATAAACAAATCCAGCGTACATCCATACCCTACGGTTGCCCTCCGCAGTAGCTGCAGGTTAGGCAGATTATTGTAGAATTCATTCATAATAAAAGAATAATAGAATTCTACAATAATAGTTTGCCTGTAATATTTCGAGGATTTCGAGAAATTCTGGTAGCTCTGTTCACTGTTTTTGTTAGTAGGTGGAGATCAGCTTAGCTCAGCTGTCATTCCACTTAAGAGTTCGCCTGCACTGACTGCTCTACAATTCCAATTTCCAGTTAGCGATTACTTTTGAATCTCGTCTCGTGGGTCTCGTGACAGTTTTCAAGTGAGCATGGTACGTAGTTTTCTTTTGCTTCATGATTTTGATGGGGTAAATTTTAAGTTTTCCTCTTTCACATAGTCGTATGGAAACGGAGACGAGCGTTATGGTACCAGTCAAGGAGATTTCGGTACAAGTCTCACTAATAGGTAATGTTCAACTTTAATTCACATTTTATAAATGATGTTGCGTTGTATTTGAATTCAAAGTTTCTCTTTTTCTCATAGAAATGGCATTGCTGGCAAGTCCGAAGAAGAGGAAGTGTTGCCCAAAATTCTATTAATGGGACTTCGTCGTAGTGGAAAATCTTCAATTTACAAGGTGGTCTTCCACAAAATGTCTCCAACTGAAACACTCTTTCTGGAAAGCACAAGCAAGATTGCCACCGAAGATGTGACCAATTCATCTTTTGTTCAATTTTCTGTCTGGGACTTTCCTGGCCAAATTGACATTTTTGATCCTTCTTTCAACGCTGAGGCAATTTTTGGGGGCTGTGGTGCCTTAGTCTTTGTCATTGACGCTCAAGATGATTACCTCGAAGCTTTGTCAAAGTTGAATATGACAGTGACAAGAGCTTATCGCACTAACCCGGATATCAAGTGCGAGGTTTTCATCCACAAAGTTGACGGTTTATCAGATGATACAAAAATGGAAACACAAAGAGACATTCATCAAAAGGCCACAGATGAGCTGGCAGAATCCGGGTTGGAGGGACAAATTCATCTGACATTTTACCTGACTTCAATTTACGATCATTCTATTTTTGAAGCATTTTCCAAAGTCGTACAAAAATTGTAAGTTGGACTTAAATTCTTCACTAAAACATGTATGTAATCTTCATCTTTGCATTGCAGAATACCTCAGTTGCCCACTTTAGAAAACATGCTGAACATATTCGTTTCTAACTCTAATGCCGAAAAGGCTTTCCTCTTTGACGTCGTTTCAAAGATCTACATCGCTACGGATTCATCTCCCGTTGACATGCAAAGTTATGAGCTATGTTGTGATATGATTGATCTGATCATCGATGTGTCCTGTATTTATGGACTCCCAGAAGAAACAGATGTCGCGGCATTTGATGATGAAAGCGCCTCCATCATTCGTCTAAATAATTCCACAGTTTTATACATGAGGGAAATCAACAAGGTTTTGGCATTGGTTTGCATTCTAAGAGAGGAAAACTTTACAAAACCAGGTATGTGAAGCATAACTAAAAACTGGAAGCATAACACAAACATTTCTTCTTTGCCTCTGTAGGAATGATTGACTACAACTTTTTGGTTCTTCGCGAAGCAGTAGACAAAGTATTTGAGCTACGAAACAAATCACTCCAATCACAGCAAGATGCAACTTGAATTTTGAAGTATCGAACGTATCGAGCATGCTTTGTATTTTGTATGCTCAATTTCAGTTTACAATTTACATAGCAAAACTAATCCAATACATTTATTTATCTAAAATAATGAATCATTCTCTTTAACAATTCAGTCTTTATTAGTTGCTTGTCCGTTCTGATCCTGTCTACTGCCTGATTGTTCTCTTGAAGCCTCCTAAAAAGAAACATTAGGAATTTGTACCTTTGAAACCATTGACAATATACCTGCCCAGCCAAGGTAAAACTTCCTCTATGGAACCACATGGTAATAGTTTCAAAACTCTAGCTCGCCTTTGAGCAAGAGCTAATGAAAGGGGATCTGCCAATCCATTAATTTGAGCAAAACTGACTTGATTTTCCAAAGAAGAAGTTTCAGTTAAATAGTCTAGTCCTGTTTCAATGGACTTGACGTTGTGAGTGGCAATAGTAAGGTATAAATGCTTACACTCCTTCATGTGAGAAATGACCAAATTCATAGCAGAATGATATGAAATGTTGGTTTCTTCATAACTTTGATGAAGTGGAAAGGTTTCCAAGTGACCAGCCTGAAAATTTTGGGTTTCTGAATTTAAGTATGCCCCTCGTACCTGGAAATACAAATAATCTCCTATTTAAGGGGGAAGTTTGCCGCTATATCGAGAGTCGACTGTACCAATTTGCAACCCCAGTTAGAAAAATGCAGGTCTTTGGCGATTTGCAGATCTTCCAAGAGATGATTTTGGCAATCTTTCAAGTAACACTGATAAGTATTGTAAATAACAAAATTAACACCTCGTGGCCCAATCTTCATCAGTGCTAAAGTCAAGGTGCGAACAATGGGTTGAAGATGGGAATACTCGGCATCGATGTATAAGTTAACCTGCTGCTGTGCGCATCTCTGACATACTTCTTTCAACTTGGACCAAAAGGAATATTCTTCAGAAGTTTCTAGTTGGCGAAAAACAGTCAAAATCTTCTCCGATGTTAGAGCAGAATTTTGGTTTAAACCAAACTCTTTTCCTACAGACTCCTAAAAATTGAAAAAGGACAAAATCCATGCATTATAGACAGAGTAGAAGAACACTACTTACAAGAGTTGAAATGGGAATAAAGGCGGTCAGTTTTATTGCAATCGCTCTCTCCTCTTCAGCTTGCACCTGTTGGGACACATAATCAATGCACTGCTGTATCTTTCGAAAGTTCTTCTCTCGTATGAACTCTAAGGACTTTTCTTCCTTTTTGCACTTTGGTCCAGGTTCGTCCTCAAGCATTGGCGATAAGAAGGGAGTTAATCCCCTTGACTGAAGTTTTGTCATGGAATGTAGTATTTCCTTGAATTCAATCGACGAAATATAGTTGCAGTGTCAAAAATGAATCTACCCTTAGAAGATTTTGAAAAAAAATACACTACCTTTTCTTGGTTCCCGCCAATGAAAACATCATAGACCAGTGGTTTGAAAAGCTTTGAGAAAATTCTCGGTCCCAAAAGTCGTAATGATCGTTGAAATATCTTGGGTAGCATGGAATCATTTTCTTAAAATGTTTTAAACGTAGCATAAATGGTTATGGATAACAGTTACCTCTCCAGCGTTGTTTGCTATTCTTTTATTGGAACTCAAAGAGGAGAGGAATAGCCTTCTCAAAAGCTCTTTAGTTGGATACCTTTGGTACACATTTGTCACATTTAGAATCATTTTGCTGGCCTGTCCACAAACAATTTCTTACAAAACACAAATCGCCCACAACCAGTATGTAGGCGAGTAGGCGAAAAAACAAGTTCAGAATTGAAGTCATGTTCTTGCTTTCTTTTCTATCTGGTCAAGTTTTTAGTCCTTGGACAAGTTCTTTTATTCAATAATAATAATGGTGCATGAGTTGGTACAAAACCAGACTTGTGATGCATCTGTTTTCTGTTTGATAATTACTAATAATTACTTTTGAAATTTGATCACCACTTTTTCAAGATTTTTCATCTAAAAAATAATAAAACTCAGTAATTTTCAACTTTATTTTTGAAACTGACCGCGCCAAATGGAAACAAAGATTTTTGCAAAAAGTAAGGCGTCTTTTACTACATAAAGGAACCTTTATTTTCAAAATAAATCTAGTAAAATGTGAAACACTTGCTACAAAATTTTAAGAAAGTCTATGTTCTATAATTGCGTGGAAACCTTAGCAAAAAATTAAGATATATTAATGAAAAGTAACCCGGCTTGTTTTACATTTTCGATCCATTATTGAGAAAATCTTCTATCGCTCTTTGTCAAATTCTGTCAATATTTCCTGTATGAAAATTACGCATTAATGGCTGGGTGCTTAGACACCGTAAAAATGCCTAACATGGAGTGGCTGGAAACCACGCTCCGTGATCGTAGAAATCTCGTCGCATCAATATCCTCTGGAGTGTTGGTGAGTGAATTAAAAAAAGAAATTGCTTAGTGTCAAAATTAAACTTTTGGTTATAGTTTTTCTTCGGTTGGTGGTTGGCCATTGATGCTGCTGCCTGCTACACCGACAAAAACGACCTCAAGGACGTCTTTCATATTTGTGGAGTCTTTGGAACCATCTCTATGTTTATGTAAGCATATATATTTTTTTATGAAAAGCAAGATGTCAAACATTCTTTATTTATCTTAATTCTTTTTTTAAAACAAAGGGTCAATGCTGTTTCTAATGGACAACTAACCGGCGAAGCCTACACCACTGGATGTTTAGGATCAAATGGCGTCCGAATTTGGTTCTTCTTCGGCTTCTTATTAGGATTCGGTTCACTCATCGGCGCCTCTTGGATCCTTTTTGGAGAATATGTCACCGAGAGTAAGATAATTTACCAGACTGAATTTTTTTTTTATTAAATCTGACGTTTCATAACTTCGTCGTTACTTTCAGCCGAAGGGAAGACCTTCAATCCCAAATCCACCTATCCAGGTGTCGCTATATTCCTCCAGAATGCTTGCATTTTCTTTGCTTCGCTTATCTACAAATTTGGTCGATCTGAGGACCTTTGGGGTTAATTTCTTATTGATGCCGGAAATTTTCTTAGCCACAAAATTTTGTTATTCCCTTACTTAAAAAACTGTAGCCAATCAGGCAATAAAGAATTACACAGTACACATGTATTTCAATTTTGAAATTGCTTTAAAGAATATGACATTGAAGACAAACGCAGAGTATAGTCTGATAATGACACCTTTATTTGGCCTCAGCGAATCCTACGCGGTCGTTCTCCATATCAAATTCTGTATAAAAGCGACCACTGAAAAAAAAAATTTTGTCGAAATTTTTCTAACGGAGGGTAACATTTGATACTTACATAAAAACATCGCCAAGAATCCATATGGGTCCCATGGGTGGGGGAACGTCTAAGCCCATGAATCCGGAGAGACAGATGGTCTTTCCAAATTGTTGAATTTGCATGACATAGTCTTGTCCCCGCAAGCTGTATTCCTTACCACCAATGGTGAATTTGATCAGAGGTAAATTGGGAATATTTTTACAGTCAATCATGTATTCTCCGCCCATTACCGGTGTACCGCCCAAGAGTTTGTTAATTTTGGTGACTTCAGCAGAAGGCCCGGCAATGAGGCTAGTGCCTGTATCAGCGATTGCTTGACATCCTTCCTTGCAAAACTGGTTTCCTCCTAAATTGACCCCGTCCATTTTGAATTGCCAATAGCCCTTGCGTGTGACGGGTACGTAGGTCATTGGGCCAGAGTAATGGTTAGGATCAGATCCACCGAAAATTATTTCTCCTCCATTGGCAGCATTGGGGTCACGGTTTAAGTAGAAGCTGAAGACGGCTTTAGAGACACTGCCCTGCTTGACCATATTGTAAAAGACCGGTGTCACTCCATCAACCGCAATGGTAGAATACCCCATTCCCAAGATTCCATCAAATTTGGCAGCTACAAAGGCTATACCAGGTTCACTCATGGCTTCAGCAAACGTTTGATCTTTGACGTCCACACCAGCAACGTTGACTGTATCGGTGGATAAAAATCCAGAGAGGCTTCCGGATCCATATTGGATATCAAATTTGGTTCCATTGGCAACATAGGTGGATGACTTTCCAGAATTGTATTTGTTGTGGAGCAGGCATGCCACATTGGTCAAATGACATTTTTTGCTGAAATACAAATGGTCCATCATGAAAAAAAGTCCATTTTAATTTACTAGTAAGTACTAACCTCGGAATCCAAAGGTTGGACGATCCTGTATCAAAGACTACCTTAAAGTTTTGAGGTGGGGTGCCAATCGTGATAGGTCCATAGTATTGCGCATCCAAATAATTGGACAAAGGCTCAGGCTGGGGATTTGCCACATTTCCCCACCTTCGCCGAGTGAATTCAATGGAAGTGTCAACCTCTTGAAAATGGCGACGAGCTGTTTTAACTTTATAGACGGGAATGCGGACCAAATTTTCCGCCCAGATGACGGTAAAGGATAAAAACAAAATGGATAATTTCAACATTTTGTCGCTTTCTTTGTCTTGTCAAGAACTCCCCCTACCAGTTCCTATGAACTATCTAGACAAAATGAGATTAGCAACAGGGAAACAAGGAAGCCGGTTTTTATGAAGGCAGACGCAGCGCAGCGCAGTAGTAGAGGCCAAGAGGCGAGAGAAAGGTTGCGTGTAGTTGCGTGTTTTGTTTTTAGTTCAATTGGCCGAAACGGCCTTCTCCCAGCTTTGAGCTTTGGGAGGGCAGTCTATGACTTCTGCCCTCGGAAGAAAAACTTCCAGAACCAGATTGAAATTGGTAATGTAAATTAAAAATTGTAACTTCAAAAATGTATATTGTTTGGTCCCGTCTAGACTGACTAAAGTAAAACAAAAATAAAAGTATTAAGGTTTTGTATTGTCCAACAATTCCCTCTATTATTCTTCCCTGAACGAGTAAAAACATCTTACAGAGCTTATTTTTTCCGTCAAACTAATCTGGCAACTCTGAGTGATGTTTTAGTCAGCTGTCGCGCGATTCTTTTGAGAGTATGAAATAATTTTTGTCCGCGATTTTCATTCAGAAGGCCAAAGGAATGGATCGCTTACTTCCAGGATCCTCTGGGGGATCAGTTGGTGGGATAGTCGGCGGCTCATCCGAGAAGGGAGGCAAGAAGAAGAAGAAAACGCCGTTCAACCGCACATATAGATTTAATCTAAAAATGACATTTGATGATGCCAAAAGTTACCCCGATTTCAATTGGTTGGACTTGGTGGCCAAAGAGGAAGAGGACAGATTAGTGTCTAAGCGCAAGGAACTGCAAGATCAAAAGCAGCTAGCGCAAGATCAAAAGCAGCTGAATCCTTTTGCTAGCGACGACGAAGACCAATTGCAAGCCTTGGCCAAGAAATTTGAGGAAAAATATGGCGGCGCAACGGAAAAAATCAAGAAGAAAAAGAAGGCTCGAAAGCTAGATGATTATGCTGATTTGGGCTATGGATACGATTCTGATGATCCCTTCATCGACAACTCTGAAGTTCATGATGAAATCGTGCCCGAGAACTTGACAACAGCTCATGGTGGATTTTATGTCAATTCAGGTAAATAGTACATAGTATAAGCATTTTTATTCTTTAGATTTCAATTTGATTTTAAATCTCGTTGGTTTTGCAGGTCCATTAGAATTCAAAGCTCGTGAATCAGCCGACGAAGATTCAGATGTGGAGGCGGTATTGGCCGAAAGCGAAAAGGCCAACAAGAAGCGCAAATACAAAAAGCAAGACACCAATTTAATCAACAATGGCAGTAGCAGCGCTACTGCCGGTAAATCTCAGATATTGAACGGTGGCAAAAAAACAGATATTAACATTTGCTCAGAACAAAGTCCTCCATCTTTGAAAACTGAAAGTACATCTACAATGAACGGCATGCAAATAGTTCATGCAGTGCATAAAAAACCACGGGCGCGAAAAGAAGGTGCTAAGCCTTTAGGTCGTCCAAAAAAACGCAACCCTGATGGAACGTTAGTGCATCCACCCAAGCCAAAGAAGAACAAAATGATTGAGCAGCAGCCACAACATCCTTTACAACCTCAGCAGCAGCCTCGTCAAAAGGTGAACAAGAAGGAGGACTCAGTTGCTACAGTAACTGCCGTTGCAGCCAAACTTTCCGAAGTTGAACAACAGAGAGAGGAAATGCTGCAAAGGCAACTAATGGAACAAGTGCAAGAAATGCAAAAGAGACAAGAAGAGGTACAACAGAGAGAGAAAGAAGATGAGAAACAGAAAGATGACCAACAGATCCGACAAAAGCAATTGGAATCAGAACAGAAAGTGCAGATTCAGCGTCAGAAGCAAATGGAGTCGGAATTGCAGAAGAAACAACGACAGCTGGAAGAGCAACAGCGACAGAAACAGCTAGCTGCAGAAACAGAAAAGGCTCAAAATCAACTCCTTTATGAGATGCAACAGATCTTGATGAAACAGCAACACGAAGATAAGCAAAAATCGTTGGTGAAACAACAGCAGCAACAAGAGAAGCAGGCGAAGATGTTACTGAAACAACAAGAAGACAAGAATCAAAAAGCCGCCCTTTTGCAAGCAAAACAACAGCAAGAAGAAAAGAAAAAGGCGCTATTGGCTAAGCATCAGCAAGAAATAGCAGAGAAACAAAGATTGCTTATCAAACAACAGCAGGCTGCGGAGGCCGAGAAACAGAGGCTACTGCTGGCTAAACAACAGCAAGAAGAAAAACAAAGACTGATATTAAAACAGCAGCAAGAAGAAAAGCAGAGGCAATTGCAACAGCAACAACAACAAATGATGTTGCAGCAACAATTGAAAAGGCAACAAGAGGAGAAACAACGCCAAGCTGCTATCTTGCAAGCCAAACAGCAACAAGAAGAAAAGCAGAGACAATTGCTCAAGAAACAGCAAGAGGAGCAACGCCAAAGATTGTTGTTGAAGAAGCAACAAGAAGAGAACCAGAGAATGCTGTTGAAGCAACAACAAGAGGAAAAGCAAAGGAGACTGTTGAAACAACAGCAAGAAGAGAAGCAACGCATTGCCAAACAGCAACAGGAGGAAAAGCAAAGACAGCAGCAAATGTTGTTGCAACAACAACAGGAAGAACACCAGAGAATGTTATTGAAACAGCAACAGGAGGAGAAGCAGAGGTTGCTGTTGAAGCAACAGCAAGATGAAAAACAGAGGATTCTGCTGAAGCAACAACAAGAAGAAAAGCAAAGGTTGCTTCTGAAGCAACAAGAAGAACAGAGAATGAGACAGTATCAGAAACAACAAGAGCTCCAATACTCACCTGTCACCTCTACCACCACTCAAATGCAGAAGAGTAGTCATTCCAATGTGTATCCCAAAAGTAGTCCCACTTCGATACAAATTATGCAACAACAGCACCTGCAGCAGCAAAAAACTAGTCCGGGACAACATTTGATACAGAACAACAGTGCCAATATGATTCAAAGTAGCCCCACCAACAACTCTAGCAAAGGAGGAGGGCACCACGTAGGTCACATTCTAAGTTCCCCTGGATCCTCGGTCACTGGTCATATGGTTCAAAAGAGCAGTCCAAATAATAGCATTCGCCATGCACATCAGACTAGTCCAACAACTGGCACCGGCACATCTCCAAAAGTCCAACTGATGCAAAAAAGCAGCCCCACATCCGCTCAACATTTGATTCAACAGCTCCAGTATCCATCTCAAAATGTCATTGTTACCACTTCCAATTTTCAAGGGATCACTCCACAAAATGCGTCACAACTCTTGGCTACCATGCAACCAACACCTCCTTCCTCTTTAGGAGGCTTTTACAATACTACCACAGCTCGATTGAGCAACACTAATGTTGCGAATGTTGCCACTGCCGTTACTGTTCCCTCTCCTTCAGCCTCCAATATCATAGTCTCATCTCAAAATTCTCAGCAACAACATCAACAACAACAACAACAAAATTTTCTGTATACACTGCCTCAACATTCAGCCTCGCCTTCTTTTGATGTGTCAATGCTGCAAAAAACAAATGATACCAATTTTCAGCCATACATGCCTAAATAGGATGAATTGAATGAATTCCTGTTTTTTTCTAAATCTAATATGTGAACAGAAATAAACGTAGATTTTTATATTTTGACACAGCTGCCAAACTTGTTTGTCATGAGAAACAATTAAGATATAAATAGCTTTTCGAGAAGGCACTCTCAAAGGTACATAAATGACAATGTGGCTGGAAAAATCTTTACAGGCAGCTAAGAAAAAGTTACCCATAACTGATTGGCTTCCTGTCTACAACAAGGAAGTACTATCCAAAGATCTATTGGCTGGTTTCACAATTGGGTTGATGATCATACCTCAAAGTTTAGCTTTCGCCTTCATAGCTGGTTTGCCACCACAATATGGATTGTACTCCTCCTTTGTACCCTGCTTTGTCTACATATTTTTTGGTAGTGTTCAAGCAATAACCATTGGTCCTACCACTTTGATGGCACTCATCTGCCAACCATACACTAGTTTGAACGCATCTTACGCACCATTGTTATCCCTTGTCAATGGAATTGGGATTTTTGCCTGTGGAATCCTCCATTTAGGTAAGACCTACATTTTGCAGGTACATTTATAAAAATAAATACATTTATACACACACTTCCTCTTAAAGGATGCTTGGTAGACTTTGTTTCAATGCCAGTCATTTCTGGTTTCACCACTGCAGCTTCATTTACCATAATCAGTAAACAAATACGAAATCTTATTGGGATCAACGTAACTGTTGCTGCCGCTCCTCACTGGCCTGGTTTGATACCTGCTTATGTTGAACTAGCCCTTAATGGATCTACTATTAGATGGACGGATACAACTTTAAGTCTTAGTTGTATTTTTATACTACTTGCATTGAAAGTAAGGCCGATTTATTTGAAAGTACATAAACATAGCTCATCTAATCATTGAGAATTACAGAAGTTACCACAGTTGAAACAATGGAAGACAAGTAACATTGCATGGTATTTATCTACAAGTAGAAACGCTCTTGTAGTTATTTTAGCTATGATTTTAGCTTATGGAGTAAGTGGAGAAGATGAACCATTTGTATTAACAGGAGAAATTGAACCAGGTTTGCCACAGTTGTCCTTGCCAATGTATGGTCTTCATGAAGATCCCTTAAGTATTCTGATTGACTTAGGGTCACTTTGCATTACTCTACCATTGGTAACAATACTGGGACATGTGGCTATAGCTAAATCCTTGAGTACGTAACCCAATTTTAGGATAGTAAAGCTTTATAGTAATTTTGTGCGGATTTCTTTTTGATAGGTCAAACGGTAGATGCTTCTCAAGAACTGCTTGCTTTGGGTGTGAGCAATTTTTTGGTCAGTTTCGTCTCCGGCTTTCCGGTCACGGCCTCATTCGGCAGGACAGCCATCAACAAAGCCAGTGGTGTTCAAACACCTTTAGCCGGTGCAGTGACTGGTGCTATGGTCCTCTCAGCACTTGTGTATCTGATGCCCCTTTGTGCTTACATTCCAAGAGCTACTTTAGCTGCCGTTATCATTTCTGCGGTTGCTTTCAATTTAGATTTTGAAATGCTACCAAAGCTTTGGAGATTCAACGGTTTGGATGAGACTTTTTACAATGCGTCATTCAGTTGATGGTGATTCTTGGCGTTCTTTCAGGTTGGGATGTTGCTCCCTGGTTGGTGACTTTTTGGGGTTGCGTTTTGTGGCGATTGGAATATGGAATTGTCCTAGGTGTACTGGCCAATGTTTGCCAGCTCTTTTATCTGTCAAGAAAACCCCAAGTAACATTCAGTCCGAAGGTAAAAAATATTCACAATGTATTGTTTGCTTTTTGACAATGTGAGCTATTCTTTATAGGGAGATCATGAATTATGCATATATTTCAAGTCGAGATTGACCTATGCATCAATTCATGCTTTTCGAAATCAGTTGGAATCACAGATTCATGACCATCGTATTTCAGTTTGTACTTTCGAGTGTTTTAAACTGGCTGCTTCAGATTTCACCAGTGCTTCAATCTTACAGGTAAAACTATAACAAAGAAATGACTCTTTGATAATTTATGTATTCTTTCATCTCAGGACATTATCATAAAATTGGAAAACCAAGGAATCATTGTTGAGCCTTCAAATTTCCAAAGTCAACTGATGAATTACTATCGTGAATAAAAACCCCACCTTACACCAGGACACATTTAGACCATTTTTTTAAAGAGTTCTTAAGGCAGCTGAATGGCTTCCTATAGCCTCATAGGCTAGTAATAATCTCACGATGAGTTTCTCTCTTCGTGATGCAAATCAAGAAAAACTAACCATGGCGACTCTTTTGAACGAAGGTATATTTATTTTCTGCACAAAAATCGCGAGGAGAACTGCAATGTTTAAATCATGTTACGCAACAAAGCGTTGATCTTGTCCTCACGACAACCAAAGTCACCACCTTCGACAAAGTGATTGGTCTTCTTGCGCCATCCTCCGTTGGGAGTGTTCAATTTGAACGGCCACAACGTGTTTGAAACGTATTTGAAGTTGGAGCCCACGGTGAAGACTTCGTGAATCAAATCCTCCACGCAAATCATACCATGGCGACCCAAGGTGGACTCAACCAAGTCATTAGAGGTGATGGGCGTCCTCTTTCCTTCGACCTTAAGGAATCCACGCTTGTAGATCAGTTCGCGAACTGATTTCAAATTGGGAGTACCCCAGGTAATATAG
Organism: Oithona nana; assembly: GCA_900157175.1. Taxonomy (NCBI): domain Eukaryota; kingdom Metazoa; phylum Arthropoda; class Copepoda; order Cyclopoida; family Oithonidae; genus Oithona; species Oithona nana. The sequence goes on along the minus strand of LT727913.1, from coordinate 321,491 downwards.
GGCTCTGCAAGAAGTTGCAAAGAAGTTTAAAGAAAAAGCTGCGCGCAGAAATATAAAATTTCGACTTACCACAAATTCTAAGCATGTTGATGGTGGCTTTGTTCAACTTGATGAAGACGCCGTTGTTGATCTGCCTCAGCCTAAAAAGTTGGAGGACCTTGCGAACCTTGGGAGCAACTTGGTTGATACCACGAATACGCATGACAAATGCCAACTTAGGCTCAGAAGGCACGTAAAAGTTTCCGGTCTTCTTGGCTTCGCGAGTAAGTCGCAATTCATCTCTTTCACGGTCACGATATTCTTTCACATACTTCTCAGCACGCTTGAAGATGTCTACACGCTTCTTCCTCTTGACAACACGGTCTTTGACCAATTGAGCAGCTCTGACTGCTCTACTTTCTTGTTGGCGCTTACGACGCTTCAAAATGGTCTCGGGAACAGCCGGGAGCTTCTTGTCCGGCATGATTGGTTCTGAAACGATGAATGAGTACTGCGTGTAAATGTCAAGTCACAAGATTGGAACGATATTGAAGGATTTCATTTGTTGCCGAAAAGAAGTGAAACCTAAGCAAGAGGCTGCTTTTTTAATTGATGTTTTGACAAAGAAAATGCACAAAGGATTACAATCAATAAATGAAAATTCGTCCTTAAAACATCTACAAGGAATGTCTGGCTTTGTCAGATGTGAAATAATCCTGATAGTACTTCAAATCTTTAAACTTAAAGTTTGACAATTTTCTTACCTCTTGATACGATCGTCGCAGAAAATGAAAAGGCAGCTGATTTCTTTCCGCTTCCAAATAAAAACAAAGTTAGGGTAAAATCTTAACTCCATTGAATATCAAAAGATTTTTTCAGCAACTTTCGCTAGGTGAAAAAGCACAAATACCATTTCATTGTAATATATTTCAAATATTATTTTCCAGTTATACTTGTATCAAAAAACATTCAATTTTCTGCATAATAATGATGACGCTATCAATCGTTTTCAGAGTTGTTATATACCCTCTGAAACTGACACAAAAGTTAAATATTTGGCATTTTTGTAAACATTTCCATTTGTCTAAATAAAATGTGGCTGGTAATTCTTTTCCAAAAATTATAAACAAAAGTAATATTTTTTCGTCAATCAAAGTTAGATTAAAGAAAGGTACTGTCAAAATGGGAAAATCGGACGAAGAGATGGAAAGCAAGTCGTCCGACTCTGAAAGCACTACTACTGACTCTAAGAAGCGTTCCAAAAGTCAGGATGTCAGTGAAGATGTTGAAATTGACGACTCCGGTCCAGCCATTAAGAAAACCAAGACTGAGGAAGACGTGAAGAAGAAAAAGCGAAGCCCAGACTTGGCCAAGTTTTGGAAAGCTGTCGAAGATGATCCTACGGATTTTACTGGCTGGACATACTTGCTACAATTTGTTGACACTACTGGAGATATCGAAGATGGAAGGGAAGCCTATGATGCTTTTCTTTTCCGCTATCCCTACTGCTACGGCTATTGGAAAAAGTATGCGGACTTAGAAAAACGCAAAGGAGCGGCCGAAAAATGTATGGCGGTTTTCGAAAGAGGCATCCAGGCCATTTCGCTATCTGCTGACCTTTGGATCCACTACTTGAACCATGTCAAAGGAGAGTTTGGGAACAAGCCTGACTTTGTTCGTGATCAGTATGAGCGTGCCATTGAAGCTTGTGGCAAAGAATGGCGTTCGGATAAGCTATGGGACCACTATGTCAAGTGGGAAATTCAAGTGGAAAAAGAAAAGGAAGTTGGGTCTAAAAACTACAAACGAGTTGTGGCGCTCTATGACCGGATTTTGCAGAACCCGACCCAAGGACTGTCGCATCAATTTGACATGTTCAAGGATTTTGTCAAAGAACATTCACCTCGCAACATTTTGGATGTCAACGACTTTTTAGCTGTTCGTAGGGAAGCTTTGGCCTCAATGAACAACAAAAAATCATCCAAGAATGAAACAGACACCGAAAGCAAAGATGCTCCTGGCGAAGAAGAAGAAGAGGACACACCTGCCAGCGAAGAAGAAAATCTGGCTATGCGTGAAAAAATTCTCGCTCCGCGTAAGAAGTTGTACAAATCCACAGAGGAAAAAGTTCAATTGCGCTGGAAATATGAGGATGCCATCAAAAGACCCTATTTCCATATGAAGCCTCTCGAGCGAGGCCAATTGAAAAATTGGGCTGAATACTTAGAATTTCTAGAAAGTCAGTTGAAGAAGAGCTCCGAGGCTTTTGAGACCGCTGATTTAGTCATTTTGTATGAACGGTGCATGATTGCTTGTGCCTTGTACGAAGAGTTTTGGATGAAGTACGTCAACTGGCTGGTACGAACGGAAACAACAGAAAACAAGGGTGAAATTGAAGAAAAGGTCAGAAATGTCTTTGTGCGGGCTTGTACCCATCATTTGCCGGGTAAAGTCGACATCCACTTGAACTGGGCAGCATTTGAGGAGCAACGTGGTTATTATGACAAAGCTATAGACATTCTAACTAATGTTGAGAACAAACATCCGGACCTACTTAGTGTCTTGCTGCGACGAATCAACCTCGAGCGCCGCTCGGGACATCAAGATGAAGTCCATAAGCTGTATAAAATTTGCATTAACAAAGCTACTGCCAAGAAAAGCAATGCCAAAGCTGAGTTGGCCGTCAAATATTCCCGATATTTGCGTTTGATCTGTAAAGACTATCAAGAGGCGAAAAAAGTATTGCAAGATATTTTGGATGATTCTGACACCAAAGAAGATGACAAAAACAACAACGCTAAAGTCTTTCTTCAACTGCTAGACATTGAGCTTCACATTCATCCTTTGGATCCCGACGCTGTTATCCAACTCTTTGACAAAGCCATTTCGGCTAAAAACATGCCTGGTCGACAAAAATTGTTGTTTTCGCAGCGAAAGATTGAGTTTCTAGAGGATTTTGGTTCGAATATCAGCGACATTCAAGTGGCCAAAGACCAGCACGAGAAGCTAAGCGAAGAGGTCAAAAAAGAGGCAAAAGTAGCTGAAGAAAAGGGGGAAAAGGCTATTGAAACCATTGAAGGGCATAGTGGAGCAGGAGGTGGAAAATCCAAGGCCAATAAAAATGGCAATGCTGGTGACGCATCAACAACTTATGCCGCCACTAACTCTGCCAGTTACAACGCTGCACATGCCAGTAGCTACGATCAATACGGGAGCCGATACAACTATGGTCAATATTACCAGGGCTATTACCAATCTTATTGATTTTCATTGCAGGTGTCTGCTAGCAAGAGTACCGGATCAACACCATCATCACATGTATCTTCGTTCTTTTTTTTTTTCTCTCTCCTCTGTCTCTGCGTTCCTATTTTTACGCTCATTTTGTAACGATGTTGCACCATCGAGAGCATATTTTTCTTTACTAAATTGTAAATATGAAGACTTCAAATTCATCTGGCGAAGAAAAAAAAAATAAGTTAGATTGGTGAGTACTTTCATGTTACAAATTAGAAAGAAATAAAAATGGATATTTTTCCCCCGTTGTTCCATCTTTAAAAAATAATTTCAATTTCTCCTTTATTTGTTTCCTAAAAATTGCACCATTTGTTGTTTTTCGTCAATTTCATTTAGGAGTGCATCCGCTAGGTCAATGGGCTCAACTTTTTGATCCAAAAGGTCAGATATGATATCTGCGCTGGGTTTTCCACCGCCATGAGAAAGACATTTGTTTCTGAAGATTGCTCCTTTCGACGGGTCAAATGGGTCATCTCGGAAGAGCTTTTGCCAAATGTTGGACGCCACAGATCTGGCCAAGAGATAGCTATAGTACCTTGCACCATATCCAACCTGAAAGAGCATAAATGTGACTGATTTGATGAACTTGCGCGCTTTTTAAAAAGAGATGTAGTACCAGATGGCTGAACCGATGTTGCCATGCCGTGCCCTCAGGGAAGGGCAAATTGTGATGAGCTGTATGGATTTGTTGCATGATATCAGTTGTCGTCCTTCCATTTAAGTCGCCTTGATGCAAATTTTGGTCGAGCAGCGAGTAGCACAGTTGAGATTGTAAATCAGGCGCCATGAAGACTTTTCGAGCTGTGACAAATTTCTGCAAAACATCCATGGGAAGTTTTTGACCACTTTGGAAATGGTTGCTCATTTCATGAAGGACCCGAGGATCGGAAGCAAAGTACTCCATGAGAGTCGAGGGAACTTCGGCAAAGTCTGTAGCTGTTCTGGTGCCGGTGACGTGCTGGTATTTGGTACGGGCCAACATGGAATGCATAGCATGACCCATCTCATGGAAGAGATTGTCAATCATAGTAGCTGTCAGCAATGTTGGACGGGACCATCCCGGAGGTGGAAGACTTAAGAAAAGAACAACGACGGGATTCTGGTAAGACTGATCGTTATCCCTCAGTCTTCCTCCACGGATTGTAAAATGACAGTCTTGTTGGGGTTTCCCAGCCCTCGAAAAAAAATCACAATAAATAACACCTAGTTCACTGCCATCAGACACCTCTTGAACGGATAGTTTGTAGACATCCTTATGCCATAATTCACCAGGTTGTGCTTCAGCCAGATGCAAACGAACACCATACAGAGTATTGAAGAGACGATCTAGGCCTTCCATGCAGACGCCCAGACTAAAGTACTCTGCTATCTTGGCTGAATCGGCATCAAACTAAAGGATCAAAATCATGATTTTTAAATACGTTGTCATTATCGATTTCTTTAAAAAAAAACCTAAAGTATTACCAATTGACTTCTGGCTTGCATTGAAAAATATGGGACATCCCAAACATTTAAAGCTGTAGAAGACAATGTCGATGCTCTTCTCTTCATTTTCAACATCACATCATAATCTTTGGCCGCTTGAGCTTTTAACGCCTGTGAAAGCTTTTCTAAAAACGCAGAGACATTTGAAGGTGATCCACCAAGGCTTTCACTCATGGCCCGATGAGCAAAGGTTTCATATCCACAAAGTCGACCCAACTCCTGCCTTAGATTCAACATTGTGGCCAAACATGTTTCTTGAGATGGGTCTTCCCAATAGAAGATTTTGTAGCCAGCCTCTCGGGCCAAGTCATGCGGCGTGTCTACTGGCAGACCGCTCAAGACCACATTGTCTCCGTCAATGTTAAAATGATGGCGGATTTTAGACGGCAGGTCCATCTTCTTGACCACTCTAGGTCGATGACAGCTGGCCGCAAAATGCTGACCGATTTGCAAAATGGAATCGTTCAGTTCTACCACCCGCTCTCTTTCACCTTCTGGTAAGTGAATGCCGCATTGGTAGAAATCCAACAAAAAGAGTTTGGCCACGTGCTTGTCTACGTCTTCGTGCGGAAATCCTTTATCACTGTCACCTTCCACGGACTGTCGCAAAGCTTCAAATAGATGAATATCCGTGTTGAGTCTTTCAACCAGACCACTGACATCGATACACGCATTTTCTGCTGCCGCGGCCATTGCTCGATCTGGATGAGCTAACCTGACAAATTCAGCCATATCGGCCACTTTGCAGAGTTCGTCGCTGAGCTCGTCAAACACTCTGGCCACTATACGCTTTCTTTCGCGGGGATGACTACAGGCTTCATCCACTAATTCTTGACTCTTTCGTCCACATTCAACTTTGAGATCATGAAACCCTTCTGGTTTGGTCAATTCTGGGAATTGAAAAAGTCCGGTTTTCTCTGAACAATTACTATTCCAAGTTTGTCTCGGGAAAAAGCTCGATTTCTGCGGCCGAGAATTGAAGGCCGAACCCAATGGCGACAGGGATGAGACGGGCCTTTTGCCAATTGTCACCATCAAAGGCCTTCCAAATCCCGGTTGATTCATAAAGCACTTCATGATTGATCAGTATAATTGTACAAACTTTCAATCCATTGCAAAATTCTTTAGACAACTTTTTCAAAATATAAAGCGCACAGCTGTTTTTTGTTTATTTACGCGAAAATCAGTAGATAAAAGACCGAACCGAAGAGATCTCTCCATATGAAAAAAGAAGAAAAAAGAAAAGAAACAACCTATGCTGTCTTTTTAAACGATTTTAAATATATTTATTTGAAAACAATATTTAAAAACGAAACTGAAGGTCTTTAACGGCTCAAACGCCTCAAATCTACAGATATGAAATACAAATATTATGCCTGAAAATTGCAGTCTCCAGTTCAGGAAAAATTTAGTGTCTCAGTTTTTGACTTTTGGCTATTTTGTAAACACTAACTATTTGCTTTTCTTTTTTCTTTCATAAATGGTTTCATTCAAACGGTTCAAATTTGCCATGTAAAATAAGATTAAGACTTGAAAGGATGTGTTAAAGGAGAATGCTTGACCTTGATTTTCATTTGACAGAGGAAGGCCAGTCAGCACTCTCCTGTCTGAGAAATCCTGTCACATCTGCACCAAAAAAGATCTTTGGAATTCTAGAAAGACCAGCGTTTCCACCTACCTTTCAACAGATACATCTGAAGCTAGCTTTGATTGGCAAGTCTGGGGTAAGCTTTTTCGCTACATTTACCATATGCATGATAGAGCACCAAGAAGATCGTGAATTGATGACGAATGAGGACAATGATGATGATGAGAGTGATGAAGTCATAATACCAGCTTCGTCAAAGGGGAAAAAATTGATAATTCGCCATAGATTTANCTTTGGCCAAAGATTTGTGCCAAGTTCACCTCCAGCAGAAGCATTGCTGCCCAATTGTGACGAGGTTGATACCTATGATCCAGACGAAAGAAATCTAATATTTGCTCAACGAGAGCCCACTCTTCCCGACGTCAAAATGGACGACATGCAAGCACTCATAGCATTAGATAATGCAAATTGTGCTGGAGATTTGCAAGACTTTGTCGATGACGGCAACACTACAGTCGATGACTCCATATGTCCAATATGCAAAGGCTCAACATCTGTCGGCGAAACCATCAGTTGTGACATTTGCACTTACTGGTTTCATTTCCAATGTGTCGGTGTCAAACCTACAGATCAGTGCGTTGTCCACGAAGATGTTCCATTCTTCTGCTCCAGATGCAAATCCGGAGACAGTGAAGAAAGTGATGACAAAGAAGATTCAGAAAATGACGAAGAAATTCTTAGTCCAACTGATGAGTTTATGGTCACCAAATGTCAACCAATAATACCATCTCCACCCTTTAAACTCGTGAAATTAAAAGAACAAGGTACCATTGTGACTTGGAAAAAGAAGGTCGGAGATCAGCTCTATGAAGGTGACCTTTTGTGTGAGATAGAAACAGATAAAGCCACCATGGGCTTTGAAACTCCCGAAGAAGGGTATTTAGCTAAGATACTTATTGAAGCCGGTAAGAAAGACATTCCAATTGGTAAACCATTGTGCATCATTGTCACAGAAAAAGAACACATTTCAAAACTGCCTTTGAACCAAAGTCTCGAAACTCAATTTTCTCTACTTATGGACGGCATTGGAAAGTACAATGCTGTTGAAAAAAACTATTTGAACAAACATCTTAAAAGAAGAGAAAAGATTAAAGATGACAAAAGTAAGGAAGAACCAGCGGAACAAGACGATGATGATGATTACGATCCAAGTGAACCCCTATCTTCCGTTGTAGATATCAGTGCTGCTGTCAAGTCTAAGAAATCCAAGGTTTGGAACTTTTTCACAATTCTGGATAAGGACGTGGCTAGATGCAAAATCTGTGAAGTTACCTATTCAACCAAAAATGGAAATTGTACTAGCATTACCAAACATCTTTTCCGGGCTCATTCAGATTTGTACAATCAATTAGAAGAAATGAAGCAAAAAGAGAAGTTAAATTACAATTATAAGTGCAAATACTGTGAGAAGTTATTCTCTACAAAAGGCAATTTTAAAACACATCTCAATACGAAACATTTCAACACTTCACGTTACAAGTGTGAAATATGTGGAAAGGGATTCCCTGCCAAATCAAAATTAGAAAGACATGTCAAAAGTCCCAATGTTCACATTGTAAAGCCTTTTAAATGTGATCATTGTCCAGTGACTTTCAATAACAAAGGGAATAGAGATAGACATGTCAAAGAGTTCCATTTAAATCAAAATTAGCATTGTGAATTTTTCTTTATTTTTCAGGTCGGAAAAACCTCTTTCGTATCTCTCCTGTCCAATCATCGACAAGAGAATCAAGTGCCTGGAGAAACTCCCGGAGTTAGAGTAACTAATGTGTACTGGCCTGCCAAAGTGGCTAGCGAGCAAAAAGTGCTCTTGTTCAATTTAGAATTTTGGGATTCCGGTGAAGCATCCACAAAGAAATACAATCACATCTTGCCTGTCTGCAAACAAAAAGCATCCGCTCTCCTCTACCTATTTTCTTTCACCGACAAATCTTCCTTTGAAGATATCGAAGCTCAACTGGCTAGACGCCCAAGCAATCCTGGATGTGCTGTCATAGTCATCGGAACAAAGTAAGCTTTCTTCTCCTGCTTTATTTGACAGGGTATTGACTTCGTTTTCCTTTTGTTTAGGTACGGTCTCTCAACGGACGTTCAAGTATCGCAAGCTGATGTTGCACGCTTAGAAACACAACAAAAGTTATCTCACGGAGTGCTTCGTATCCTTTATTATCAGCCCGGAGTGCAACGTAATCCAAACGAGACTTCATTTGCCCTCAATTTCATTTGTCAACAACTTTTTAGCAAAGATTAGAATGGCAGACTCAGATACGTTACCAACTCATTTTTTGGTATGTCTGCATGAACCGTGTACCCAAGAAGCTGGCGAGTTCATTGCCAAGTGTCTTACCAAAAGTGAAGCGGAAGGTGGAGCCGAACTACTTGTCCGACAAGAGGCTATCAAAGACAATAATGGATTAGTTTTGCATGTCACAGCAACATATTCCAAATTATATCAGATTGCAACTCAGATGGAGATTAAATTAACAGACGATGAGGGTATTATTCGGCCTTTTGTAGCCTCAGAATTGTCTTCATTTCCTCCAGTGGGCTATGCAGGACCTTTGACATTAGCAGATGTTCAAAAATGTGAGTGAATTGTTGAGACACACATTTCGAAAATACCTTTACATCTCTGTTTTTTCAGGTGTGTTACATGCCATGGGTAAGAATTTAGTTTCAAAAAAAGTTTAGGACGACGAAAGACACTTTTTTTTACAAGTTTTTCTTTTTTAAAGAAATGGTCCACTTTGACAAAAATCAAGAATTCCTGCCGGGACATCCGAATTTTAAGGTCATGAATCAAGCTCCAGTTTTATCAAGTTATTCTGAAGCGGGACTGATTGATTTGTTTCCGTTACATGATGATGAAGATTTGGAGAAACTCCACGCGTTATGGTATAAAAGTGGTGTTATGGCGCTTTTAAGGCCACCCATCGCTGAAATCCGCTCTTATTTTGGAGAAAATGTGGCTTTGTACATCTCCTTCACATCCTTTTATACTGTCTTTTTAATGCCCATGGCCTTATTTGGAATGATTCATTTTGGCCTGGATTTCTTCTTTCGGGTTGATTTCATTTACAACAACCTCCTTTTCGCCTGTTTCAATTTGGTCAGTTTAACCATTTTTTGTGAATTGTGGAAAAGAAAATCCAACGTTTTGTCCTTTCAATTCGGTACAATGGGCAAGTTGCGACACAAGAAGGCGAGACCCGCTTTCCGTGGCGAATATGGTTTAAATCCGGTGACTGGCCAAGCCGAAGTGCAGTACCCTATCAAAAAGACAATGCAAACCCTGGTCTTGATTTCGCTTCCAGTCACTACGGTGTGCCTGGTCATAGCCTTCATTATGATGCTGCTATCCTTTGAATCTGAGAAATGGATGGCGGAATGGATTGGACATGATGATAGTCTGCTCAATCAAGGATTGGCCTACGCACCTTCCATCACTTACACTGTCCTGTTGTTGATGATGAATTTAAAGTACATGCACTTGGCTCACTGGTTGACTGAGCTAGAAAATCACCGAACGCAAGAACAATTTGAAAAACATGTGGTGGCCAAAATGGTTCTCTTTGAATTTGTCAATACTTTCTTGGCTCTTTTTTACATTGCATTTTACCTGCAAGACATGACAATGTTGAAATCCCAAATAGGAATTCAGTTGGTTGTCATCAGCCTTGTCAATCAATTACAAGGAACGGCATTGCCTATCCTACTAAAGATTCCCTCATCAAAGAAAGTGATGAATAAGATAGCCAAAAAAACTACGGCGGCAGCAGCAGCAAAGAATGGCAAAAAAAGTGTGCTGATAAAGCATCACCAAGTCAAGTGTATAGAAAACATCATCAGTGACGAGGACCTCAATGTTCGAAGAGGGCTCTCTAGTTTGGACAAAGATCCCAATGACAGTTTGTTCTACCATGATTACTTGGAGTTTTGGTTGCAATTTGGGCACGTTTTCCTCTTTTCGTCGGTGTATCCTTTGGCAGCCTTTTTGGCCTTAGTTCACAACTTGTTTGAATTGAAAATGGACGCATACAAGTTATGTCGCATTATGAGGAAGCCGACGCCAAGAGGGATCAGAGATATCGGTGCCTGGTATACCGCCTTCAGTCTTACATCCTTGATTTCCATCATGACCAATTTGGCTCTCTTGTCCATGGATCACGACGTTCAAGCTTTTGCTCCCAATGCCAGCAGTCGAGATTGGATTTTAATGTTTGTCTTTATCGAACATATCTTCCTTCTTATCAGAGGGATCATTGATAAAGTCATTCCTGACGTGCCTAGCCACATCAAGCGAGCGATGGACATTAATGAGTTTAAACTGAAATCCAAATAAAATCCCCACTGCTATCGAAAACCATCAGTACATATGTAGTAGCTTTCTCTTATTTTTCTGGTAGCACTGCGCCAGTCTAATAACAAGTGGCAAAATATTAGAAAGCCCTTTTGCCTTTTGAGTCATATCAGCATCAGAAATGCAAGAGCAGGTGTTTGATGTTCAAAACATGTGTTCACGCTACAGTGACGTCGCCTCTGCTATGAGTGATGGCAGTACTAGTCCGCCATTGATACCTTACGACAAGGCCCTCATTACAGTTTTAAAAGAAAAACGGAAATCTTCTAGGTCTTTTTGTAGACTACTTGCAACACCATCAGCAAAAGAGTCTAAAAAGAGTGGTGCTGAACCCATTGGATCCTTGGTAGAAAAACGGACCCAATTGGAAAACAATGTGTCAATGGTCTCATCTTTGTCATACATAAATGGTGATTGTTCAGCCATGGATCATTATCAAGGATCGTCCTCTTGGTTTTTCCAAAGTGTTGAGGATCTACCTATTGTACACGGGAGTAAAAGGCCGTACAATGCAGATCTGTATAATCAAGTACAAGTCCGGAAATTGAATAGAAAATTGCAAGTGTTGCGCACGGAAAATGAAGAATATGCAAATCTAACGCAGAAAATCCCCGACTACAAAAAGGAGTTGTTTCAAATCAAATCCGCCAATTTTGAACTGAAATGTCAAGTTACTAATTTGCAAAGTCAACTGGAAAGTAGTCAAAGACAAGCATTAGAAAATGAGGTGCTATCCACTACAGATCTTTTGCCATTGGATAACAGGAATGAGGAGCAGGAGACAAAGGTTAAACTAATCTCAGAAAGCAGCATTGGCGTTTTAGAAGAAGAGTTGAAAAATACCAAAGGACAACTTAGCGGTGCACAAGAAGATATTTTCCAATTGAATGAAATTATCGTCAGATTAAACTTGGATTTGCAAGCTAAAAACGGTCAAATTGGGAAATTAGAAGCAAGTAAAGAATCAAGGAATCTGTGCAATTTGGAATTGACATTGGAGAACCAAAAGTTGAATCAGACAATCCTTGAATTGCAAGACAAGCTGGATGCTTCCCAAAAATCTAGATCCAATCTTGAACAAAGTGTGTCCTTGATGAGAAACGAACGAGAAAGTTTGTTAAAATCCCGAGACTGGTACCAATCCACGTGTGCTCAGGCCCAGGATACTCGGAATGAAGTCCAAAGTGAACTCATTCATGTCCAATCAGAAGTTGCCTCCAAATCAATGCAAGTGGAAAAGCTGAAGATTGAAGCAATGCAGGTGAAAAAAATCCTGGATGAAGAGCGTGAGAAATCATTGCAAGAAAAAGACGACTTAAAGAGGCAACTCGAAGATCTAGAATTGTCTTTGATCAATTCCGCATCGGAAATGAATTCACTGGTCTTGAGCGAGGATAGCGGTCATGATCAAGACGAAGATTTAGACATGCAAATAGAACTGCTCAAGGAAGACATACGGGAGAAAGCTTTCAAAATACAGGAATTGGAAGAAAAATTGAGTCAAGCTGAGCAATTAAGTGCCTGTATCAAGAAGGACAATGATTTGATCAATGTCAAATATGGACGAATACAAAATGAGGTGGAAGAAATGCATCAATCAAATCATTTGATGCTGGAAGATTTGAAGGCCAAAGAGAAGTGCATTCAAGACTTAGAGACCGCCAACGTCGAAATTGAGGCCAAGTCCCGCCAACATCACAGCGAATTAAGAGACTTGAACATTTCTTGGCAGCAAGAAAAGGAGACTAATCAAAGTTTAAGTGGGAAATTGGAGAAATGTCAACATCAAGTATTGCAAATGGATAATGCCAATGAAAAGCTTGAAATGAGTCTAAAACTTTGCCAAACAGAGGTCACCAAGTTAAAAAAAGTTGTGGATGAAATGAAAGACATCCGTGATGAAAATATCCTGTTGAAAAAACAAAGTTTGAGTCAAGATCATAGAAATGTAGCTTTGAAAGAGGCATTTGAAGCTTCAGATGAAGCCAGACAAGTGCTCGAACAAGCACATTTTCAACTACTAGAAGAAAATCAGCGGTTAGTATCAGCACAAGTTTCCAACCCAGAAGAGGGTGAAGAAACAGCATTGAAGGAAGAACTGGAAATCAAGACGAATGAATTGGATAATGCTCTCGAGCAAATAAGTGACTTACAAAAAGCCAATGCAGAGTTGAAAATCGATAATGATAGTCTAAAGGAAAGGATAATGGCAGATCAAAAGGACAAGAATGATAAGGACAGTATTGAAAAAGCTGACTTGGAATTACGAAATTCCAGACTTGAATGCTCCTTGAAAATATATCATGATGAAATGTCCAGGTTGGCCACCAAAATTGTAGACCTGGAAGAGGCCATCATTGTCCTTGAACATAAAAATGGAAAACTAGTGACTGAACAGTTTCAAAATGCCCAAATGAAAAGGCAAATTGAAAAACTTCAAGACGACATTGCCAAAGACACAGCTTTACGACAAGACCTTTTATCCAGCATTGACATGGCCAAAACAAGTCTTTTGTCGGAAGCACATGCCTTAGAACAAAGGTTACACAAAGAAAAAGAAGAACACGCCTCCACCAAAAACAAACTGATTGTTCTTGAGCACGAAATGACCGAAATGCGAGTTGACCGACGAAGTCTTCGTACTGGAATAGAAACTGCAGATCTGACTATTGAAAAGTTACAACATCAAATTCAGACTCTCAAAGACCATGAAAAACGGAATGAAAAGAAAAAGATCCCCGGATCTGTTCAAGATCAGTCAAAGCATTTTCAGCAAATTTATGAGGATGGACAAAGGGTGATTTTAGGCCTGGAGAATCAGGTGACGGAACTAAAATTGCAGCTAGATCAAAAATCATTAGAATTGGAGACTTTTCAAGGCATGTTGAAAGCCAACGAGGAAGCCAACGCTGTAGAACGTGAAGAATTGAAAAACAGCTCGGATCATTTCCGTGCGGAATTGGTGACTATGGCATTGAAAATGGACAAATTATCGGAGGAGAAGAAAAATTATCGCACTCAAGTCCAGGATATGAATGTCGCATTGAAAAATAGTCTCGAACACATCAAACGGTTACGCACACAACAACAACCTCTTCTTGTTCAAACTGAGGAAGACTTGGATCATGAGATTAACCTGGAGACGAAAATACAAACTTCGTCAGAGACACAAAAGAATAATTTGACCAACTTACAAAATTGCCTCAAGTCCTTGAAATATGAGATGGCCATTTTGCACAAAAGATTAGCTCCAAGTGTACCTAATTCTCCATCGAAAAGTGCCAATGAAACCAAAGAAGAATAAGTTATAAATTCTGATTTCTGACCTCTTATTTTATTTGTTCCACTTTTCTTTCTCAAAATAATTTAAGCTTTGTTCAAAGCTGATAGATTCAAATCCCAAGAGGATTGCCTTGGACAGGTGCATTGTTTTCACAAACATTTTGAGATATCTGACTGAGCATCTTGAAGGTATCAAGTTGTACTGGATTCTTCAAGGCGCCTAAATTACTTGCAATTCTCATGTTGGCTTCATTGGCCCAGGCTCTGGTAACAAGTTCCTCATGCATAGCCGAGGCTCGGCCCTCGTTCAAACTCTGGGTGCATCTCGACAACATGCATGTGGTGGCGTAAATGTCAATGGCAGCAGCAGCCAATCTGTTCAAGAGGAATTGCTCTCCGATAATATGTTTACCTGATTTAAAAAAATAGAGAGTTAAAAAAATACATTCAATTGAAAAAATGGGAGATTTTCTTACCATGTTTGATCAATAATTTTTCTACGGAATTTCCAAACATTTCTGTGTTTTTGCATACTTGAGCGGCGACATCGCCGAGATTGGGATGAACCATGTCACCAAGAGCGTTGCTGCCACCAATGCCTAAAGAGCTTTTGCCTCTTTTGGCCACCTCTCCGAAAACTACTCCAAAGTTTGAAATAGGGTCTTTGACGGCCTTCTGAAGTTCACGTAAGTGACCTCCAGCATATTGGATACCAGTCAAAGCGACAAAAAGTCGGAGAATGTCATTGGTACCTTCGAAAATTCGGAAAATTCTTAAATCTCTCATCACTTTTTCAATGCCGTAGTCTTTCATATATCCATTGCCGGCCAAGATTTGAATGGCTTCATCCGTGACAAACCATGCATTGTCAGATGCGAATACTTTGGAAATAGCGGCCTCCAGTTGGTACTCAGAGGCTCCACTATCCATAACTCCAGACACCATGTACCTTTTATGAAAATTGAATTATTAGAAGGTGTACCCAAAAGTGACCATTTTTTACAAATGGAAATACTACTTACGCCATCGATTCTGTGGCGTAGTGAGCCATGGTCATTCTGGCAATCTTTTCTTGGATAGCTCCATAGGAATCAATTTTTGCTCCAAATTGTTGCCTCTGTGTAGCATGTTCCACGGCTTTGGTGATGCCAGCCCTCATGGTACCGGACAAAGCAGCAGCCATGCCAAAGCGACCATTGTTGAGGATCTGCATGGCCACTTTGAAGCCGTTGCCAAGGCCACCCAAAATATTTTCAGCGGGCACGGGGACGTCTTAGAGAAATAATTACAATTGTCAATTACCATAGCTATAATACACGGAACAGCAAATAATACCTTCAAAGTAAACCTCAGCCGTGTTACTGCATTTGATGCCCATTTTTTTCTCCGGAGGACCATGAGAAACTCCGCCAAACTTACGCTCGACGATAAAGGCTGAGACTTTATCTGTCGTGGTGCCTGAATCTGGATCGGTTACGGGGGTCTTGGCAAAGACAGTAAAGACTTCAGCAATGCCACCGTTGGAAATCCAGATCTTGGAACCGTTCAACTTCCAGGTCTTGCCATCAGCAGAGGGGACAGCACGAGTTTTGATACTTCCTGCGTCAGATCCAGATGCAGGTTCGGTGAGAGCAAAGGCAGCAAAGTCTTCTCCGGAAGCTAGCCTGGGAAGGTATTTTTCTTTTTGAGCATCAGTGCCCGCGAGCAAGATACCCTTGAATCCAATGGACTGATGTGCTCCGATAAAGATTCCTACGCCTAAATCGTTTCCACCGACAATTTCGGTCAATCTGGCATATTGGGTATTGGTAAGTCCGACGCCCCCAAGTTCACATGGTACTTGAAGACCGAATGCACCAAGTTCCCTTAAACCCTGTAACAAATTTGAATTACATCTGACCTTTGAATGAAAGATTTTAGGTATTAGTACCTGCACTGTATCGGGGTGGACTGTTTCATTGGTGTCATTCCAAGCTGGATCATTAACTTCTGTCATAAACTTTTCAGTGGGCTCGACCAACATGGATAAGTTTTCAGCTTGCTCTTCGTCCAAAACCTTGGGAAATGGAAAGGCTTGTTCTGATTGAATCATTCCACGGAACATGTTTTGCACAAACGACTTTGAGTGGGTGGCTTTTTTCTCTAAACCCTTAGCCTTTTTAGCTTGACGTTCCTTAGCAGGATCTGCAGCAGGATCGGGTTTAGCTGAGCCAAGACTTCTAACCCCAACATTTTTGCTTTGGTTGAGGACTTCTGAGGACAGTCCACTGCGGACAATATGACGACCTACACTTTGCATTTTGGATTTCAAAATGATGTCAGTTGCCTTGAATGTGATGCCAATTGCCAAGAAGCAACTTACGTCAAACGCGTGAGCAACGAATGCGTGTATCTCCTTTTCTTACAGTGTCAAGGACTTTTTTTTTGCGTCTCTGTCACCAATTACAGTGTTTTCAGAAGTGTGCAGCTAATTTGGCTGTTCTATCATAGCTCCAAAGGCGAAAAAAAGTAAATACACTCTTGAAACTTTTAACTCTGCTCGAAAAAAGCCTCGATCCGCTTATGGTTACATAAACGTCAAACTTTATGAAAAAGAATATTTATAAGTTTGTAAAATTTACATATTAAGCTCTTTGCTTAATTTTCGTTTGTTGTAAGGTACTCGGCATAGTTTGAAAAGCTAAAATACTTTCAGAAATTCAATTAATCTCATTTTACATGCCCCAAAAAAGATGCTACAATATCTGCCAGATGAGCAAAAAAAAAAAAAAATCGAAAAGATAAGAAAAAACAAAAAGATAAAAATGTGAATGCAAAACTGTCAAACACTGCAAACGCTTGACAAAAAAAAAAACCTCGTCAGATACGAACCACGCAATAGCATGGCGAAAGTTGCAACAGGAGGAGACTCGGCTCTCCTTGAACTGCTTGACAACGCCGATGAAAATGATGAAGTCATGAATCCATCGTCCCAAGAACCTTATCAAATCAAGGAAGAAACTTTCATCGATATGGACCAAGACACCGATCAATTGCTAAGTAGCACCAACGACGAAGAGTCGGTAAAGCACTCTCCATTCTCTTTGGCTTACTATGTGCGCCTTTTTGACGTTGACACCGATGAAGTGATGTCAAGACTGGCTTGGTGCATGCTGCCTAGGCCTAAGTTCACGTCTAACTTTGCCAGGAAAACCATCAAAAGCAAACCAGATTTGTATGGTCCTTTTTGGATTTGCATTACACTAGTGTTTTCGGTGGCAATCTTTGGAAATGTAGCCTCCTATTTTCAAATTCAGGACAAACATTGGCACTATGATTTCCACAAAGTCACTGTATCAGCTGCTATTGTCTTCTTGTATGCATCATTGATGCCATCAGGGATCTTTGGAATCTTATGGAGTGGCACACCCAAAGAATCCCCCACCAAACCCTCTTTTACAGAGCTGGCCTGCATTTTTGGCTATTCCTTGGCTCCTTTTGTTCCTGCATCTCTACTATGGCTTATTCAAATATCAATGCTGCAGTGGATTTTGGTCCTTATTTGTTTCCTGGTATCTGGAGGTCTTTTAGTCTTGACACTCTGGCCTTTAATCAATGAATTTAATTCAGTCAAAACCAAGAGCTACTCTTTGATTGTCATCATTTTAGGCCTAAATCTACTGTTGGCAACAGGATTTATGTTGTGTTTCTACCATGTGCCAGCAAGCAGTGGTTCACCCATCAGCAGTACTACAAATATTCCAACATTGGTCAAAAATGAGTCTGCTCCCCTTCAACACCATGAGAGCGAGGAAGCCAAGCGGTCAATTACTACCGACGTTGGTGATGCAATCTCATCAAAGTCAATCAAAAAAAGTATCCTTGATGATAGTAGTATATCTGAAATTGATTCAAAGATTGATAAGTTAAAATCCAAAGTTAGATGAATAAACCTTTTCTTTCAACAAACAAAAAAGTTGTGATACATTTAAAAATGGTTTGAAAATGTCTTCATCATATTTTTCTCAAGTTTCAACCCACGCACTTCTTGAAAAGAGGGCCCGTCACACACCTTATTGCTTGTGTTGGACAAGCCTGTTTTGTGGGTCGACTTTTTTAAAAGCAAAAACATGGGAAATTGTTTCGTTGCCCAACATCAGACTGATGATTCAAGTGACAGTGACTTGTCTGAGGAGGTCAATGCAAGGCCACACATCAAGCGACCTCCACCTTCTCGTCCTCGGCGACCAAGGGAATCTATTGAAGAGGACTCTGACGAGGAAGACGAAGTGCCAGCCTGGCAAGCTTGGGCTGAAGAAGCAGATGCGAATACACAACAGAAAGAGGATAAGAAGAAACAAAAGAGCAGTCAGACAACAAAGAAACGGAAACCAAAGAAGAAAAGCAAATTGAAGAAAAGAGGGAGAAAGAAAAAGTTTGGTAAAAAAGCCAAGAAAAAAGAAGAAGGCGACTAAATTGCTTCTAATGGAGGCATATCGTTGATACCATCTTGAACAATGCGAGTAAAGTCTGTGTCATTGGGAGTGATTTCAAGCCAGGATTCTTTCTCTTTCTTATTATTCTTGACTGTTTTTTCTTCGCTGTCTACAGAAGATAATATGGAGGATGATGCCTTCTTTGTCTTGGTGCAGCGGGCCATTATGATGTCTTTCATCCTAGGCAAAGTGACTACCAAATGACCAGTGGTCTGAGACCTTTCAGCTTTACCACCATCCGGTTCAACCTCTTCTAAAAATCTCAATTGGAAAATTTTTCCTTTGATCGTTGCCCTGTAACATTATTTAGAAATACAGATAGGTCGGTTTCGTTCAATGCTGACCAAGACCACATATCTAGAATTACGTACCGCAAATAGGTAGGCTGAACATCTAGATCAATGAACGAAGAGTCCATGTAGCGATAAGTCATAATTTCGATGACAATGTTGATATCATCACTATCATCATAATGAAAGTTGACGTTGGCTTCATTGATGTTCAAAGCCTTGCCATGGTCATCAAATAATCTTCTAGGTTTTTTCACTTGAGCTGGTTCATTGACATTTGTATCATCCTGGTCCTCTAAGTATTGACGAAATCTTTGACTTTCTTTACGATACTCGGGATTATGTTTAGAGTGAGACTGATAGAATTTACGTCTTTGTTCGTCCAGGTCCAAGTTTGGATCGTCATATTCTTTGGATTTCTCCTTGACCTCCATCAGATTTTGTTCCTTCTCTTTCTCTCTTTGGCTCAAGTAGTCTCCTTCTTGGGCCAGGATCAGAGGTTCAATTTGCTGGAGTCTTTGCGTAGCTGATATCCGCTCTGATTTGTCAATAGGTGTACCGTCCAAGAACTCCAGTTGAGGTATCAAGGCAATGACATAATCCCGATAATGTTGGAATTGGGCGCAAGGATTGCCCATGAGGAAAAGTGATTTAAGATGGACATTACAATCTCGCAAAATGTCAATGCCAGACAACTTCCCAATGAAATTCAATGTCAAATCCAGCTTTTCTAATTTTTCCAAAGGTTGGGTATTTTCGATTTGTTCAATGTTATTCATGGCTAAATTCAAATACTCTAGTTTCCGCAGCCTTCCCAGATTTTCAATCCGCTCAATGCAGTTGTCTTGCAACTGCAATATCTTCAAGTCCCCACATACCCGATTGATGTACTCGATCTTTTCCAACTTTTGTTGGTGCAACGATATCTCCTCCAGAGTTGGGAGGTGGCCTTCATTGTGTTCCGCCCGAGAAACTAAAAGTGTATCAGTGATTCGAACCATACTTATTTATTTCTCTTTTACAGTTTGAGGAGTTTGATCAATAGAAGAACTGCTGCTGCTGGTAAGGCGAACTGCGGTAGCGAGGCTGCTGCCTCATGGGGTTGTGGGAGAGCCCTCTCCAATCGTACTGTCCAGGTAGGGTTCCAGCTACCCATTGACCTTCACTGATATCATCTCCTTTCAAATCCAATGGAGATGCTTGAAAGTCTTTGATTCCACGACTATATCTTGAATTATCTGCTAATGATCAATGAGACAGCATTCAAATATTGGACAGCTGGAAACATTCTTACCGTTACTGCCGAGCACTGCATCTAGTACCAATCCCCGAGGTTTGATCGCCTTGGAAGGACTAACTTGATAGCTTGCTCCGACTACGTAATCACCTTCCACATCCTGGTTTATCACCAAATGGTTTAAGTCAGTGGCAGCTTCCCAACTTCTAGCCTCATTGATTGGATAGGGCATCAGAAAATATTTTCTTTTAGCCCCTATCGATACCAAAAATAAAGTCAGACAACTGCCTATGAGGAGAATTTTCATAATGATCTAATCAGTAGGAGAATCATTTGGCAACTGAAGAATTTGGCCCTGATAAATTCTCACCAAAGCGTGAAATTGTCAAAAAGCTTTAGCAAACCAAAACTACAAATATGCGGCGAGTGACTTAGATTATTCGTCCCTCATGCCACATTTTCCAAAGTCAGATGAGAAAAATGGATAAAAAAGAAAAATAATAATAAGGATTTGTCTTCATTTACAAAAATCATTTCCGCATGTGGTACTTTTAAGCTATGACAATATTTCCTAAATGGACTCGCACTGTTGCCTTCCATTGCCTTTTTATCTTTTCATGCGATAATTGACCTTCGATAATATTCACAACTGATGTCGATCTACTGCATCCATGTTCAACACAATACGTCTCGATTACTTTTATTTCTATGATTTCTTGGATTTTAATTCCTGCGTCAATTGTTGACGTGCGCCGTCGTCTTGATTCCTCCTCTTCGGCCCCGGGCAGTGGCTCCCCAAGCTTGTGGGAGGTTGCCCCCGCCGGCCTTCGTCTTGATTCCTCCTCTTCGGCCCCGGGCAGTGGCTCCCCGAACTTGTGGGAGGTTGCCCCCGCCGGCCTTCGTCTTGATTCCTCATCTTCGGCCCCGGGCAGTGGCTCCCCGAGCTTGTGGGAGGTTGCCCCCGCCGGCCGTCGTCTTGATTCCTCCTCTTCGGCCCCGGGCAGTGGCTCCCCGTTCTTGTGGGAGGTTGCCCCCGCCGGCCAGGTCTTGATTCCTCCTCTGCGTTTTTTTACAGCTTTTAATTTGACGATATTTTTTTTCTTGGTTTGAAGAAACTGACACTCGTGTTTTTTGACATCTTTTAATTTGACAAGATTTATTTCATTGTTGAAAGAAACTGTAACTGACACTCGTTTTTGACATCTTTTAATTTGACGAGTTTTTTTTTTCTTTGCTTGAAGAAACTGACACTCGTTTTTGACATCTTTTGATTTGACGAGAAGTTTTTTCTCAAAATACCTGTATGACCGTGATAATGACCTCGATAGCTCCGCTACATCGCGGTCAAAAATGGCCGTATTGGATGTCAATTGTCAAGTACATATGAAAAGACTAAACTAGACTAGAACTGGAATTGTTGAAGAACCAATTTCGACTGAAATGAATAACAGTTGAAACACACATAAAAAAGTAAAAACTGGTTTACTAAATTGGGTTTTCGCAAACAAAGAAGAATTGAACAACCATCATCATTCATCATGATGAATTGGTTGATTTGTTTTGCATCTATATTCATTTTTGAGGTAAATTCAGCTTCTGACTGCACCAGGACAGTGTGGGGAGGACCTTCAGGTCCTGGTATTGATTGCGTTTTTCCTTTCATTTTGAATGGCAAAACTTATCAAATGTGCACGACGGCCAACGAGGGTAACAAGAGACCATGGGTAAGTGTTTGCAAAGTTTAAAAGTGAAATGAAATGGCTGAAACTTGAAAGCGTACTATCTCCATTCAGTGCCCTACAAAAGTTGATAGCAGGCGAAGAGTTGACATTGTCTCAAATAACTTTGGCTATTGTGATCCGGATTGTCCCTATGATGACGGAAGGGGTAATGTTCAGTCTACCACAACAACAACGACAAGACCAATAAGGGTGACTACCACTAGACGATCATCAATATCAACAAGGCCCAAAACAACGCCGAGAACGACTTCTTCCACTACTAAGCCATTTGCTCAAGTCACAGAAATCAAGGTGAAATCGGAAAGCGGCCTCTGGTTACCTCAACGAGACCTTCAAGAATGCGGCCTGTCTTTGGACACTGGATATATCATCGGAGGATCAACTGCAGCACGAGGCGAATTTCCATTTTTAGCCTTATTAGGCTATTCTAATCCCGAGCGAAGCAGCAGTCAGAAGATTTTGTACCGATGTGGTGGAACCCTATTGAATCGCAAATATGTCGTAACAGCCGCCCATTGCCATGATCCAACAAAGTCTAGTGAACGAATTGTGGAAGTGGTACTTGGAGAGCATGATGTAGCTTTAGATCCTGATTGCAACAATGGGTGTGCTCTAGCACAAAGATTTATACCAAACGAAGTCATTCGTCACGAAAATTATGGATTATCTTCTAGGTATTTTTTTACGAAAGAATAATCATCTATCTATAGTATCTGAGGTTTCACGGGTTTAATGTGTTATTTCAAACATTTTTTTCAGTTCATCCGCAGTAGATAATGACATTGCTCTTATTAGACTGGATCGATTGGTCGAAACAGCCATGGAGAACTTTAACTTACCAGTGCTACCTGTTTGTTTGCCTTCCGGTCCCGATGATCTAAAAGTCAATGAATTTGTAGTTGCTGGCTGGGGCAAGACAGACAACGATTTTAAACTATCAGACTTTGAAAAATTAGGGGTGACTTCTAGAATGCCACAAAAATTGAATTTACCCTGGTTTGACTTGAGGAGGTGCGGACAAATCTTTCCAGGAGTTGGCCAAACTCATATTTGTGCAGGGGGCAAACAAAACCAAGACTCATGTGGTGGAGACTCTGGTGGACCTTTACTTGATGCTGGAGATGATCGTAATCATCCTATGACCATCTATGGAATTGTTTCATCGGGCTCGAGACTTTGTGGTACTGGGCTTCCAGGTGTCTACACACGCGTAGACCATTACATCGATTGGATTAAGAATCATCTACGTCCTTGATATTTTTTAATAAGTGTATTTTTCAAACATTTTCAAGCAAATACACGATTATTGTGTTGCTGCAGCGATTAAAAACAAAAATATCCATTCTAACAAAATATCCAGTCGAGATTGGATCTGCATTCCACAGGACAAGGTATCTCTAATGTTATATTCTCCGCTATTTTCCCACCAATATGATTTCTTGGAATTGATAGTCTTCTGGAGGGAAAAGGTTGAGTATGCGGAAATGCTTGGCAATGATAAGCATCATGGCCAAGGTGATGAAGTTTCATCCAAGGCCAAAAGTACCTTTTCAGCAGGATTTGATCGTAGCCATAAGACTTATAGGGAGCCCAAAAGATAGGATCTGTCATTGCCAGAAGAAAGGAGTCCTTAATCATGTTCCAGTCAGTAAAAGTTGCTTGATGAACCCCAAAAGTGCCTGCCATTAGGGTAAAATGATGTAAAGGATGATCTCGCATCACATGAGTGGTTTTCAACGATTGCATCCATCTCTCAACAGCTTGGACTTCACGCCGACTTATAACAGTATCAAGATCTCTGGAGAGAAAGTGACTCACCAAGAAAGGTCCTTCCAGCATGGGTAAAAACCTCCAAGAAGAAGGGTTCATGCCAATCATATTTCCAATAGCTGGAATATCTCTAATGTCACACAAATCTATTAAAGGTTGATTGCAGGCTATGTGGCACAGCTCCGCAAGCCTTGAATCATTTTTTGGTATGTCGTGATACACTCGCATGGTCCATCCTGGGTAAAACATTTTAATTGCTTGCAAATTTGTCCATATGTGCTTGAAATATCCTCTGGTCTGAGACAAGTCTTCTTGAGGATTACCATAGTAGGAAAAGGAAACAATTTTTTGCCCTTGTACATACATAATGTGAAATGTTTTAAAAAAGTACACCAAAATAGTCTTGCTTTACTTACGTTGTCCTCTCAGAAGACTTGATGAACCACATAATGAAGTGTCCATTTTCCAAGAAGTATTCCATGCTGATACATTTTGAATTCTAGTGCAGTTGCAGTCCTTTAGTGTAACATTTTTCAGGAGTGAGGAAGGTCTGGCTGGTGTAGAACGTTCAAATTGAGCCATTTTAACCTTTGATGCTTTGTATTTTATGATCGATTCGGTCCATCTTTCTTTCAAAAGCTTCCTAGATTCCTTAAGTGTCTCATTTGATGAAAACCTTAGAGGCTTGGGAGATGGTGGCATATCTGCCTTTAATTCCATTTCGAGCCTTGTTGACCATGATTGTTGATGCTCTTTAAAGGTTAAGTTCATTTGCTGGAACCATTGAGATGTCGGTTTAAGATCTACGTATTCCCGAACAACACAAGAATCTTCAATTGACACTGATATCACAAAAAAGGGAAAGACCAAAGTGAAGATCTTTCTTACAACCATACTTATTGTAGCTACGGTTACAAAGCATTTATGTGCAGTATGAGTTGCATGACCCCTCAAATGCGTCAAAGCTGCGTGAGGTTGGTTGTGCTTATTTCGACTCATCAACCAGCTTCACTTCAATCACTTCTCAGTTCACTTTTCGAATTTCGATTGTTATTTCTACTTCTGAATTTCTGGTCTAAAAATTTGACGTTAAAGAGGAAATCAAGTCTGGCGAGTACATTGGTGTTTCTGTCAGTGTCAACGAGAGTATGGAGACGGAGAGTGACGAGCAAGTGCACTTTGTTTTAGCCGAAGGTCAGGAAGATGGACAACCAATTGTATTGGGCAGTGAAGCAACTGTCTCTCTTGAAGACTTTGATGAAGAAGATATGATTGTTATCATCCAGAGCGATGATTTTGATCAGTCTAACGGCCTCATTCTTGTTGATCCTAGCCAGTTGCAACAAATGGTTGCTTCAAATCAAATTGTCAACGTGACCACGCCTGCAACTACTTTGGAAAATCATGAAAAAGAGGGCCAAAATTTGTATATTGACATGTTATTCGCGAACCCTGGTTATTCCTTGGTTGCCAATCGAATCTTAGGTTTTCTGTCTTACAATTCAATCAAGACTTGCCGTGAGGTTTCGCCAATCTGGAAAAAGTTCATTGACCAACAGAAATTCTGGCGTTTAGACTACTTCTTCTCATTGATCAAAAAGGATTGGATGGTTCAAGAGACAGAAGATATGATTTTCAATTCGACTCAAAAAGTTGACTTACTGGAGAAGTTTTCTGAGTGGAAAGAAATAATTCCACATGTTGAAAACGAGATGAGTGTCTCTGACATTGATATGCTCATCAATCGATTGGAACTTTACTTTGAGAAGAATCACGCTATGTTTCCCAAGATTGAAGATGGAGAGAATGGTGACCAAGAATTTGACCAATTTTGTCCTTTACATTTTGCTGTTCATGAAAACGATTTTGGATTTGTGGAAATGATGCTTCAAACTCCATTTGACTTTAGTAAACTAAAGTTCAAGCTTGAAACCTGTGAAGATGGAGGCACGACATCAAGACGACATCGCAATTGCGACACAGGTGATGATCCGATGAAATACTGGGATAGGTACACTCATTATGATGATGACTTTAATGTCTTGGAAAAAGTAGCTAATTGTGGAACAATTGTAATGGTAAACCTCATCCTGAAGAATGCAGCAGAGAAGGAAATCGAAAAACGCCAACAAAAGGTTATTTATGCAGCCAGGAAAAGGCCTCAAATTCTCAAACTCTTGATGAAGCATTGCGAGTTTGTGGATGGTGACGGACCAGCAAGGAAGAAAATTAAAATCCGCTATTATGTTTCTTCGTCAAGTGGATCTGATGAAGATGACTATTGATTCGTGAGATTGTATTTGGTTTGCAATAAAGCCCAATAGAACAAAAATATTCTTCAATCTTTATTGTGACAAAACCGCTACAACGTTTAGACCACTTCTTCTCATTGATCAAAAAGGATTGGATGGTTCAAGAGACAGAAGATATGATTTTCACTTCGACTCGAAAAGTTAATCTACTTGAGAAGTTTTCTGAGTGGAAGAAAATACTTCCATGCGCGCTCATGACATATTCGAATCATTTAAATCGTGCGTTAAATACCTGAATAACCCCACAACTTCAACTTCCTCGCTCAACTCAGATTCGAGATCTCTAGGTAACGTGGGTGACGTTACGTTTAGTTACGTTACAAGTATTAGAGAACAATAGAGGTTGCGTAAACTTAAGTAAGTTAGTTGCGTTAAGAATGTTTTTTTTCTCAGCAACAAAAATAATAAAAGCACGTGTGACGTCAAAATTTTCCTTTCAGAATTGTAAAGTTATCTAAAATTGTAATGGAGGAAGAAGATGAAAAGCCGCTTCTCTTTCATGAAATGGGACTTGATGATCGGATCCTAAAAGCGGTGGCCAAGTTAGGATGGTGCGAACCAACTTTGATCCAACAAAAAGCCATTCCACTGATTCTAGAAGGCAAAGATGTGCTGGCTAAAGGCCGAACTGGTTCCGGGAAAACCGGTGCCTTTGTCATTCCAGTGGTGCAAAAAATCCTGGATGGCAAGAAAACAACGATTGAACAAAGTGTCAAGGCACTCTTGTTAGCCCCAACCCGAGAACTTGCCGGCCAGATTTATCAGGCCGTGGTAGATTTGACAAGAAGTTGTGGCCGGGTGGTAAGATGTGTGGATGTTTCAAGTTCTCAAGACAACGGTAGCCTGGAGGCTCAAAAACCTCTTCTGGTTGGAGACTTACCTGATATTGTAGTTGGTACTCCTAGCCGGATTTTGGGCCACTTGAAGGCCGGCCACTTGAAGTTGGAAGAATCACTGGAAGTAATTGTGATTGACGAAGCCGATCTCATCTTTTCTTTTGGCCACGAAAATGATCTTCGCGGTATCTTGTCAGGCGGACTGCCAACAACGTATCAGGCAGTTTTAACCAGTGCAACGCTGACTGAAGATGTTACCCGCTTGAAAAAGCTTGTTCTGCACAATCCCATCAGTTTGAAATTGGAAGAGCCGTCTTTGCCAGACGCTTCACAGTTGACGCAGTACAAGATACTGATGGAGCAAGAAGACAAGTTTGTGCTAATTTACGCTCTCTTCAAGCTTCGACTGATTCAGGGCAAAACCATCATTTTTGTCAACAACGTTGACAAATGCTACCAGACCAAGCTCTACTTGGAACAGTTTGGAATCCCTGTCTGTGTCTTAAATTCTGAGCTGCCCACGGCTAGCCGCTGTCACATTGTCTCGCAGTTCAACAAAGGCGTCTACGACGTCATTGTTGCATCTGATGAGAAATTTTTAATCGAAAATAGTGAATTTGACCAGAATAAGCGTGACAAAGACAAGGAATCTGGCGTGGCCCGTGGCATTGATTTCCAATTTGTTTCCAACGTCATCAACTTTGACTTCCCTCCTGATGTCGACTCCTATATTCACAGGGTCGGTCGTACAGCCAGGGGGAACAACAAAGGTACTGCTCTGTCCCTGATCGCTGCTAGGGAACTGGAGAGGGCCAACCAAGTGGAGCTACACCTCCGTGAGAAAGAAGGTCTAGGGGTAGCCAGTGACAATGAAGCTGAGGCTGACAATTGTGTGTTCAAGCCGTATCAATTCAAAATAGAAGAATTAGACGGCTTCAAATATAGGGCCATGGATGCATGGCGCTCGGTGACACGGATCGCCGTCCGGGAAGCCAGACTGAAAGAAATTCGCCAAGAGATTCTAAATTCGGCTCAATTGCAAGCACATCTTGCCGACAATCCTAAAGATGCCAAAGTGTTGAGGCATGACAAATCTTTGCACACTGTCAAACATCAGCCACAGTTGAAAAATGTTCCGGACTATATAGTGCCTCACAGTCTCCGAAACGTTTCTCGAAAACGAAGTGATCATCAATCCAAAAAGTTGCCCTTCAAACAAAAAGGAGTGTCGAAAGCTAAACACAAGTATCAAAAAAGGCAAGCGGACCCATTAAAGGCTTTAGTGTCAAAAGGGAAAAGAAACAAACGTAATAAATGATCTTGATCACTTCCGAGTCTGTCGCAAGCTCTTGCCCTCTCCTTTAAAGGCTTCAAAATCAATGCCACCTCCATCTGATGATGTCTGACCATCACCACCTGACGCGCCATTTTTCTTGGGTTTTGAGTTACGAATGAATTTGAGAAGTCCTATTTCGTAATCGTAATCTGGTATGCCTCGAACATATTCCTGTTTCACTTTAGGAACCTCAGATTCACTAGTGGTTCTCTTCTTTTTACCGTCAAGACGTACGCCATCACCGGCAAAAGGGACAAGGCCTTTTGGCTCTGGCATGAGGTCACTCATGTCCATAGGCTCTTCGTCTTCATCGTCAGCGGCCGAAATCTTGGAAGGCATCACGGGTTCTTTATACCCGACAGGCGGAGCAAAGTCTACGTTTAAGTCGCACTCAATGACTGATACTGCCGCCGCTGGCTTGGTTTCTAGTACGCTCATTTCGTAAGTCTGAAAAATGGGTATTTAAAAGTCAGCAATTAGAATTACGCATTTTAAAATACGTACCTTGTTGTTGTAGTCAATGGCAACTACGTCCCCAGTGGAGAGACAGGCAAAATTTCTAAGCTTACTTTCTAAAACTGCTTTGGGGTTAGTCAGATCTAGGAAATCCACAGAGTGTGGTTGGAACTTGGCGAAGGTGGCCACTGGAAGGGATGCCGACTCGACCATCAAAAGTCCTCCTTGATCTATGGCTAGATTCTGCATCATCCAATAAGGGATATACACTTTGCCTTCATCAGCCACGAATTCAAGCACACCTAAAAAGAGAGTGCGCCGGGATTATCACTTTGAACGAAAAAAATATTTGATAAGTGACAAACCACAATGAGTCGTTCTGGATGCCGCTGCGTTTGTAAGTTTAAAAAGCATAGGATAGACAATATTAAGCCTTGTGAGTTGATCAAGAGCCGAAGGTGGTAGGATGATTTTACCACCATGCTCCAAATCATTTCGTTCATTGCCGGGTAACATTGAGACCGAGAAACACCGATATTGAGTCTTGAATGGTCTGGGCGCTTCAGGAAAAAAGTTCATCCCAAACATAGTGTCGAATTATTTGGAAAATCACTTGGCAGCTTCGTTCTTATTCTTTTAAAAAAAATCTGTCGTAATGTTTACTTATGATGATGACAATGACAGTAGATTCTGCAGAGTTACCAGATAGAAATGCAATTATTACTCTTCTCTAGGGCAGTTACATTACTCATCACTTGAAACTTGAAATATGTAAGCGATAAATGTAACATGACTTTAGAAAACAAGAGTCCTCATGTTTCTCCGGAATTTTTGCCAACTTATTTTATTTTGACAAATGATATATTTGGCATTACCGATTCTTAGATACATTTTGACTGTTTTATTTAGGCTTGAAAAATATCACTTCATCATCTTTAATTAAACATTTTTCCAATAGCACCAAAAAGGCCTTTTCGTTCAGACTTTTGTATGGTTTGCATTTCTTTCAAGTCCTTGTATTGAAGAGATGAGCTTTCAATCAAATCTTGGTATGCCATTTCTCTTGCAGTAATCAAGCTACTAATTTGATTTGTCTCCTCCTCCAGCTTTTTGCATGCCTCTTCGTATCTCTTTTTGATGTCACAAAACTCATTCTGAAAGCTTTCCAGCAGTACTTTTTTTTCCACCAATTGCTTTTCTGATTGTCTGATATCCTCTTCGTTTTGCCTTGAGGATACAAGGCAGCGTAATTGGAATTTGCAGGACTGAAACCAATTGTCACCATATACTGCAAAAAGATGTTGACCTGGCAACAGGTTCCTGACCTCTACTTCAAACGTGTCCAAAATCATGAAGACAGCAGGTATATCATCTTCATTGCACTTTTTCAAGGCTGACAGACTTGGCATTCCTTCACTTAGGTTGTATCGCTCAAATGGCAAAAGGTGCAGATTGGCCTGACTGCTCTTCTTTTTGCTGCTTGGCTGTTGACTCTCCTCGACAATTTGGACGTTGCCTTGGCTGTCAAAGACAATCAATTTGAATTTGTCACCATTGCTGGAGAAACAATTGACAATGATACCACTTCTCAGATCCTCGTCGGATGCATTGATCTTAAAGAATTGGGCATCTTGCCGTTCAACGACGCCGCTAACCACTTGTCCATACTCCAGCACAGTCACACTTGGAAGTTCAAAGCCTGGAACCTCACTGACTCCTTTGCTTAGATGCTGAGCGGCAGTCAAAACTTTCTGCGTTATCTCGGTAGGCAAAGGAATGCCCGCTTTAGAGACCAGAGCTCCAAATAGTCTACCCATCGTGCCCAACTCTGACACGTTGACTGATCCCATTTCCGCGATGCTGCCATCCTCGCCGTGCAAGTCATATTGTCGTTTCTTGTTAGGGTCCGAGAGAACGGCGTATGCAGTAGATAGCTCTTTGAATTTTTCTGCAGCCTCTTCATTGCCAGGGTTCTTGTCGGGGTGGTACTTGATGGCCTGCTTTCGATAAGCTTGCTTGATTTGTCCTTGATTAGCTGTCCTTTCGACGCCCAATATTTGATAAAAATCCCGACCTTTCTTGAGAGAATTCATCACGGAAGATATTTTATCAATATTTCTTTCAATTACAAACAATGACTAATATGATTAGAAATAGATTAGAACTATAGGAGAGTTTGACTTTAGCTTTATTATGTTTCAACTTTCAGTTGACACATTTTATTTTTATTTTAGACAGATTTCAAGCACTAGCAGAGTTGCCAGACGATCAGATTTTAAGGTTAAAAATTTTGTAAGTTCAAACGGTTCTAAAATCGCTAAACCGAAGACTTATCTGAACGGTCTAAACGGGAAATCGATTAAAGGCAGTATACGGTCTATCCTTTGTAGGCCCCGAAAACCCTGATGAGGCCGCGGCTGTTGTAACCGCACTTTTCTTTTCTTCTTCTTCAACATCTTCCCCATCTTCGGGTGACCACTCTTTTTGTAACTCCCCACTGACTTCAGCAAATACCACGTCCCAATGCCAAGCTTCATCCGGTTCCTTCAACGCCGCTTCAGGTGCCATTCTTTTTGTCAAGAGCTTCAAATCAATGTCGTCCAAGGTGGCAAAGGCAACATGTTTCAATAGATCATTGTCGAGTTCTTTGTATGTTGCCACCCTATTGACGGTTACTGAAGGGGCTTCAGCTACCGTAAATGCCATATCCTCGTCTCTAACATCATCTAAGTCTGGGATGATGGGAATGCCTTCTTCGTCATCAGATCCTATCCCTCCCCTGGGATGATCTGGTGCCAGCCGGACACTTTTGGCAGTTTTAGCTCGGACGGCTGCTTCGTCGGCCCAGCCCCCTGTTCGACGCCCATGGGGTGGAGCAGGGGCATGCTGGCCTCGTCCATCATTGTCGTCAAGGAGTAGTTCTCCAGACAGGGGCCTTGATTCCAAAGGGCTGTTAAAACCAAGTTCTTCTTCACCGTCCTGTTCTTCTAGAAAACCCTGTTGATTAGCTCGCCGACCTTTGGTTGGGGCAGATCGTCTCACCGGAGACAGGCTCAAATCAAACTCATTTGCCATTGTTGGTACTATCAACTGGGTCCTTTTAGGTATGAGGCAGCGGAAGAGAAAGTCCTACCTGCCATTGCTTGATGTGTATCGACGCAAAAATTATTTTGGCATTTTCCCCCAATTTTGACGATTAAGTCGAAGGACGCTGATAACTCTTCACTAAGAAAACAAAAGTCTGAAATTTGAATTTGAGAGGGCAGAGGAAGTAAAAAAAGATACGAGACATTGAAGATTGTATCATCATGAGGGGCCTAAAGCGAAAGTTTGGAGCCTCAGAGAACAATACAGACAAAAGTGACTACAAGGAAAACCTAACGCATTTTCAAAGTCTTGCCCGTCAACGAGAAAGCGTTCGGTTAAAGAAGCAATGTCTCATTGCCACAACTCCAGGCTTCTGGGAACGTCATTTGAACGAGAAGATTCACGTTGAAGCTGAAATGATCAAAGGCACGGCTAAATTTCTCGGTGCTTGTAAAAAAAGAGATCAGGTGAAAACAAAGAAATCCAAAAGTCCTGATAATTTTTAATGGATATCCTTGAATATTTTTTAGGCTTTGGAAGCTGCCAAAAGATTACAGCTAGGACGACTTCGACATGACATGCTCAAATACGAATTGAACAGGTTAAAGCGTGGAAGAGGTAGTCCGTCCAATTCTGCTTCTTCGTCCAACGACTTGGCCAAACCCTCATACGCTGGAGTTAGCCTTTCTGACATCCGTATACCTCTCATGTGGAAACGAAAAGATCACCTCAAAGATAGTGGAGATGCCAGACGATTTGCAGTCTTCTGCTTGGCTCGCATCGGTGCTCAAGTAAATGACAATTTTTGGGCAGATTAATTTCGAACTCCACTGTGTATCTCTTATTTTCTAGATATATGATAGCGCATTAGTTAGTCCCATTGATCGATCCCACACGGATATCAATATTGAAGATGTCTTCCTATTCAACAAAGTATCCTCGCATTATGAAGTTACAATCGAAGTTTACAGCAAGCTACTGAAAAGTCAATCGTCTAGTTCAAATTTAGCCAAAGAGTCTGCTGCTGCGGCGGCTGAATCCTTTCTAGGGAAAACACCGCAAAAGTTAGTCCAATCTATTTCTAAAGCTGTTGGTAGGAAGCTATTGATGCAATCAAGTCTAGCTTCTTCTTTGGCCAATGACGGAGATGATGACATTGATGCACTCACCGCTAATGTTGGGCCTCGCTTTGAAATGATTGCTTCTGTCACGCTTTGTCTCGACGATTGTTCCAATGGTCGGTTAATAGTTTTTCACAACGTGATGCATACAACAGTTCTTAATTATTTCTTACCTTAGATGTGGAGACGCATGAACTTTATGTTGAAGATGCTAATAGTGAAAATTCGCCCCCCATGTTCGGTGGCTTATGTTGCAGAATGGCGGCTATGCCATATTCCTGTGAAGAACCTGTCGTGGCTGGACAAATGAAAATTAGTGGCAAACAGATTATTTTCAAAGAAATGTATGCGACTCTGATGGATTGGAAGCTGTCCATGTGGAACACCAAAGAACAAAAAGATGCGGCCAGGAGGCCAGTCTATGTCATACCTATTAGTCGGGATACTTGTGTCCTGGAAAATGATGACTCTTCCGTGAGCATAACTAATGAGACAGACACATGGATAATCCAATTGGAATCTTCCGATCGTAAGGTACGAGAAACTGCAGACAGTGTTTTGATAAAAAAACAACCCGATTTACAATTTTGAATTGTCATAATCTGAGTCATGCTTTTATTTTACTTTCAACCTTTTTCGGGTTTTTTTTTTTCTTTCTAGGATAAGTGGTTGATGTGTCTATTGCAACATGCTGCCGATCATCGTCGTTGGAAAATTGCTGCTTCGAAAAGGCTACCACTTGGAGCTTTGAATGAAATCAGAGTATCTGAGCAAGGACAGGTTCAAAAACGGCCGGCAAGGTACACTAAATCCTTCAAGCGGACTAGGAGCAAACTTTTCATGCTTTACAATCAAGCAGGAGTTGAAAATGAACTAATTTAATATTTGTGTAGTTCGACTCGCTTGAGACATTTTCGGCTGATTTTCAAAACACATAGTTTTATTATGTATTTCTAAACTTGATGACAAATAGCAATGGTTTGCGGCTGATCTGAATTTTCATTCATTCCTTGCACCGGAATAGCATTTTGGTTAGCGTCAGTAGACGCTATCATAAAAGCAACCTCTTGAAAGGCCGCTGAAGACGGCTGGCTTCCATCGTTGATGTCGATCACAAGTGTAGCTGAGGATGCTGAAGTGGAAACAAAACCCTCTTTCTTCTTGTTAGAAGTCTGTCCATGACCACAGCTTTTAAGATGACTGTCTAGGTATCGTTGTCTTCCAAAGGCTTTGTTGCAAGTACTGCATTGAAATTTCTTCAAATGAACATTTTGATGGTCTTTTAGGCTGGCTTTTTGAGTGAATTGAGCCTGGCAAATATCACAATTAAAGGACTTTACTTTGGTGTGCACCACTGCGTGTATAGACAGATCGGATTGAGAGCGGAATGCCTTGGAGCAATGAGAACAGGTATACCTCCTTGGGATGTAGGTGATACCATTGTGCTTAGCTAGATGCTGTTTATACCCGCTTATGGAGAAAAACGTCTGCCCACAAATGGAACAGAGAAATGATTTCCTCGTAGGCCCGTGCTTCATTTCTAAATGAAATTTGAGCGACCTTAAGCGTTTGAATCTGATGTTGCAGCCCTGTTGGTCGCAGTAAAAGGGCTTGGGAGCTTGACTGCTATTGTGAGTGATCTTGTGCGAATCATAGTTGCTCTTTTTGTAAAATTCTTTACCACAATTTGGAATTTGACACTTGTATTGAAATGATCTTTTTCCACCCGTCATCATCGCTTCCGGATCGTTGTGTAATACTTTCAGGTGATCGTTCAGATTTCGAAGGGAAGAAAAAGCTTTATGACATTTCTGACAAGTGTGTCTTTGTTCACCTCCAAAGCAGCAGCGCTTTTCGTGAGTAGCCAATCGAACTTTGGTTTTAAAAGACATCTGACAGGTGGCTCTAGCGCATGTATGTATTTCTTCATTGTCGTTGCCATCTTCCTCCTTGACGACAAAGCGATTAGGTTTTGATCGTTTCCGTTTACCTCCTTCTACAAAAAAATTATTATCGGCCTTTTCATTTTGCACATTATTCAACTTGATGGCAATGAGGGATTTGGATGCCTCCAGACGTTTTTCTAGCGTGCCATATGTATGGATTTCAAAAACACAATCTTCGCAGCAAAACGAAGATGACGGAATGAATAAAGTGGTGGTTGAAATTCGATTGAGAATGTCCTTTAAGGCTTCATCGGTGCCATCTTCATAGACTATTCTTGTGGATTCTACAAGTTCATTCTTTTCATTCGACTTGTGGCATAGAAAACAATCCATTGATTTTGACTTTTGAGTTTTGACTTTTGTTATGACTTTTGGATTTGAGGCATTTGACTTGAGATTGAGCGAGGCTCATGAAGGACTCTCTCTATTTACGAATTTTCATACATTCGAATTCCTTCCTTTTTTTTCTCTTTTACTTTTCTTGCAAAAAATTGGTGGCAGCAAATCACGCTTATTATTTTGTACTTTTCGAGTTATATGGCACGACTTATTTTCCTTTGAAATTTCCAAATTGCCTTAGAAATCAACGTTCAAATCCACTACTGCTCAGCTTTCAAAAACAAAGTACTCAACAATAATAACAAACGCGCATGTGGATTACTGAGTGTGAACTTGAAATGAAGAAATTGATGATTTGATCAAGAAGCTTAGTGATCTCGAAGATGGCACCAAATGGGAAAGATGCGGAAGGAAAATCCTTCACCGAATCGTTAGCGGGCTGTGAAAAACTAATTGCCAATCTCCAAATTGCTCAACCGAGTTTGAAAAATCTAACAAGCAAAAATTTTGGTCAACCCAGGACAGAACCCAATGTTTTGCTAGAGTCACTAGGTGCCCCGCATGTTGGTTCCTTCGATTACATGTTAGATGAAGGCTTGAACTATGCCGTCGCTGATATAGACCCAATGGACTTCCGCCTTCCCGAAGATTGGGGCGGGCACAAAATAAGACTAAAATTAGAGGATGCCCGACTTTGTCCACCTTCAGTTCCACCCAATGCAGAGGGAGCCGTGGATTTGCGAGTTTTTCCATCGGAGACTCGGCAACGTGGAATGTCTTACAAAGGCCGATGTGTTGTCAAGGCCTCGTATCAAATCAACGGAGTTACTCAACCGTCATTTGAGAAGATTTTGGGCAATTTACCCATTATGCTGAAATCCAGCGCGTGTCACCTGAAAGGCCTATCGCCCGAAGAATTGATTTCCAGAGGGGAACAAGAGACAGAGTGGGGTGGGTTCTTTGTCATAGGCGGACACGAGAGATTGATTCGCATGTTGCAGACCGCTCGCAGAAATTACCCCATCGCTATGCAAAGACCCTCCTGGAAAAATCGCGGCAAAAACTTTTCCGACCTGGGTGTTTCCATTGATTGCTGCAAGCCTGATTTGACAACAGTCAAGAATGTGCTTCACTTTGTGTCCACTGGATCAGCCAAGATGATGTTAAACGTGGGTCGTGAACTATTTTTCGTGCCCATTGTGATGGTGCTCAAGTGCTTGTCCAATCGTTCAGATGCCTACATCTATGAGCAACTGATTGCAGGCACTGACCCGGATGATCACTACTACAAAGGCTGCTTGAGAAACATGCTAAGAGAACCCCAAGAAGAGGGTCTGTATTCTTCGGAGCAGATCATTGATTTCATAGGTCACAGCTTTAGGGAAAGAGTCAAATATTTAGTTCCCGATTGGTACACAAGTCAAGAAATCACCGCTTATCTGGTGAGAAAACAAATTCTCATCCATTTGGAGGACAACGAAGACAAGTTCAACTTGATCATTTTCATGGTCAAAAAGCTCTTTATGCTTGTTCAAGACAAGTGCGTAGTTGAAGGAGTGGACTCTTTAATGATGCAAGAAATAGTTCTTGGTGGTCATTTGTACCTTCAGCTGCTCAAGGAGAAGCTAGAAAATTGGCTAATGTCGCTCAAAGCCGCCATTCTCAAAAAAGCCAAAACTGTTGGGCCAAAATTTGAGCTCAACCCTCAAACAATGGCCCTTTGCCTGCAAGGAACCTTGACTCTGGAAAATGTGTTTGAAAACTTTCTGGGCACGGGAAATCTACCCAGTATCACGGGTTTAGGCCTTATGCAGAATAAAGGCTTGACCATCATGGCAGAAAATATCAATCGGATGCGATACATGTCTCACTTTAGAGCTATTCATCGAGGCTCATTCTTTCAAGAGATGCGGACCACCGAGGTTAGAGCCCTCTTGCCCGATGCATGGGGCTTTGTTTGTCCAGTCCATACACCTGATGGGGCTCCATGTGGCCTTTTGAATCATTTGACGATGAGCGTTCATGTGACAACAAAACCAGAAGATGCTACCCGCATACCTGAAGTCCTCAATAGGTAAGGTTACTTTCGTACTCTAGTTAAAGAGTACACACACACTGTAATAACCTACCTATTTTCATTTTAGCCTAAATATGATTACTGTTGGAATGCGTACCAAAGTTCCAAATGATGCTTACCCTGTCCTTATGGATGGCAGAATGTTAGGCTACTTTCCCTCCACTCAGATTCAGACGGT
Organism: Oithona nana; assembly: GCA_900157175.1. Taxonomy (NCBI): domain Eukaryota; kingdom Metazoa; phylum Arthropoda; class Copepoda; order Cyclopoida; family Oithonidae; genus Oithona; species Oithona nana. The sequence continues at coordinate 284,241 of LT727913.1, read as the reverse complement.
GGTAATGAAATTGAGAACTTATAAAGTCAACCCCAATGACCAAAGAATCACTTCAATGACGGAGCTGGCCTTTGTCCCTCGCAGACCCAATGGCCAATATCCTGGATTGTTCATTTTCACGGGTGCCTCCAGGTTGATGAGGCCAGTTCAGAATCTAGCTTTGAACTGTGTGGAATGGATTGGGACCTTTGAGCAAGTCTATTTGGACATTGTCATTGCCAATTGGGACGAAGAAGACTTGCAATTGAACCCAACTCATGCGGAACTGAACAAGACTTCGTTCTTGAGCAATTTGGCCCGCACAATTCCCCTACCCGACTTCAATCAAAGTCCGCGAAACATGTACCAGTGTCAGATGGGTAAGCAAACCATGGCCACCCCGACGCACACTTGGCACTTGAACGCAGAAACGAAAATGTATCGACTTCAAACACCGACGTCACCGCTCTTTCGACCGTATCACTATGATGCCGTGGACTTGGATCATTACGCCATGGGTACCAATGCCATTGTGGCTGTGATTTCCTACACAGGCTACGATATGGAAGACGCCATGATCATCAATCGAGCCTCTATTGAAAGAGGCTTTGCTCATGGTACGGTTTACAAGTCGTACTTTATTGACCTGTTTACGATTGTGGGTGGCCGCAAACCCAAAAACCCAGGCGAACGCGAGACTGGAGATTTGGTCTTTGATCGGGACCCACAAAAGCTCCACTTGTCTAAATTCCTTGATTGCGATGGTCTGCCCATAATTGGAACTAGGTTAGTACATCATTATGAATTATCATTTCGAACATTGCTGCTCAAATTTGATAATTTTTATTTTTCAGATTAACTGATGGCGATCCAATGTATTGCTTTCGAAATGATGCTGAAGCAACCTACGTGGTCAAAAAATATGAGGGCAAAGAAATCGCTTACGTGGACTCCGTCAAGTTGTGCGGTAACGACACAGGCAGCGGAACTATGAATCGCGTCAACATCAGTCTCAGAATTCCACGCCCTCCCTCCATCGGCGACAAGTTTGCCTCACGTGCCGGTCAAAAAGGCATTTGTAGTCAACAGTGGCCATCAGAAGACCTCCCTTGGACGGAGAGTGGCCTTGTTCCGGACATTGTTTTCAATCCTCATGGATTTCCCTCACGTATGACAATCGCAATGATGATCGAGTGCATGGCAGGTAAATCTGGTGCCATGCACGGCCTTTGTCACGATGCCACCCCCTTTCGGTATGCCTCCGATGACCTCAAAGAAAATGACGCCATCAATCACTTCGGGGAGCAACTGGAGGCAGCCGGATACAATTACTACGGCACCGAGGTCTTATACTCGGGAACGGATGGTATTCCTATGACGGCTGACATCTTCTTTGGCGTGATTCATTACCAACGACTCCGTCACATGGTCAGCGATAAGTTCCAAGTGCGAAGCCAAGGACCGGTGGATATGGTGACGCGACAGCCCATCAAAGGTCGTCGGCGCGGCGGAGGAGTTCGTTTTGGCGAGATGGAACGGGATTGCCTATTGTCCCATGGCTCAGTCTTTCTTCTGCAAGACCGTCTCTTTCACGGATCTGACAAGACTCGAGTTAAAGTCTGCATCAAATGTGGAAACTTGTTAAGTCCTAGGGTGGCCTTCCCGACAATGAAGAATTTATCTGCCTCGGCCACACACCGGTATCGGGAACTAAAAGCTGAATGTGTGGTCTGCCAGGAAGGCTCTTCAACAATCAGAGACTTGGCTGTGCCCTATGTCTTCCTCCACTTGATATCTCAATTAGCGGCCGTCAATATCAAGATTAAGATTGAAACTAAATATCAATAAATATAACATTTGAAAGATTGTCATCGTGTTTTTGTCTATTGTAAAAAGGCACTGCAAACGGTATAACAAACTACATACATAGTAACACAGCTTTTTTGAAAGGTTATTTCATTAGAAGAGAAACGGTTGTTGTGGTGGTCTTGCGGCGAAGGTCAGACCAAAGCGAGATTGACATCATCACAAAGCTCAGCGAGATTACTAGCTCAATTTTCCAATTTCTAGTTTCTTGAAAATCTCCAAACCAGTGAAGATACAGGAGTCGATGATACCGGCAACGGTAAAGGTACCTCCGACAATTGCACACACTGTCGTTAAAAAGTGGTACAGGGGAGGTCTGCTTTCGTGATACTTGACTGTGATTGGATTCAAATCGTACCTAAACCAAATGGCTGGTACCACTCGCCCTAAAAAAAAGAATAGTTCAATTTGAACCTTTTTGAGATCTCTTTTTATGCTTACCACCATGCCCGAAACTTATGTAGCTTCTGTAAGCGTAAGTATATTGGTAAGCCACCATTTTTGTTCCACTCAAATCTTCATAGGTGGTTGGAACAATCTTCATGACATATTCGTGACTTTCCAGTCCGTTAGAGTCTAATTTTGATCGATCAGCAAGTGAATTGAAAGAGCCAATACCCTTTGCGCTGATCTTGCGAATTTTGGAACCAAAGCTAATCTCATGGACATGATGTGAAAAGTCATACTTGTCAGGTTGGACATCTACACTATGTGTTGAAACATGAAAATTGCCTGGTACTTTGTTGATGTGGAAGCGGGCTTCAAATAGACATCCCTCTTGATCGATGCCCAATGGGGTTTTGATGGTGTTCTCTACAAAGCCAACTTCATGACGCCCCATATCGTCCTGAATGTCTATTCCAAGAAACTCGCATTGGATCCTGTGTGGAAAAAAAATTTGTCAAATAACAATGGCTCAAAAGAAAAATTCAAAAGTGTTGAAAAAAGTTCCAGAGGATCATGCAAGTTGTATCAGAGTAAGTCAAAGTGAGCTCCTCGTTGATCATGACGCTGAATTGCTTGATATTGAAGGGGATCCTCTGGAAGAATTCGAAGTGACCAAGTCTGATAAAGTCGACAAGGTATTTTTCTATTTACACTTTTTAAGAATGCAGAGTCCAAAATTAGCAAGAGAAAATAACTTTTTTTTAGAAAATTAAAAGCAAGTGTAAGTACACACATGGTGACTTGTTCAGTGCAATTTCAGAAGTGTAACAGGTGTTTTACATTGGCTTACTAATTTCTGCCAACCAAGCATATTTCTATCTTGCAGGTAATTCACTCGCGTTGTACTCTAGCTTGGCAAGAAACGTGGGAAGACAGCGATGATAAAGAAGAAGAAGAACTAAAAGAATTACTTAGGCAATGATATGTTGATTCGGACCGGTATCCTATCCGTGGGGTTAGCATTGTCGACCTGCAATTGATAGAACAATGTCTCCGTTTTAAATATAGACCTGTACATGATTTGAATATATATTCATTCTTACGTGCAATTCACTTCTGACGTCTGGTGATATGAACCAGACCAGTTCTGTGAGGAGCATAAGACAAATGAAAGCAATGCAGCATAGCGAAATGACAGCTCCGGTGGTTGTAGGTTGTGTCAGATCTTTGGGAACCTTCCTGTAAATGTCAAACCTTTTGACATCGAAAGGCATTTTACTTTGCTTTCGCACTTCTTGTCCCGATTAGTACGGGGTTGTCACTTCGCTTCGTCTTGGTCTTTACTGTCACAATTCACAACTCACAAGTGCCGCAAGATTTTTTGATGATTTGTCAAGTTAGCTACCTGGAGCGTTATAGCATTTCCATTCAGTAATCTCATTGAAGGTATCACTTTCAGTCTAATGCACTACTTGTCGGTAGAAGAGCCAATAGTCTCCTGACACCAACTGACTGTTTTGGATTAGGTGGGACATTTTTCAGGCGGTTCTTTTACAAAATGATTCTTTATTGGGTTCTTGATGCGATAAGGAATTTGAAGTGGAAGAAAGTTCGAGAATTAATGATAGTTATGCAACTTACAACAGAAGACAACCAATTTTCACGAATGATCTATCGCGATTTGTTTCTTACTTATCTTCTCAGTTCTCAGCAATATCAAAACAATAATAAACAAAAGCTGTCATTTCTGAAATCTGAATTTCCAAGTCAAACTTATTAAGTTTTTACATTTTTATTCTACTTGTGAAAATTAGTGAATTGAATAGTTGACAAAAACTTTGATGGGAAAGTTCAACAGCTTATTTGCAACTGGTTTTCTTGGTGGATTTTTTGGATTCATAGCTGCATTGAGAGGATTCAATCACCAATATAATTTTCGTCCTGTGGAAGGTAATTTGTATTTTACATTCTTGATTATCTTATTCTTGATGTCATCGGTTTTTTTTCTTTTTTCATCAAAAGGACATTCTATGACACCCACATTCAATCCAACTGGAGCTTTTTTTAAGGATGTGGTGCTAATTCGCTCCTGTAAGAACAATAATCAGAAAGTGGAAGGACTAGTTGGACAAGTTGTGTATGTGCAAAGAAAAGAACGGAGGTTAATTAAAAGATTGACCCAAGTAGATTCGGCATCTCAAACTTGTTGGTTACAAAGCGACAATACTACAGGACAGTACTATGACTCCAACATTTTTGGCTTCGTTCCATGCGATTGCATCTCAGGACACGTACAAGGAATAGTCTGGCCTCTTAACCGTATCAAAAAACTTCCATGAACCTTCGAAGCAAGAAATTAGAATTTATATGGAAAGTGGCCAAAAGTACTTTTTACTTTGCATGCATCGGTAATACCTTTGTCAACCTTACAGGTAATAAATAACGTATTGTCTTCCAAGAAAAGTGACAAACATCATCTTTGGTACATTATGTGTAGGATCCCCTGCCAATGTTGATGGTCTGTCTATGAAACCAGCCCTGTTTCATACAGATTGGGTCTGGGTCAACTTTTGGGCTTTACGCGGCTCAACATCAAAGAGCTTGAAACGTGGTGACGTTGTGGTGTTCATTTCTCATCGAGATCCCGATAAATTCATCGTTAAACGGATCATTGCACTAGAGGGAGACATCATCAAGAACGACAAATCGAATCATAACGATTTACTTGTACCCAAGGGTCATTGCTGGGTTGAAGGCGACAATTACCGTGTATCCGAGGACTCCATCAAGTATGGTCCCATCAGCACTGGACTGATTCTGGCCAAAATTACCCATATCCTTGGCTTTAATTCCTCTTTTCCCTTCATCGCAAAACGATTGGTGCCGTATCACTTTCCAACAGTGAGTGCTGGAGGAACCGTCGTGATCTCCTCATCCACCAATTAGCAACAATGTTCAGATCAGCCCCATTCGTTGACCGACTCTCCATACCTTATTCGGGCAACGTGACTAATAATGCCATTTGTCTCGGCGACTGTGACAATGATGGCTGTTTTGAATTGTGCGTTGGAAATTCACAAGGAGATCTATCGATATTCAGAGGACTTAATGAAGAACCCTGGAAAAAGTACAGTAATTTGGGCCATATAGTCACAGTCTCATGTGGAGATCTTTTGAACCGAGGACGAAACGTGATTTCTGTGATTTCTGCGGATGGTCATTTCCGAATTTTTGACTTGCAACAGCAGCAGCAGCAGCAGTATGAATCTGCAGTGGAATCATCAAGTGGATCCAAAACTTCTTCACATTCTGAAGAGGTTGGAGTATCGAAGACTATCAAACCTTGCTTTTATCAACGGTTGCCTCCCAATATAAAGCAGGCACAAATTGCCGGTAAACGTCCGCGCTCAGAATTCAAAGTTGGAACAATTTCAAACATTGTCCCGCTCGAAGAATATTGAAATACGTAGTTAGAGTTAAAGTAGGGTGAATACAATTGGCTTATTCGAGGTAAATTTTTTACGCCCAAGGATAACAGGAACCAAAAATGAGGCAGACAACTCTGTAGGTTAGATATATCTAGGTCCGTGTCTTGCGCCGTTATTCACGTCCATTTTCGCTTTATAACTTTGCACATTTTCCTAGATGTCAATGGGGATGGCTTGAATGAATTGATTGTTACTTTAACCGATAGAGTCATACGGACTTATCAATGGCGGAGTTTTTCTAAAAGTATTGACTCCATAGGATATCAAGGTGAGAATTTAAAAAGAAATACTGTAGATGAGTTAACCAAAATAAAATATTGCAGGAGAATTGGCAGCTTTGGCCAAGTGGGAATTTGGTCGGCAAATCGGAGGCTCAGGACTTTTGGTCAGCAACCCTCAACAGCCCATCTTATACGTGACGCAATTGGGCGGCGAGATCCACAAACTTAACTTGATGGATCCTTTGAACATGCCTCAGAAGTTGGAAACCATCAATCCCATCAGCGATATCCGCTCCACTCCCGAGATAGTTTGTAGTCTCAGACTTCAAACTAAGGACAAGAGTTTGCAAGCCAGGATTGCCGTGGCCAGTGAAGATTCCATCTACTATATCGTCGATGACAAATTACAATGGAAAATCCACGTAAGATTTTTTTTTTTCAGAGGTTACCTGACCACAGAGGACCACCCTATTGTGCAAGCTTTACATGTGTGTGCAGGTTGACTCTTATCGATTTCTTAGTTAGGTGAAAACTTGTTTGGGCTGGGCAAATTGGCCTTCAACGATGGCAACTGTGACGATGAAGTGCTAGTTTCAAGCAGCTGGGAAGGTCAAGTAAGACACACACACACACACATACAGTCGTTTCGTCATCTTATTTATCGGATTCTTTTGTCTTTTTTCAGACATACATTGTCGATCAAAAGGGCTCCTCCGCCGTTATCTTCACGCTTGACCAAGAAATTTCTGCCTTTTCTTCTGGTTTCTATTCCGTTGGCAACAAGAAAATGCCAGTACTGGTCTACGCAACTTTCACTGGCATGATTTACCTCTACTACAACATCTCAGATTATCACGGCAAGTTTTCTGCAATGGTCTAATGCTATCCAAAAATTTACTGATGCACTACTTTGACTTTGCAGATCGGCAAATTCGTCACCTTGTTTTCCACCCCCATGGCAAACAAATGGCACCAGCTGCCCGGAATCTTGTATCTGACTTGTTGTACAACCACCAAAACTATGCCAAAGCTAAAATCAATGATAGCTAATCGGTGGTCTAGCAGAACTGCAAATACATTAATAAAAGTAGTCAAATTTTTCATAAGAGATTTCCTTTAATTTCAATCCATAATCTAAGCGCCGCTGCCTTGAGCCTAGGAATGAATATTTGGGTTAAAAGGAGCAGCGTCCATGAACCCTACACTTGGGTGCTACGGACACAAGAAAACCTCGCAAAATGGTCTGGGAGATGATGAAGTTAAAGACGACTAAGACAGCCTTGCCTTGCCTTGGCGCCACCGCATACACTTCGCATACATAGTTCATCTACGTACATATATGTCAGATAAATCGTCTGCTTCGCTGACAACTTCCCAGCATCGGCGATGACGATCTGCTGCTCAAAACAAAAGTGTGAATAAGGTGCTCCTCCTCCTCGTTTTATATCTTTTTTTTTTCCTTTCACATATTGACTGACAGGTGTGTCAAATGTCTGATGATCATCGGTGTCCTCTCCGTGATTGAGCAAGAAAAATATTTTCGTGACCACAAATTCCCGTGACCCGTCCTTGTCAGCAGCATTACATATACTTTTGGAAGAACGCTTAGAAGGAAAGGATCAGGGATTGTCTTTTTTTTCTGTTTTAGCTTGAGGAATAATGCTCAGTGAAAATTGCCTCCTGTCATCCGTCCTCCACTACTATTATTGTCTACTCTAGGACAATAGCCAAGACAGTAATATCAGTAGAAGATTTGGATTTCATTATTCATCTGTTAGACAATTCACATAAATTGGGGTTGGGACAAGACACACTTGAGCAGTGTTTAGAAATCGTCAAAATAGTCTCTCTTTTTTTTTCAATTTTTACGATGGATGCTCAATTAATAAAATACATACGTGTAATTAGACGTGTAATGCTCAGTATGAATAGCACAGCCACCTCGCGGACAGACCATTAACTAAAAGCAGATATCGGAACGACATGTCGACATAGTCACGTGTGTACTTTGTATGTGCTTTTTATAATAATTGGTCAAAAATGAGATTTTGTTTGGTGCCCATTTTCTCAAAGCTATTTTTTGAGCTTAATTAATGTTGTGGTGGCCTTTATTACCTTTATAAGGCACATACCTATATTTAGTCCATAGTGGGTGATAAATGGATCACTTTTGAAAGGAGGATGGCGACGAGGCATTTGGCATCGCATTGGCGGTTGAGGCGGCGGAGGCGATGGCATAGATGGCCATCTATGTCGAGTTCTTTCTCCAGGCAAGGTTACTATAATGCACCCGTTGGCTGCTGACCTATGAGAGATGATGGAGTTAAGCGATGTGCAAAGTCGTTTGCAGTAGTAGTAGTCTCTAATAAGACTGACCTGAGCATCGAAAATCAAGGTTGAACAGAGGTTGAGAAGTAGTCTAGAAGGCTAAGATTTAGTGCTGCAAGCATGCAAGCAAGCGCAAGCGGGATAATACATAATAATGCCCAAGCTAGGAAAGAAATTTAGTTTGGGTTATGTAGAGATGATAACGTGGCTCCGTGGTGGCCAAGGTCGAATTCTCCTCCTCGCGAGTTTCTCAGATGATCGGGGAGTGCCTGAGATGAGCGATGCTGCTGATGATGGGGGTGATGTCGCAATAGACCCTAAGGCTCCCTTTACCAGGCTTAGCTTGCTTAGGATACTGCCGCCGCTATGCACAGTGGGCAAATCTAGTATGTACTACTTTTACTTACAAAAGAGCACCTTAAAAACAGCCTCTGAGGCTGTTCGAGATACTTATGATTATGAGCCAAAAAATTGCCCGGCAACCTCCGAGACCAAGTCAATTAAGAAAAAAAATGTCTTAAAAATGTTTTATATCAAATTCAAGACCAAAATCTTTAAGGTCAAAAAAAAAAAAATCCTGATTGGTGATGTCAGAATAAACGGCGAATTTCCCCCCCTGTGAATTGCCGCCACCGCCTGCTTGATCTGCAGTTGCATTAATGGTCTTGGGTTGGACTCTACGAGGAGTAGGAGCGTCACTAGCAAAGTCGAAGCAGCCAGCAAAGTAGCAGCAGCAGCGACGGCGGATCCAACCGGTCACTCCTCGCATTTTTCCAACTTCTTAGGGTATAGTCTCAGTCGGGAGGCCTGATCCTGACACGGTTCCGTCAACCTGCAAAGGCAGTGGTGGAGTTTTCCCGTGGTATACCGAACAGCGACTTCGTCTTGGCCAGGACACATAGAAGTGCTGCTTGCCGCTTGAAGCCGCTCACCGCTACTACTACGAGCATCGCTTCAGCGTTCGTTCGTTCGTTCTTGGCTCCATATCGAAGCTACTTCAGTTTAGCATAGGCTTGGCTTAGACAACCATCCTCAGTCAAGCTGCTTCATCCTCCTCTCTCAAGCATTTGGAGTAGTGGCTTTGGGCAATCCCAATCCAATTAGACCTATGAAGCTTACATAGCTCAATTCGGTCAGTTTGAATTAAGTGCCATCATCCAAACATGAAACCCAAAGTTGGGGTAAGTTCATCATATCCGTTACTGTATCCTGCTCTGATAAAAGTGAGAGAAAGTGGATAGTAGTAGAGTACTAGGGCTCCTTAGCTCCTCGCTTGTTTCGATTTTTTTGTTTCAAGTGCACCAACACGGGGCTGAAAATGACTCTTGCTTTGCTTTTGAAAATGGAGAAAGTGATTATTTTGATGGAAAAAAGAATGATAATAATGCGCGCGGCAAATTCCTCGGATTCGCATTCCTGGAGTGCAAGCAGCAGTGCGGCAAATTTGACTATACTAGGAGTATGAATATTTATAAAAGAGATTTTCAATTTCACGTCAGTTGACTTAGGGTTACGGTATTTTCTCCTTCTCTCTATTTGCAACTGATATCAAGTACATCATATAGCACAGTGTTTGAAAAATTAGGAAAAAAAATAGTTAAAAGGTTTATAAATAAGAAAACTAAGTAGTTTTTGATTCACACCGATTTCCTTGAATAAATATGTTTATAAATGTAGGGGTTTTTTTTCTTAAATTGATTTTGGTCCACTGTGCAGTGTGCATAGGAGGAGTTGATGACACACTGCTACATACGTTGATCTTCTCATCTTTTACAGTAGGAGATGTCCTTGCATTGTTTTCTTGTTGTGCTTTATGCTTTGCTACGGCGTTGAAATCTCCCACATAACAGTAGTAGTATAGTAGTAGGAGTTAGCGCGCTAATTATGGAGTAGGTAGCTGGAATGTGGAAAAACTCCTTCCGGTCATGACGAAATTGTTTCCTCTGGGAGAAGCAAAGAAAGTAGTTAATTACGAGTTAACGCCGCCGCTTAACGGAAACATATGAGTAGAAGTTACCAGATTATTGAGTTTTCTATTTCAAGGGTAATAGACCTCTTCTTTGACTTTTCTTATCCTCTTTCTCGATAGCTGTATGCTCCTCATCGTGAGAAGGAAAAAAAAACAGCTTCTGTGTCAGATGTCAAGTTCAATCATCATGATTCCACTACATCATCACATCACAGTGGTTGAAAATCAACTAAAATGGTCTCTATTTGCATTATTGTTTATGTCGAGCGAGGAAAGTTACTTGTTGTTTGTATTATCTGGAAATTTTTGAGCAAGGTGAAAATTCAAGTGAGGAGACTGAAGTGAGATCTTCAAACACTGTGTCACTGCAATTGTAGTAGACGAATGAGTATTTGAGTAGTCCTGTTAGGAAAATTGGCAGTTTTGATCTGCTGTGTGTGAGTGTCTCCTCCTAAGAAAATGTGCTAGCTCACATACACAGCAATATCACGTGAGGAGCATCATGACCATGTAGCATATATAGAGCAATGATGTTTACGTGCTATAGTAGTATGTATTGCGATGACAGGCAAGGTTAGCTCGGTTACCTTATTCATTTTCCTGCTTCTTACAAATTGAATCCTTTTTGGGCTTTGACTGAATGTTTTGCTGCTGCAGCGGAGAGTGATGATGTTTGTTGAAGGTCGGTCACTGATTGGCCAGGTGCCATATGGTGTTGGCAGTGCCTTGCTAGGGGCCTGCTGGGCTGCTGCTGTTGACCTCGGTTTTTAGCTAAAATCGAAATCGTCATTGGGCGTGGGAATTTCTTGGAATTCGACAAGCAACTAGCCAGCTTATCAGTCAGTTAGCAACCAGCAATGCAAACATCCCCCAAATTGCTAAGTAGTTAAGTACTCAAGGAAGAGTATGGCAGAAGTATTAAAATCAGAAAGCCTTCTCATGCCAAAAGTAAAAGCGAGCGAAGCAAGCTTTGGTTCAAAGAAAAAAGTTTGCTTGAAAAGAAAAATTTCTAAAACTTGTCGTTCTGAGAAGAAAATCGCAAAAAGGATAATTTAGGTTTCATAAACGTCATCTAACCATATTTTTGGAAACCTTGCGTTATCTCTGGAAACTGCTGTGATCCGATCCATCAGCTTAGTATTTATCAGCATCGTAAAGCCGATGAAATTTCACCCCATATTCGGTATGGGATATTTCGTTAGTAGCATGAGTCTAACTAAAAAGCAGACTGGTACTGTCCTTGTCCTGGCCCTACCCCCTACCGGCGTAGACGGTGCAACGTTGGCCAAGCTGATAGAGATCTACTTGTCTGCTGCTGCTGCCTCATTTTTGTTCCTGTTATCCTTGGGCGTCGGTAAAAAATGACCTGCGAGAGGAGGAGGAGATGGAATTCATGCGCGCAAAGAAAACGACGACCGACGAAGGAAACTCTTGTGCATTTTTCACTTACCACCAAGTATTTTTTTTTGTGCATTCAACATTGTAGTTGTAATAACCTAAATGAATGACATTGACACAAGTGAAAAATCCGTTTCAATTTTGAGGAGGAGGAGGTCTGTACTGTGTAAGGTCTTGAGCTTTTTGACTAATTTTCTCCTGGAGAATGGCAAATTGGCAAAAGTTCTCAAGGAGAGGAAAAAGTTGTGGAATGCAGAATAATAACCCAGAACTCTAGGACATTACCATTATTTTCTGGATAAGGATGCCTCTGATGCTGGAAGAAATGGGCGCGGCCTTAGCCTAACGCTTAGTGGTTTTAGGGCTTGTTATTCGGCTGCTTGAGAGCCAATTTGCTGAAGCTTTGAAACCATCACTAGCCGGAAAAATGATGAGTTTGGAGCGACGACGACCTTCGATAGAATTAGGGACAGCATCAGCGAGGCAGCTCTTCTTGACCCGTCAAATACTCAAGGCCATCGAGACATTTTTGAACAGCAGCAGCAGCAGCAGCTAAAGAAAGATTCGGTGACCACTGCCAAGAAAATCATCGCTATTCTTTCCGGATTTGCCGCATGCGCTGCCTTGCCCTCTCCTTCATCCTCATGCTCCTCCGGTGTGACATTGGCATTCCTCAACGCCCACCCAGTATCTATTTATGCATTGAGATATCCATCCAAGCTTAGGGCAATGCTATAGTCAAGCCAACAATGCAAATTGCCTTGGCACCCTCTTTTTCGCCGTGATGACCTTCCATTAACGAAGCTGGAAAAAGCAGGATAAAAAGACAATCAGACGCGATCAGCAAAGTAATGGAGTAGTAGGTAGCATTCCAAGGTAGACCACTTAGTGTTAACATTTTGATCTGACCACCTAACTTTGAAAAGAGTTAGAATAATATCCGAGCGATCCGAGCATTGCACAGACACCGCCGCCGCCGTGACATGTATATATGTGCGAAGTACATAGTACTATGTTGCGCAACCGACCTAAGCCAAACTGTGTCCTTGCCCCTCAGTAGAATCTAGCCGTTAAGATCACTGCTCATCTTGCACATTATTTACTATAAGTATGCAATCTTTCTCTCTTGCAGTTCCTTCTCTGCATATTTATTGGCGTCCATGTCAACCGGGGGTTGGCAGCACCAAAACCTCAAGACAGCTACGGGTCACCACGAGCCCCCCCGGCGGCACAAGACTCTTACGGCTCCCCGCAAGCCCCAGTCGAGGACAGCTACGGATCCCCTGCAGCCCCACCATGCCGTAGCGAAAAATCGGCCACGCCCATTCCCGGGGCGGAGTGTTCGGCCGATGCTCCTCAATGTCGAGATGAGTGTCAGACGGTCTACGAACCCAAGTGTGAAATTCAATACGAAGCGCAATGCAAAACGGTGCAGGACCAGAAATGCGAAACCAAGTACGAAGATCAGTGCAGCACCACCTATGAAGAAGAATGCCGAACGGAATATGAGCAACAGTGCCAGACGGTCTACGACGAGAAGTGCGAAACGTCCTACGAGACGGTCTACGAGGACAAATGTGAGACCGTTTATGAAGACGAGTGCCAAACCGTCTATGATGAAAAATGTGAGACTCGCTACGAGGACGAATGCCGGACGGTGTCGGACACCAAATGCGAGACCAAGTATCAGCAGCAATGTCAACAAGTTGCCGATGAAGAGTGCCATAGCGAGAACGAACGGAAATGCGAATCTTCGTACGAGACCAAGTGCGAGACAGCCTATGAGACCACTTACGAGGAGGTTTGCAAGACAGTGGAAGAACAACAATGTCAGACTGTCTACGACACCGTCATGAATGACAAATGCGAAACGGTGTATGAGACGGTGTACGACCAGCAATGCGCTACCGTTTACGACACAATCAGCGAGACCAAGTGTGAGACCAAGTACGACACTGTTCAAGAAGAGCAGTGCCAAACCGTCTATGACACTGTCAACGAGCAGAAGTGTGAAACCAAGTATGAGACGGTCAACGAGCAGAAATGCGAAACAAAGTACGTTACCGAGTACGATGAACAGTGTTCCACCGTGTATGACACTATCAGCGAGACCAAGTGCAACACTGTCTATGACACTGTCTATGAGGAGCAGTGTGAGACCAAATATGACACTAAATGCGAAACAGTTTATGAGACTGTGTATGATACGGAAATTGACACCAAATGCGAGATCCAGTACGAGACGGAATACGACACTCAGTACAAACAAGAGTGTCAAACTGTCTATGACCAAAAGTGTCAAACCGTGTATGACACTGAATACGAAAACAAATGCGAGACGACTTACGACCAAAAGTGCGAAACCCAATACGAGACTGTGTACGAGAAAAAGTGCGAAACGCAGTACGACACACAGTGTCAAACAGTGTATGACACTGTCCAAGAACAAAAGTGCGAGAGTAGTTACGAGACCAAATGCGACACTGTTTATGAAACAGCTTACGAACAGCAATGTCGCACTGAGTACAGGACTGAATATGAAACCCAATATGAAACCAAGTGTGAGACGCGCTACGAGAAGAAGTGTGAGACCAAATATGAGACAGAGTATGAGACACAATACGAGCAAGAGTGTCGGCAAGTCCCAGAGCAAGAGTGTTCTACCACCTATGAAAATGTTTGCGAATGGCAATACGAGACAGAGTTTGAAGAGGTCTGCGATCCTCAAGAAGAACCCAAAGATGAATATGGAGCTCCCCAAGCTGCCCCTGTGGGAAGCAGCAACTCCGACTCCTATGGATCCCCTCAAGCTGCACCTGACTCTTACGGTGCTCCTCAAGCCGCGCCGTGTCGAAAGGTGCCCAAACAGGTGGGCAAGCAAAGTTGTCGCGATGTTCCACGAGAATCTTGTCAACAGGTGTACCGTTCCCAATGTGAGCAAGTGGCCAAACAGGTCCCCAAAGAGGTGGAAAGAGAGGTGTGTTCAGAGGTACCTCGCGAGGAATGTAACCAGGTGCCCAGACAAGTTCCCAAGCAAGTCCCCGAAGAAAAGTGTGAGCAGGTGGCCAAGCAGGTGCCTAAACAACAGTGCCGCCAGGAAGAGAAGCAGGAATGTTACAACATTCCCCGAGAAGTACCTCGAGAGGAGTGCAATCAGGTAGCCCGTGAGGAATGCAGAGATGTACCTCGCCAGGAAGAAAAGCAAAGCTGTTCACAAGTGCCCCGCGAGGTATGTAACCCTGTTCCCCGGCAGGTGCCTCGCCAGCAATGTGAGCAAGTACCTCGTCAAGATTGTCAACAGGTGCCCATCCAGGTGCCTCGCCAAGTGGAAAAGGAAAAATGTCAGCAGATCCCTCGCCAAGTTCCTCGTCAACAAGAAAAGCAAGACTGTCGTGAGGTGGCTAGGGAGGAATGCTCAAAGGTGCCCCGTCAACAGTCTCGTCAGGAATGTCAAGAGGTGCCACGACAGGTGCCTCGACAAGAGTGCAAGAATGTTCCGCGCGAAGAGACCAAGGAGGTTTGCAACACTATTCCCCGCCAAGTGGAGAAAGAGGAATGCTACAATGTGCCACGCCAAGTGGCTCGCCAAGAGTGCGGATACGTTCCCAAACAGGTTGAGCGTCAGGAGTGCCGTGAGGTGCCACGGCAAGTTTCCCGGCAAGAATGCAAGCAAGTCCCTCGCCAAGTAGAGAAACAGCAATGCTCGCAAATTCCCCGAGAAGTGCCTCGCCAAGACTGCCAATATGTTCCCCGACAGGAGTGCACCAACGTGCCTCAACAGCGGGAAGTTCAAAACTGCAACCAGATCCCCAGGGAGAACTGCTATGATGTGCCCCGCCAAGTCTGCAACCCGGTTTACCGCCAGGAGTGCCAACAGGTGCCCGTGGAGGAATGCAAGCAAGTGCCGCGGCAAGAGTGCCAACAAGTCGAGAGGCAAGATTGCCGCCAAGTGCCTCGCCAGTCGTGCAACCCCGTGGCTCGCCAAGCTTGCCAAAAGGTTCCCCGTCAACAAGAACAGCAACAATGTCGGCAAGTGCCTCGTTCCGACTGTCAGCAAGTGCCGAACCAGGTGTGCCAGCAAGTTCCTCGCCAGAGCTGCCAGCAAGTGGAGAAGCAAGAGTGCTTCAATGTTCCCCGCCAACAATGCGAGCAGGTGGAGAAACAGGCCTGTCGTGATGTTCCCCGCCAACAATGCACGCAGCAATGTACCAACTCCTACACTTGTCAGATCTGCCAAGCTCAAGACTCTTATGGAGCTCCAGCCGCCGATCCGCTATCAACTTACAACGGATAATAAGCATTCCTTCAGCTTCCAACTATTTCAACTTTATTACTATTATCTATCTGCCATAGAACAACAACCACTTTATCATCATCTGTACAAATCCAACAATCAACTTCTACTTTTCTTCCATATTGCTCTTCCATATGCTGCTGTAGGTCAGTATGATCTGTGACAATCATACTTTGACTCCATGTTACCATTGCCGTACAAGATACTAAATATCGTCGTCAAGTACTAGGATGTGATAGACTTGCTCAACACCTCACAATATCAGACAATCCTGCAAATCATCTCTGTAAGCAACACAGACACTTGCAAACCTTTTTATTGTCTTTGTCGTTCAACCCTAATTATTTGTTATATGTATTTGAAAGAAAACACCATCATCATCCGTGCGTGTTCAAAATCATGAACGCTGCTGCCGGTAGAAGAACGACGAACAAAAGAATAAAATTGTTATTTTTGAAAAAATGTATCTTTATTTTCTAAAGGTTTGGGGGGAATTTGTGGTAGATAGGTCTTGGCTGGTTTAGGTTAGTGATCAAATCACCTCTTCACTCTTCAGTCTACATGCTGTATTCCAGGTTCAACGAAGGATGTGATATGTACACTACAGGTAATTTTTTTTGCATGTAGATTGTAGTATGATGACCTTCTTTTAAAAAGAAACATCAGATATGAAAAATTGCGTAAAAGTACGAGACACGCCTAAACAGTAAGAGGAGGAGGAGCAGCCGTGTCACATCATCAGAACGCGACCTCTATTCTAGTCGTTGATGAAACGCTCGTCATGAAAGACCTCCTCTTTCTCCTCCTATCCCTAATGGTCTTTCAATCATCTCATGGACATTACTACAACAAACACTTGCTCATCAACCCGCAGCAACCTCCAAACCTACGTAAAACCCTGCAACTGGACAACCAGGAGGACAAGTTGGCCTCAGCCGCCATGCCTGCACTAATGATTGGTCTCTTGGCCCTGGCCTTCAGCTCCCTCCTGGCGGGAAGTCTCCAGGTCGATGCGACGGCCAAACAGTCGGACTCTTTTCCACTTCTGTGGGCCTTACCCATCGAGTACGAAGGTCAAGCCAGGAACGATCAGAGAAAATTACGAAAGAAGTCGGTTAGACGTCGAGTGCCCAAGGCGAGGTCTGCACTACCACTAGGTAGCAGCAGCGGATAATTACATCAGTGTAAATGCTCCTGCCAAGATCTGGAATGGAAAATATAGATGTTTCAAGGTGCTTTATTCCCCGATTATGACGTCAAAGGTAGAATAACTCAGCATTTGAAATACATGTGTAGCTTCTAGCTTGGATTCAAATTTGAAACTTTTTGTTGGGTGATTTGGAAAAACTTGTTTGAACTGCTCAATCAACTCCAACGGCGTTGTATTTAAAAGCCTAGCTTCAAAGCTAGCGGGCGCCAAAAAGGAATTGTCTAATCTGCAAAGAATTTCCCTCAAGAAATCGTGCTGCTGTCCTACTGGTGCTCTGCGATGGAGGAGCAGAGGGCTATACTCCTCGTCCTCGGGAGTAGCTGCTTGGGGAAGGCAAAGGCAAATTTCACTTTTTCTCTAGCCATAGCCGGATAGCAGCAATAGTAGTAGTCATACACATTGTTTTTACCTACTTAGCTAGCATTTTGGCTGCTTATTTTGCCTATGGTTATTTGTTATATAGGAAGTCTAAAACGTGAATTTTTAAATGAAATTAAGTCCTTTTTTTGTGCCAAAATTCAACGAAAAACTTTAACGCGAGCGAAGTGAGTTTAAAAATAATTGACTTTTAAGTAAAACAGTTTTAATGTAGTTACATTGGATTTCACAGTTTTATGTACTGAAACTGCGAAATATATTTTAGCTACTCAAAGAAATGGTTTTGATTTTAGCAGGCGCCAGCTAGAGAAGTTGAACAATGTGGCGAGATGTGAAAGAAATTGTTATTTCCCAATCCACCTACTACTCCTTTTTACACATTATCGTAGCAGCACGTGTTGGCAGCACTAGCAGCATCGGATGATATTTTTATTTATGCGCATGAAGTGGTACTTATCGTTGTATGGGCTCGTAACTTTGTAGAGCTCAAGGCCTCCTCTGGCAAGGATAGCCAGTAGATGCTGCTAGTGAAATGCACATTTCAATAACAGACTATAGTCGCATTCCTTGCTCCTTCGGATAGAGGCAGCAGCACACATCTCTCGCTCTTTTTTAACCTTAACCTGTCAAGATTACCAGCGGCTCTATAAACGACCAGGAAAAAGAAAATAGCCACACACAACGAAGCTACTATGTACTACCATGTCCAGGCATCAAACAAGGACTGAATTCTCTAGGCACACAGTGTGAGATAATCGCCAAAAAAGTATTATAACAATTTTTCATGCCAAAATATCATATAAGTCACCAAAAATACCGTAGCTTGATTCGCTGCCTCCTCCAATTCAAATGAGATATTTTTGACCATTTTTCAAACACTGTGAAGCCAGCTATCCAATTCAGTATTAAAGGCCCTATTAGCCGCAAAAAAATCCCTAACGACTTCATTTCCATATAGAGTTCTTATTTCTTTTTTTCTATCCTCTCTCATTCTTTCTTTCCTGGCACAATCTCCATCATAACCTTCAGTCATCATCAAAAACATTTTATCATGCAATTCTCCTCACGCATCGTCACGCACTCAAATGACCTAAAGATCTCCTCTGAAACCAAGAAATCTAAGACGAGGATTCAATTAAAAACGATTTTATTTTTTCTTGCTTCCTATGACATTTTTTTGGACAAATAAAAGTAGACAAAAAAAGGGCTTCAGATTTTCTGCACTGCGTTATCCATCAGTTTCGCAAAAACTCGTCATGAATGTCTTAAAATTTGTCTTAAAAAATATCTTGATAATCACGGAAGAGTTGTCTCGTTTTCATTGATGAGGTACAAATCAAGAAATTCTTCGACACTGAAAAAAAAAAAGATGAAAATTTTCTTTCCGTTTGACAATAGCAGAATAAAACTGACCTGTCAGTGTTCCACCTATCTATGGCCAACGTCTGAAAAGGGGGGAAAAATTAGGAACATTTTTTAAAACACTATAAACACACTGTATGTACCTCAATCACTGTTTCGTCGTCATCTAAAAGCTTGATAATAGGATCAGCTCCACGAACATACTTGATGGTTAAACCATTGTACCTGCAAAAAATACAATCATGCAATAAATGCTTTTTGACACATTCCCATCTCGCTATGGCGCTGGAACATTTTTTTAAAACACTTTATACACACTGTATTTACCTCAATCACGGTTTCGTCGTCATCTAAAAGCTTGATAATAGGATCAGCTCCACGGACATACTTGATGGTTAAACCATTGTACCTGCAAAAAATCATGCAATAAATGCTTTTTGACACATTCCCATCTCGCTATGGCGCATTAGATCCATTCTAGTGTTCCTACATGCAAAGGACAGTAGCAAAGATTAACTAGATGCACATGACATGTTTCCCAAATGTTTTCTTCTCGTTTTGCATTTCCGCGAGAAAAAAATATCAGCAGCGAGATTTTTTTTCCAAAAAGAGAGAAATATTTTGTCCTTGGCTGCTGAACGCGAAAGGATTGACCAAATGACTACCGGTTTAGAAAATATACAACGTTTGGCTTCAGCATCGTGATAGTGATCTACTTGTCTACTGCTGCTGCTACCTCATTTTTGCTCCTTTTGTCCTTGGGCTTTGCTAGAATGTACCATGGACGGCTGACTATGAAAAGATTCCTCCTAGCGGTTAAGGAGAAATCTAATGTGATATATGTGTAAATGCAGTTCATTCATCAATTTGTATAGAATATCCATGAAAAGAGATACAAGCACTAAACCTACTTCACAAACTATTCCATCGATGTAGAAAAAATTAGTTAAAACCAATATATTATGGCCAAATGACTTACCCTTTAGCGCGGTCACTCTTAATGAATGCCTGTAAAAGAAGGAGAAATATTATTTTGGTTTTCATTCAATTGATTTCAATTTCATTTTCTCTAAATGCCACGCCTTAGAATCAATTTGATATATCGAATCCAATTTGAAACAAAAAATCACCTGCACTTGAGGGTACGCCCCAAGTCGTCATCCACATACTTCCAAAATAGCTTTTGGATACTTCGAGTCTCGAACATCCAATTTTCGTCCTTCGTCGCGACAACATTTTCGACAATCGCTTACTTGCGAGGCTGATACAGAGAACCGGGCAAAATCATCACATGAACTACAGGTTAAGGATAACGTGCTGAATCCTAAGCTTTTGCACTCTTCAGGACTAAGTTCAGCTCCCAATGCCAAGTGTAAAAACTACAATGATCCAAATAATTAATTGTTTAAATACTCTAGAATAAGAAAATTGCAATATACTTACTGTTAAAAGAACGGACGGCAAATTCATAGTGTCATCCTGCCAATTTCCATAGAAAAATGTAAAATGATTTTTCTGAAGTTTACGTCAAAATAACACGTCAAATATCAGCGAAAAACAACAAAGGTTTCGTCAAGCCATTTTGAAAAATTGCGCTTTCAACCTCTATGTGCTTTAGAGAAAGGTTGTGTGAGTTAATTTTTTTTACAAAATTTCCGATAGCCCAGCTACAAAAATTAGGCTTCAAGTTTTGGAAAACAGTACTTACAAATTGCAAAATTATATTGAATATCAGTTTTAAGAATTCAATAAATTTCTTTCGTGTTTTTTTTTCTTAAGCTTTAAGTCTACAGAATCGCGCTCTAATTAGAAATATGCATAAAAGGTAGACACCATGTCATGATTGACATAGTTACGCCCAATCTTTGTTATTGTACTGAAACAGCGTCTCTTCCTTTTCCTTTTCGTATTTCGGACTGAAAACAGATTTAAAATCTTGTCCGGAGAAAAAACCTTGAAATAAGATGGGTCGTGTCATCCGCGCACAGCGTAAAGGAGCCGGATCGGTTTTTGTCGCTCACACCAAAAATAGGAAGGGAGCGGCCAGGCTCAGAGCTGTTGATTATGCCGAAAGAAATGGTTATATCAAGGGTGTCATCAAAGACATCATCCACGATCCTGGACGTGGTGCTCCACTCGCCATTGTTCACTTCAGGTATGATACCAATGCCCAAGATTTGCCCACTCAAGACCAATGGCCAATTAATGATTAAATAGTGATTAACATTTGTTATAAATCCATAGGGATCCCTATCGCTACAAGACCCGTAAGGAGCTCTTCATTGCCACTGAAGGCATGTACACCGGTCAATTCATCTATTGCGGCAAGAAGGCTCAATTGACTGTTGGCAACGTGATGCCTGTCGGTCAAATGCCCGAGGGTACCATTGTGTCCAGCTTGGAAGAAAAGACCGGAGACCGCGGCCGTATTGCCAGAGCTTCTGGTGATTATGCTACCGTCATCGCCCATAACCCTGACACCAAGAGGACCAGGGTTAAGTTGCCCTCAGGCACTAAGAAGGTAAAAACTAAATCCGCCTAGAAAAGCTCCTTATTATCAACTTTCAATATTTGCGTAGGTGATCCCGTCTACCAACAGAGCCATGGTTGGCATTGTAGCCGGTGGTGGTCGTATTGACAAGCCCATGCTTAAGGCCGGTCGTGCCTATCACAAATTCAAGGTTAAGCGCAACTGCTGGCCCAAGGTTCGTGGTGTGGCTATGAACCCCGTTGAGCATCCCCATGGTGGTGGTAACCATCAACATATTGGCAAAGCATCTACTGTCAAGCGAGGAACCTCTGCCGGTCGCAAGGTCGGTCTTATTGCTGCCAGGAGAACTGGTAGAATCAGGGGAGGCAAAAAGAACAACGATAAGGAGTAGAAACGTATTAACTGAAAAAAATAAACGTCTTCTCTTTATTATTGAATCACATTTATTTTATTGCCGAATTTCTCATCGAATTTTTTTGGGCTTGGCTGATGATCGGGTACAACGAGGAATTTGGCCAACCTCCTCCTGGTCTTCATCTTTGTTGGCTCCCCGTCGAATTCCCTTTCTACTAGACTTTGGTGGATCCACAGTCAAGCTTTTCATCTTTCGAGTTATTCCGTCAGACTGACTATCATTCACTTTTTCGACATCACTTTCTTCTGTGTACTCTTCCGCCTGGCAAGGTTTTAAGGTAAGATCATAGTCTAAAGGTTTTATTCTCTTAGGCTTCAATACGTTGCTTTTTGGCAGCCTCAAGGGTGGTGCCGGTGTGCGCAAGTCCTCTTGTCTGAGAGGCGTACATGGCGGAGGTGACGGTGGAATGAGATCTTGTCGAGTTTTTTGGGTCAAAGCAAATGATATAGCAGCTTCTTTCAAATAAGCCACACTAACACTGGCCTCAGAGCACTTTTTCATCAGACCCAAAACTCGTCGCACCTGGTCAAATTCTTGATGTTGTGCGCAGTGTTCCAAAATCCATTGGAGAGCCTTGAAATGGGTTTCTCCTTGGCTTTGCAATTCAATGCAATTCAACACTTGTTTGAAGTACTTCATAGCCTCCTCTAGAGAGCCTTCCAATGACCAAACCACACCTTGATAAGTAAAGTACATGATCATCTCTTGCTTGCTGAGCACTGATGTATTATGGTCTTTCAAGCACGACTTGAGGTCGTATGTGACTTTTGGCATCACTGGTGAAGCGCAAATGTCATCATCACCAGTTTTAACTTTTAGCATCTTTGACTTAGTCTTCGGCAAATGCTTGATCAAATGCTCAATGTCCCGCAGCTTTACTTGGGCTTCTTGGTGGTCTTCGAATTGCAAGTGAGTCTCAATACACTGCAGTAAAGTGGATTTCAAAGTGGGCAAAGTAGAAATAGCTAAAGCAGCAGCTAAAAGCTCTTTACTCGCAAACTTGATTTGAAGATGCAGGCCAACTGAAATTGATAGTTTCAGGTATGTCTCCATGATCTTGTAGCGCAATCGAGCAATTTTCAAGTTGCATAGGACTGTCTTCAAATCGCTGAGAGCGACCTTGACTCTAATACAACGACAAGCGGTTTCTAGGCATTCTAAGGGTGACTCTGACGGTGATGCTAATGAGATCAAGTATTGACTTTGGATCAATTTAACTTCGGCTTTAATGAGAAGGGAGTCTACATTCCTCTCGTCAATCTTTGGCCATTGGAGTACAGCTTGGACGTTTTCTTGAACTTGTGCCCATTCTTCGAACTTAACAAGTTTCCAAGTCACATTAATCAATTGTCTTGGTTGGGTATCGGTATCACTTTCAGAAAACTTGGTTGAAGTGTCAATAAAGCAACAAAGGATCTGTTGGATTGTAATTAAAATATCCTTGAAAACATTTTTGACTAAATCTTCTGGACTTTCCTTTAAAATGTCGTGACACCTTTTGAAATCTTGCTGGATATTTACATACACTTGAGGAGTCAAGATTTTTGTGTAAGCTGTAGCTTCGGATGTATCATCATCATCTACATTGTCATCGTCATTATTATCTTTTCGTTGCAGTAACTTTTGCCGCACTGCAAAGAATTTGAATAAAGCTTTCCAAAAATGTATTAAAGCTTGAAATATGCAAATTTTGTCTCCTCTTTTCGTCATCTTTAAACAAAGATTGAAACCAGTGTCATAGTCTTCTTGATTGACAAATTGTAATGCAGCTTTGTTGAAATAGTTGACAGCGAACTGTTGATCTTCAAGTTTGGTTGCATGCTGGAAGATTTCTAATGATACATTCAAGACGTCGCGGTACTCTTCTTCTCCCCAATGCAATTTACATTTGATGTGGTTAAACCAGATGAACTGAGAAATTTTGTCCTTTGTCAACTCAGACCGTGCCCTGTAGGCATTGACAATGATGTTAAGGAAAACGAGGTTGTTGACGGAGAGTTTTGACAATTTGCTTATCGCCTCCCTCTTTTCAGGCACTTTGTCACTTCTAAGGACCAGTTGTATCGCCTCTTCAACGTAGGCTGCATTTGGTTCATTTTCGAGGCTGGCTAAGAGGGTTGGGATCCGTGTCCATTCGACCAACTCATTGTTGATCTCATTTGTGGGTAATCTTTGAGCAAGTTGTTGGGATGCTTTTGAAAACTTGTCGCCCAACGCTGTTTCTTTGACGCCTACAGAAACTAATTTATGGACGATGAATTGGATCCTTGACCAGGCTTGACTATCAAACTTGCTCATGTGCTTATTGACGTTTCTAATCATTATATCCGTCAAAGCTAGAAGAAATTTGGCACTTTCCAAGGTTTCATCCTCAGTCAAACATTTGGTGACCTACATATGTAAAATTTCAAGGAATTTATGGGTAATTTTTTGTTTTGTATTCCACTTACATGGAGACAGAAACCAATCACTTTTCTAACAGTTTCAGCATCAACGGCATCACTTTCGTGAATGACTTCACAGGCTTTTCTAAACCACTTGACCAGGATTTCAGTCTCCTGGACCGTAAATTTCGTGGCTCCACACATAATAACAGCAACCTTATTAATGAAACAAAGGAAGTAAGTTTTGGAGAAGAACAATTTTTTAAGATCAAATAATGCTATCATACCAGATTAGTAATTTTTCTGGATGATACGACGTCGAATTCGTCTGGCCCTGAATAATGTTTCTGTAATACTTTGTCTGCTTCGACGAATCTTCTTGATTCTAGTAGCTTGTTGAGTTCTGTAGAACTAATCATTTTCCTTTTTAGCTCATGAATTTTTAGTTCCCGAATTTTACCTTTTGATTTGAAAGATTGCTTCCCGCTGACATTTGTTTACACTTTTACCATCTTTTTGCCGAGTGAACAGCTTTGATTTTATTTCTGCTCTAATTCTGGCATTTCTGAAAAGCTTTTCGGATAAATCTAGAGTCATTTATAAAATACAGAGTTTTTACTATTTTGACAGCTTTGAAGTTTTTCAATTTTGAGACAAGATTGCCAATCCAACAAGTGCCACAAGTGCATTGTCATTTATCGTAACATTATTCGTAACTGTGATTTTCTACTACATTTTGCATTCTGTAGAAAAGATGATCAAAGCCATTTTGATATTCAATAATCATGGCAAACCGAGGCTCAACAAGTTTTATCAGTATTATGTACGTGGTAAAGTCAGAGTTGAAATATGTAACTCTAAATCCTAATTTTTTTTTTGTGTTGCAGAATGAAGCCCAACAGCAACAAATCATCAAGGAGACATTTCAGTTGGTGTCAAAAAGAGACGAAAATGTTTGCAATTTTCTTGAAGGTGGAAGGTAGGTCAAAAGCGAAGAAATTATTTCCCAAAAACTATGCGACATTTATTTCTTTTATTTAAAACAGTTTGATAGGTGGATCGGATTATAAATTGATTTACCGTCATTATGCCACACTTTACTTTGTGTTTTGCGTGGATTCGTCGGAATCAGAATTGGGTATTTTGGACTTAATTCAGGTCTTTGTGGAAACATTGGACAAATGCTTTGAAAATGTCTGTGAACTGGACCTAATTTTCCATATGGACAAAGTACACTACATACTCAACGAACTTGTCATGGGAGGAATGGTACTTGAGACTAACATGACTGAAATCCTAACGCGAGTCGAAGAGCAAAACAAAATTGAAAAGGAAGAGGTTTGTTGAACTTGAAGCAGCTATATTTTACTTCTAAAAAAGTCTTCAATTTACATTCAAAATTTTATTTCTTTACTTTTTCACAACTTTTCTTTCTGTTTTATAATCAATTACCTACCAGTTGCCTTTGGTGAAGGCTATGTGTCAGTCAGTATCCATTGAAAGATATTAAAACACGTGGAAGGTAAAGATATGATCAGTACAGTAGAATGCAGAGTGTATAACTAATTGTATTTTTGAATTCAGAGAGCATCCAACAAAATTAACTGGGGGAAAATGTTTGGGGGAAGGAAGAAAAGGGTTTTCAATTTTTTGGTCCCATTTTCTTTGCAGGCGGGACTCTCGGCGGCACCTACTAGAGCCATTTCAGCCGTGAAGAACATGAACATTCCCCAACAAATCAAGGAAATCAAACTACCTGAGCTTCCACAAGCTATCAAAGATCTGAAATTGTGATTGTATCCATTATTGCACTTTTTTTTTTAAATGTGAATAAAAATATCATGCCTTAAATATATTGTTTCGGATAGACAGTCGAACATTCATCTAAAATTGATTTTTCGAAACGTAAACAGAAGTCAGAAAAAGTAAAAAGAGAGAGACTTATTTTAAAAAGAGAAAACTGGTTTAAAGATGGCACTCACCAGATCTGCTAGGAGCAAAGTCCAGAAGAACTTGGAACATAAACAAAATGAAGATAAGTCCGGCGAAGAAGAGAAGGAAGAGGAAATGTCTTCTGCTAAGCCTTGTCCTTTGCCCAAAACTGTCAAAGACATTGGGAATAACAGCAATGAATCCCATCTGAATACCAGAACGGCTGTTCTACTACTTGTGATAATTTTTGCTTGTGCTGCTGCCGCATTGGCTCTGGTCTACTATTCTTTCCCTCATCTAGATTCGTAAGTGTTTTTGAAACTAAAATTGCAAGGAGTTCTGCACTACTACTTAGCTACAATGTAGCAAACTTTCACGAATTGTTTCGCCTTTTTAGGTCAGAGGCTGATCATCTAAAGTTTCCCAAGTCTATTGAAGACGCCCAACAGTTGGGCCTCGTCTTGTCAAGATACAAGGACAAATACTATCCACAAGTTTTGGGTGGTGTGTTTGTGACCTATTTGTTTCTGCAGACTTTTGCCATCCCAGGCTCTATTTTTCTCTCAATTGTCTCCGGATACCTTTTCCCATTCATGGTAGCTTTGCTCCTCATCTGCTTCTGTTCGGCTACCGGAGCTTCATTCTGTTACTTGCTAAGTTACTTGGTTGGCAGAAAACTAGTCAAGACGTATCTGCCCGAAAGGTCCGCGGCTTGGGCTAGCAAAGTAGAGAAACAAAAGGAAAACATCCTGGGCTATATCATCTTTTTACGCATCACGCCGTTCCTGCCAAACTGGTTCATCAACATTGTTTCACCCGTTTTGGACGTCCACTTGAAACCATTTTGGATTGGCACATTCATTGGTGTTGCACCACCTTCATTCGTTGCCATTCAAGCCGGAACAACGCTGCAACAGTTGACTTCAACCACAGATGCTCTGTCCTTCCAGTCCGTGGCACTCTTGGTCATCTTTGCCTTTTTGAGCATTTTACCCGCTTTATTGAAAAATAGGTAAGTTGACAAATTGTGATTGTGAATTGTCTTTGAACTACGTACTCCGTCGTGTTACAATATAGGGAGGAAATGCAAAACTTTTTTGGGGGGTCCTCTGAAAAGAAGTCACCTAAAGAAGTGATGCTGCCCCCGCAACCCCTCGCAGAAAAAGTGGCGGCGGATGTGACCGATCAACCAGAAAACCAACAACAGGATCTGAAAGGTTTCTTAATAATTTATATAGTACATTTTTAGTCTTTTTTTCGATTAACTTGATTCTTTGATTGATCTGTTACAATGAATGACGCCTTACGGTGATTCTCCTGTTGGCCTCCTTGTAAAGTCAACTTCTTAGCTACGTAAAGCCCACATAACCTTATTTTGATAAAATCGAAAGAATTGATTTGACATTCTCAAACGCTGTTGGTGTTTTCCCTCCGTTTTTTCGGTTTTCTTTCCGTTCAATGCACGCCTGGTGATGATCTTGCTTTATTTAGATGTTGTCATTTTTGTTCTAAACGACAACTAACCATTTTCTTTGTTTCAGGTTAAGGACGAAATACGAATAAAACGTTTCTTATGAAGAAGAAAATGTGTGTTTTCTATCATTAGTAAAATAAAAGACCTTATTGTCAGAGTTGCTTGTAAAAATCGTTCTGTCATCTGGTTTTGATGCCAGAAATTTTCTACCTGTTCCTCAGCTGGAGTCCTGCTGGAGTGTAGTGCTGCAGTGGATGTGGACTTGATCAAAATAAAAATGGAGAATTGGCTGATTATCCTGATTGGAGCATTTGTGGGCTTGGCCCTTGTTTTATTTGCATTCTTTGTCTGCTTCAATCCACTCTTAAAAGCTTTTAATACCAATCGGCAAAATGGAAATACCGGCAATACTACATATTACACTTCGATGCGATATAGTCAAAATGTGTCCAACCGCCGGTTTCGTCCAGACATTGAGCGATTTGTTCATGAACAATTTGAGACATCTCAACATGAAGTAGTGGCAGTGGTTTTAAGCCAACCCCATAAATGCATTGGCATTGTGGCCTTTTGCCAAGAGCGAAGGATTGAATACTTTGCCGAAACTTTTCCCTCTTGCTGCAAGCAACTCCAAGAGGAAACTAATGACCACAAAACACGAGCTGGTTTGGCTGCACTGAGCTTATGGAGTGATAAGTGGACAATGGCTAATTCGGTTACTTTTTTGATTGACGATCGTGCCTTTGTAGAAGGTAGTAACTCAAGTGAAGCTGGAGCTGCCTCGGTGGTCAAAGACAGAGTTGACCAGTTTGAACAAAAACATGATTTTCACTTGGCCTGCCAATGGACCGATAACTTCATCTGTGATATCGCTGCCAATAGTGAACTCTGGGAAGGACTTATTGAAAGTGGCAAGAAGCTCTTAAACAGTCCTCTGCCATTAAGCGAGAATATGGATGATTACTCCATGTGGAAGGACTTCACCTGTGAGAAATGGGAACGTTCCAGATTGAGATTGAACAGTGCTCA
Source organism: Oithona nana (assembly GCA_900157175.1). Classification (NCBI taxonomy): domain Eukaryota; kingdom Metazoa; phylum Arthropoda; class Copepoda; order Cyclopoida; family Oithonidae; genus Oithona; species Oithona nana. Next base: position 255,636 of record LT727913.1, on the reverse strand, counting down.
TTTTCATCAACTGCCTCATGTTGGTCAAATGACTCCAGATGACTCTTCGGATTCAGAAGAGACAAAAGCTCTTCTTATCGATGTTTGAATATTTGGATTTTTTTAGGATTTTATTCTTGTCAAAAAATCGTCAAATTGAATTGAGTTCTACACTACTATGCTAAAATGTGAAAAAACTTTGCCGAACTTTCAGTGTTTTCAGTCGGTATTTGAAGACTTGTTTTGCTCACCGAGGTCATCGCAACTGCTCTGCGCTCTGCCTAATCATGTATGCACTGCAGGTATACTAAACATCTGTGATAAGAGCCTCATTGTCAGCAGCTTGAGCATGTTGATTTTCATTCCGATTTTTGGCATAGTCTATTTATGTATTACTGTAAGCTATGGATTCACTATTTCACAAATATACGGAGAAGAATTATTATCTCAATGGAATGTCTATGTTAGTGGTCCATATGGAAGCAAAAGCGTCACGGATGGGGAATTTTTTACCGATTTTCGGCAAAGCTTAAATGGTCGTTCTGTCCGTCCGGATCATTGGCCAGACAGCATCAATATTCGGTCCGGCGACAGCATCGATGCCATTCAGGTTACATATGGTAATTACAGAGGTAGGCTTCATGGATGGCAAGATGGTGGAGATCTGCATAAGATAAAGTTGTACCAAGCCGATAGAATCGTAAAGGTATCTGGCAGACGAGGCTTGGGACCAGGAGCCTCGGTGGATCAACTAACTTTTCATACGGAGCACGGCAATACATTTGGTCCCTATGGAGGACCAGGAGGATATGCTTTCACGGCCAAGCCACCCAAATCTGAGTGCTTTTTGGGGTGGATCTCAGGGTACTCAAATTTGCGTTTAGATGCCATCTCTTTTCATTGGCGATGCCCCATTAACTACGATCGTCCTCCGGACGGACCAATAAATGAAGACTTGCACATTGAGGAGTCTTGGACTATATCAAACACACCTGATAGGTTTGAGTCATCTTTTTTAATGTTGATTGCTACGTTGTGTCTCCTACATCTATATTGTTAAAATAAAAGCACTTTTAGCCATAGCGCATAGAAGGCTGCGGATTCGATAACATTCAAGTTTCGCGGTTAAAAATTATTTATTCCAAGGTCCAGCCAGATCATATGGTAAATGGATAAATCTCCTTCAAAAGGAATCAAACTTTTGGACCGCGAGCATCCTATGGCGCTCCACGGTCCTAGAAGTCGATAAGTTGTTGTTGGCGGCCAAACTTTTGTAAAATATTTAATTAATTTATCCATTTTCAGAAGCTTGTCAGATTGCGTCCCAAACAACTTATCGACTTCTAGGGCCGTGAGGCCTAGTATGCTCGCGGTCAGCACTGAAAATCATTTTCAGTCTTGTTAAAAAAGGATATTTGTGTTTCATTGATGACGATATTCTATTCTTTGTTTCCAAATATGTAAATTGGGGGCCTGGGGGGATGCCGTTTTAACTTAGTCTCAGCAATCGGTCTGGATCGGCCGGGTCTGAAGATATAAAATCCAACAACCAAAAGTTGATAAGTAATCAAGGATCTCTTAAAATACCTATATCTGAATGCTCTAAGGCTCCTTCCATGACTCTTGCCAGAAAAGTTTGCTCGTTCCGTAAAATGTTTTCTTCGTCTTTGATGTCTGATAGGATGCCTCTCAAGTCGCCAATGATGTCAGATGCAAGCTGCAAAAAAACTTTTGAATGTTAAAAAAAAAGGATTTCAAGATTCACTCGAAATAAATCTACCTCAGTCATGAAGTTCATATTCTTCAAGGTTTCCGTTTGGCTCAGCACAGGACGCATATTTTGTCTTAACCTTTGTGTCCAGGGAAATGGAAATAGATTTCCATTACTCTTTTTGACTTTCTGCACTGTCTCTTCCACTCCATAAGCTTCCTATGATTAATTGGAATTAATTGTGTACTGTACAGCAGCTATAACTTATATGAAGGACAAAGATAATAAAGGGCTAACCTTGTGCAAAACGAAGACAAAAATGGCCAAGAACAACAGCCAAGGTCCTTTAAACATCTTGACTGCCTCCCAGTCAATGAGTGAATGGTGACCCCTTCTTCAAACATCAAGATATATTTATGGATCTTTTGTGACCTTCTCTCAGAAAAAGTGATGAAGCTGTCCTCTTGACCCTCGAAGCTGACAAGATGGCCTTTGTTATTAGCGAACGAAATAGACGTCCCCTCCTTATTGTTTTTTATGCGTTTTTAGATGAGAACATTAACGGATAATGGAATTTGTAAAAAAAAAAAAGCACAATGTTTGAAAATCGCCAAACAAGTGAGAATTAGATCTTATCTCCTGAATTATATTTTGAGTGACAGAGTATTCATAGTCATCGCATTGAAAAGAAAAAGGTTGTCAATAGGCACATACTGACGCGTAAGAAGCTTGATGCATTCGTGCGCCGCACAGCCTCCTAAGAAAGCGGCCAAAGCATGTGGCTCAGCAGCACCGAGCCGACACACCTCGTAGACGAAATCATCTTTGATCACTGATGAGCTGACCCCAGCATATCCATCAGCTAAGACTTTAGAGACACATGATTTGAGTCTACCAATATCAGGCTCGACATCGTCAGCATCACTTCCAGGTAGAATATTAAAATCACTCAAGAATCTTTCCACGCCACGCAGAATTAAATAGTACGCCAATTCAGAGTCAGGCGTGTGCTCCAATGTGACAGTCAACTCGTTGGATTGAATTTTACCACTCATCTCGTCAGTAATTGATCCGGAATCACGATGTACTCGCAGATTGGAGGCTTCTTTGCAAAACTTTTTCACCACTGGTTCAGTTATTGATTCCTAAAATAAAAGAAATTCAGACTAATTGTTGAGTAGACACACTATTCTAAAAGTCAAATTTTTGTCCAAAAATTCAATTTTGACAAAACCCCAACAATTTCACTAGTTTTTCACCCAAATTTTTTTTGACAATTTTTCTCGTGAAATCAAAGTTGTCAACAGCTAAAAAGTCCAAAACCGCAGCATTTTCACGAGTTTTTCACCCAAAAAAATCGACAATTTTGTCGGGAAATCAAAGTTGAATTTTTGGACAAAAAATGAAGATTTAGAACAGTGTGGTAGAGACTAGAGAGTAACAATAAAGAATATATTACCGCCGATCGTCCAATAGATTCTAGATGCGTTTGAACGTATTTGTGGATTTTTTCGGAGTCTACGGCAGCTTGGTTTCTGTAAATATTGGCCAGCTTGATATACCGAGCAGAATCGGCAAACATGTCAGGAAGAGAGCCAGGTAAAGGTAACTTTGGATTTTCAGTACTTTCTAAAAAATCTTTCAGCCCCCTGGCTAGGATCCAAAAATCTTCGGATTTATTGGTGAGATGAAGACACTTTGGATCCTGAACGATACTTTCAACTGCACCAGGGATCACACTGGGTTGAAGAGCAGTATTGACAGCACGAAGGGCTTCTTCGAAATTTTCCAATTCTTCACTTTCCACATCCGCTCGCGATCTCATAGCTGAAAGAGCAAACGTACTTTTTTGGGGGACCGTAGTATTTTCAAAAGCAATGAAAAAGAAACTTACTGGATTTGATAAGAGTTTTAAAATCTTGCTTTTCTCGGTAATTTTTGGGAGGTTTCCCTTCGTGTGTTGCTTTCCATTGTTGGAGATATTTATATAAAATGACAGCATAGGGAACATGCATGTACTCATTTTTGCTCATCTCTTCCATGATTTGCGAATCCATAAAATCAACAAGCTCTTTAAAAGGTTCATTTAATCTCAAATCTTGCAAGATATTTTCAGGGTGAGATTCAATAATGGTATGCTCTCGAATTTGAAGACGAATGTACCTGAAGTAACGAAACTCTTTTAAAGTCACTTGGGAACAATTCAAAGCAAAAATCACACATACCCTAACAGTCCGTAAGTTCGGACCACCATAAGTGGTACATTATGTTCCCACAGAAAAGTTGATAGGTTACTCAGAGGCTTTTCGTTGACAATATCAGTAAGGATAACCAAATCAAAATTAAGGAAAAAATCTTTGCGTTCACTCAAAACTTGCTCTAGACTTTCATCAACATAATCCCCTCGTACTTCTGGATTGAGTTCAAGAAGGAGACGAGTGGCAACACTTCCACGAACTTTGCCAAGTGACTCTTTGTCCAAGAAAAAGTTATTGCCAATGTCTTCGCCTGTGACTTTCTTTCCATCAAGAATTGTAAAGTGACCCACACCGGGAAGGACTAGAGACTTCAGAACTTCAGTAGCTGTAGCAGTGGCACCAACAACGCAAACTCGGGATTTTTCCAAAGCAACTTGGCCATGATCTCCCCATAAACGTAGTTGACGATCGTACCTCCGTGACTTGGCATTTTGGGCTCCAGTGGATGAAGGAGAAGAAGGTAAAGTTTCACAACCGCCAGGCGAAGGTGTTGATGCCATTTCCCGAATTTTCTTGAAGAATTTCAGCCTTTCTACTTTTTTCTTCCGGGAAACTTTATTTACAATTTTCATCAAGTTGAGTACGCGATACGAACTACGACCGAAACTATAAAAGCAAACTGGCATTTTTGAAAATAAAATGGCTTATATAAGGGAACTTAAGCTAATACTAAAATAGTGTTTGAATGCTGAGAAAAAAATCAAAATACAAACGTTTGGCAATTCTGAAAAGTCCGTGAAAATGAGCGAAGAAGAGAATCTGAAAGGATCTGGATCTGATTCCGATTCAGAAAGCAGTGGCGAGGAGGCAGGAGAAATCAAGACCAAGCTAAAAAGTACCATTCGAGTAGTATCACCATCGGAACAAAGGTCTCAAAATTCTGTGAGTAGTGACGAAGACAGTTCACCGAGACAAGGACGGAGAAGAAAACGCTACTCTTCAGAGGAAGAATATCCGGCGTCAAATGGCAATGATGTCGGAAAGAAAAACGAAGAAACCATTGAGGAACGTGAGAAAAGGGAACAAATGCAGTTGTTAAATACGCGCACCGGTGGTGCTTACATTCCACCGGCCAAACTTAGGTTGATGCAAGATAAAATCAATGACAAGTCTTCTGAAGCTTTCCAGAGACTAGCTTGGCAAGCTTTAAAAAAGTCCATCAACGGTTTGATTAATAAGGTCAACAGTCCTAACATTGCAATTATTGTTAGAGAACTTTTCTCGGAAAACATTGTTCGAGGCCGAGGACTCCTCTGCCAATCCATAATGCAAGCTCAAACTGCTTCACCTACTTTTACCCATGTCTACGCTGCTTTGGCTGCCATCATCAATACAAAGTTTCCTAATATTGGCGAGTTACTGTTGAAGAGGCTCATTTTGAATTTTCGACGAGGTTTTAAGCGAAACGACAAAATCCGATGCATGTCCAGCACCAGATTCATTGCACATTTGGTCAACCAACAAGTAGTACACGAATTGATAGCACTGGAGATTTTGACGTTGCTTTTGGATTCACCTACGGATGACTCCGTAGAAGTTGCCATTACCTTTCTCAAAGAGTGTGGTCAAAAGTTAAGTGAGGTGTCTCCAAGGGGAATTAATGCCATATTTGAAAGCTTGCGTACGGTTTTGCACGAGTCCAACTTGGATAAGAGAACACAGTATATGATTGAAGTTATGTTCCAAGTGCGGAAAGATGGATTCAAAGATAACTCCGCCGTCCTTGATGAATTGGACTTGGTGGAAGAGGAAGATCAATTTACACATACTGTGCCCTTAGTGGACGAAGAGAAACGCTTGGATGGCGAAGAGATACTAAATGTGTTCAAGTTAGATCCAGACTACGAGGCCAATGAGACAAAGTATGAGGCTATCAAGAAAAAGCTGCTTGACGATGAAGAATCAGGAAGTGATGGTAGTGACGCAAGCAGTGGTTCAGATTCTGATTCTGAGGGCGACAATGGGGATGGTGCTGAAGAGGAGGATACTAGCGCACCTATTATTGACCAAACGGAAACAAACATGATCGCTTTGCGTCGCACCATCTACTTGACCATTCAATCATCGTTGGACTTTGAAGAAACAGTGCATAAACTCATGAAACTCAATCTGAAAGCTGGCCATGAAACTGAACTGTGTCACATGGTCTTGGATTGTTGCGCTCAGCAACGGACATACGAGAAATTTTTTGGTCTCTTGGCTCAAAGGCTTTGCCAACTCAAGCGAGAGTATGTTGAGCCTTTTCAGAATATTTTCGTGGATTCTTTCAACACCTGTCATCGCTTGGAAATTGGAAAATTACGCAACGTGGGCAAACTTTTCGCACATTTGCTATTCACTGATGCAATCAGCTGGGAAGTTTTATCGGTGATTCATTTGAACGAAGAGGAGACCACCAGCTCATCTAGAATTTTCATCAAAATTCTATTCCAGGTAAGTTTCTTGATTTTGATGAAGTACGTACTTTTTTTTAAAGTGAGTTTTTTTTTTATTTCTTCAGGAACTGGCTGAATACATGGGACTTGGTAAATTGTTGGAAAGAATCAAGGATGAAACATTGGCAGTGGCTTTTGAAGGATTATTTCCCAAAGATGATCCTGCTCATACTCGCTTTTCGATCAACTTTTTCACCTCAATCGGTCTGGGAGGAGTAACTGAAGATTTGCGTGAACATTTAGCGTCCAGTAACGCCAAGAAAAAGAAGGCTAAAACAACGGCATCCTCTTCTTCTTCTTCTTCTTCGTCGTCGTCGTCATCCTCCAGTAGTTCGTCCGATTCCTCATCTGATTCCTCAGAGGAGGACAAAAAACGAAAAAAGAAAAGCAAAAGCAAGAAGAAAGTAAGCTCAAAAAGAAAAAGATCCCCCAGTCCTAAAGGGTCCAAAAAGAAATCCCGCATCCGTGATTCGCCTAAGACGAGTTCCAAAAAGGCTGGTAGCCCAAATCTTGTAAGTCGCAAGAGACGGTCTCCTGACCGACACGGAGGAAATGGAAAAAGACCGGCCAGCGAATCGCCGGATCGAACCAGGAGGCGACCAAGACCAGACTCATCTACCAGTCCGGAGAAATCGAAGAAGCACAATGGTGATGATGTCTCCAAACATTCAAAAACTCGTCGGCCGCGTCATGATTCCTCGAGTCCTGAGAGAAGTCGCAAAAGGAAAAGTCCAAGTCCTCTTCTTCAATCTCGTCGAAATCGGAGTCCAATGCAGGTGACAAGCAAATCACGTTATGACTCGAGCGATGAAGACGATGACCGCCAGCAACAGCATCGGCAACGTGACTCACAAGAACGAAGCCACTATCGGAGCCGAAAAGAGAACGTGAGAGATCATCATCGTAGCAGAAGATGAAATAATAAAAAAAGAATACAATTTTTTTTTCAGCAATGACAATTTTATTTTCATATGTATGAAACTCAAACTGGATCGATTTTGAGAAATCCTGGAGAATCTTCATACTCAAAAGCCATAATAAAAGATCCTGAACTGTTGAGTCGCCGTCTTTTAGCGGAAGGCTTTTGAAAGTCTTCATCTTCACATTCATCAGCATCGGACTCCTCCTCATTATCATCACTATCAACTTCATCTTCATCAGGTTCAAGAGATCCTTGATATTCACGATAATGATGGGAAAAGTATTTTTTCGAATTGTTCAGACGATAGGGATCAAAGGGAAAGAAAGTGTCTAAGAGGGCCGGTTGAGCCTCGCCAATGACACTGGTGTTGGATGACATGTTTCCTACTACTGGTAGATTCAATCGACTGTTCTTTTGGATGACGGTCTCGCAGTAGGCTAGTTGGTAGTGCCGTGCAATGGAGGCAAAGTTTTTGACAACGGGTGGTAGACATACTTTCAAGGGATTGAGGGAACAGGTGACAATCCGACTTAAACGAAGCTTGGCAAGATCTTGCAGACTTTTAGGTCCTTGCACCAATTCTTCGTAGCGGAAGGCCAACATGTAGAGAACTGCTTGGCAGGCTGCATAAAAAGGTCCATGGGCTTGAAGGTCGACAAAGCTATGATCATTGTCGCTTGTCCGATTATTCAAGTACATGTGAATCCAATCGGTGATTCTCTTCAAATATGATCTCAAAATAGAGGAATCAATATACTTGGCTCGCGATATCAGACTGGCAATGTAAGCAATGCTAGTCTGTCTCAAAATGCTGGCAGAATTAAAACTGGCAAATTTTTTCCAAAAAAATTCCAAAAGTCCGCTGATCTTTTCCGGATAAAGACTGGCCAAGTAAAAGATTATGTATTGCACATGTCCAGTCGCATACGAAGGTAAGACGTTGACTTCAAAGGCTTGCAATAAATCTTGGTAAAAAGCTTCAAAAGCCTCCGGGTCATCCCTCAACTCAAGGCACTGAGCTTTGACGTACTCCAACACTACTCTCATGCTCTCGTCAAGGTTGTCACGACACGATTCTTGTCGACTTTTCTTTCGTTGTTGTGATGTCGGAGAGGCACTGGCCATGGATGACTCGTCTAAACTTTTCCTCCGCTGGTTGTTTTCCTCATCATTCTCCTCGTCCTCGTCTTCATCATTAACCCCGTATAAATCTTCACCCATGGGTAGTTCGGCATCCAACTGTACCAAACGTTCCAAGACGCAATTCAAGAGTGCGGCTCTCTCATCCAGCAAGTACTCCGAGATCTTCAGAAGGTTAGTGATGTAATTGGTATGCACATGAGCATGAAAAGTGGCCATGAAGGGCATGCAAGCCCTGCTATACGAAGAGATGGCCACGTGGGCAGCCAATGGAGAAATGCGAACAGCTGCCCGTAGTGCCTCGTGAGCTCCTTCAAAAGCATCTTGGACAACCGTTGGGTCTTCGGGGATTTCTTTGGTGCCTTGCATGCTATAAAGCAGCATTTTGACCACGGGTTTGGTGTAGTAGCTTTGAGCGGAGATGAGGTTGATCAAGAAATTTTTGAAGGCCGTAATGACAGGTTTTTCTTGATCTGACCAAGATATGCCCAGGATGGCCAAGACGAAGGTTTCTAAGGAGGGTTTCAAGTGATTCAAGTTCTCTTGGATACGTTGGAGCCATTCAACCAATGCGTCACCCTTTTGGTTCTTCATATGCGTTATGAAGTCATCCAACTTTTCTCGGCCTATACTTTGATTAGCCACACCTTGAAGGGTCTCTTCAAAGTCATTTGGAGGTTTGAAGTGGACCCCTGAATTTGAGGAACGGCGCGCGGGACTTCTTGTGGGGCTGCTTGAAGGACTTGATTCAGATGAAGCCTTCAATATGCTTTTCAATGACACTTCAATCTGCGGCGTTTGTGGCATGATGATGAATTTTCTAGTTCACTATATCTAATGACGACTAATTTCTTTCGAATATTTGGTCTATTTTTTTTCACTCTGTTTCTCTTCTGGAGTACCAAGGATTTCTTGATCCACGGCTTTCAAGTCTATATTATGCTCTTTCATCGCATTCTGCAACAGTCAATGCAAATGAGCACTTGAGCAGAATAATTATTTACGAATTTGACTTACTCTGACACATTCTTTGTAGACGCCAAAGATGGGTTTGCACATATCTTCGTTAGTATCACCTTTAAGAAATTTCTCACTGAACCAGACTTGAAAACACTCGTCGTACTTGGCTTTCAATTCATTACACTCCTTGCCGATACTGTTCATACTTTCGAAATGACCTTTTCGTTCGACGTCTTTTATTTTACGTTTTTGCTGCACGCGTCTCTGTTTACAAAATGGAACGAAAAAAGACTCGAGCTAAGAATTCGTACTCGTCTGAATTCAAAACAAAGAGGCAAACTGTCTGTCAAAAAAGAAAAAAATATATTTGTAGAATTATTAATAGATATAATTTTTAACGCTCAGAGAATTTTCAAAGTTTTTCCAGAAATTTCTATAATTTGAAACTTGTTCATTCAATTCTCCTTTTGCGGCAGGGAGGAAATGGCTGCTGTTGCATCACTTGACCTATCGTACTGATAAGAACTAACAAAGGATGTGAAGAAATCATGGATGACAGGGATAGACAAACTATAACTTCAAACTTAAGTAAATTGGTGCTAAGAACTCAATGGAACGAACAGCTAGAAAAAAACCTTTGTGGTCAAGGTGTATTCAAACCAAAAATGATTACACTAATCAAGGTATCTAAGTGATGAGTGCTTTTGTGAACTGGATGACTCACTTCTATTCTAATTGAACTTATAGGCCACTGGGAAAGAAAATGAAGCTTGGGTGCGGGAGATGTACCTATACGTTCAAAAGCGTGGACCTGGTGCTTTCAAAAATCTAGTATCTTCCTTGGCTGAATCGGGGAACTCTGTCGCTGCCAATATTCTGGATTCCAGTGTTCAAGTCATAACACCTCCAAGCCCACTACCCGAGGATACTCAAAAGTAATTTGTAATGTCTTTGAGTTGTGTCGATAGCTAACTAATCTAGGGATTTTGTCTTGTAGCAAGGTGTGGAATCTACCCACGTATACTGTTCCAATGGACATTGATGCTGTAATTGAAGCAGTTCATCAGTACCCAAGCCATTACAAAGAAGCGCCTTTGATAGATGATCGAAATCCTATTGAGGTCAAGGTTGTACCTGCATTGAAATACCGTGGCCCACCGTCTATGCCGGTAAGTTCTCGTCAAATTTCTTGTATTTTTTCTAAAAAAATTGTTTCAATACTTGTCTTGGTTAGAATTGCTATCCAATGAGCAAAAAAATAAGGGGACAGTGTTTGATCATTGACAATGAGAAGTTCATCAATGATATTCTACCCTTTCGCGAAGGCAGCAAAATTGATTCCAACAACTTGGATATCCTATTTGAGCAACTGGGATTCAGAGTGACGCTTAGAAGGAACTTGAACTACAATGACATGATGAGGACCATCAATAACTTTTCTGATTTGCTGGATCACTCCGATGCACAAATGTGTGGTGAGTTTACTTGTAAATTTTTTTTTGAAAAAAGGGTGACTCTGAGGATATTCCTTTTTCTCTTTCTAGTGGTGATCATATTGTCGCACGGCGAAGACGGAGGGCTTATTTATGCATCAGACGGCAGAGAAGTCTCTACAGAATACCTTCTCCGAAGATTCAATAACGACTCTTGTCAACCACTTAAAGGCAAGCCTAAATTTTTTGTGTTTCAAGCATGCCGTGGCGATGATGTAGATTATGGCACAATTCCCGAACTAGAGCGGACAGATAGCCAAGTTTGTATCGATCAGCATGATGCCAAAAGTTTTAGTAAGCCGGTGACTACCATCGCTAAAGATCCGAGTTGGGAAGATATGGTCATTCTCTTTGCCACCGTTCCAGGATTTGTTGCCAATAGGAACTTATACAGGGGCACTTGGCTTATTGAGTGTCTCTGCTTTGTGTTCATGAATCACGCCAAAGATATGGACCTCCGCGACATGCTTGATGAAGTTGCAAAGAGACTCCGAGACTATGAGTCTGAACAAGGATTTAAACAGAGCTGCTCTTACGAAAGTCGACATTTTTACAACAAATTATTCTTTAATCCTGGCATAGCCATAGATGACAAAGATTGAATATTCTTACAGATTAAAGGTTTTTGAATTCTATTATCAATTTGAATTTTTCAAGGGAATAAATTAATGTTTCGGTACATACTGAATAATTTCAATCTTTAGCGTCGTTGATACCACCAGCAGTAATGGAGAAAGTAGCCTCACTCTCAGGCATATCTGGGCTGTCATAGATTTTAGCGATGCGGTTTTCTCCACGGCCTTTGCGTAAGTAGAGACGAGTAGTGGATGCATGGGCAATGATATTGCCTCCAATCGGTTTCTTTGGGTCTGCCACAAAGGACATGGTTGCTCCAGGATCAGAAGTCATTTGGTTGGTAATAAAGACAGCCACGTTGTACTCTTCGGCAATCTTTTGCAACCTCGACATCATCTGAGCCAAATGTTGTTGACGATCGGCCAGTTCACCTCGGCCTGAGTAGTCCACACGGAACAAAGCCATGATGCTATCGACAATCAAGAGCTTGAACACTCCTGGTTCCTGATGAAAAAGGCCTGCGACATGATCCATCATTTCCATTTGTTCATCTGAAGTGTAGGCTCGCGCATAGAATACATTCTCTAGCACTGCTTCTTCGTCCAAGTTGAACCTCTGCGCAATTGGGCGCAAGCGGTCAGGACGAAAAGTATTTTCGGTGTCGATGTAAACTACTTTGCCACCTGGGTAATCATTGGCGCCAGGCATTTGAGCAGTTACGGTCAATGTGTGTGAAATTTGAGTTTTGCCAGTACGAAATTCACCGAAGGCCTCGGTGATAGACATGGATTCCAATCCTCCACCTAGCAGCTTGTCAAATTCTTGAGAGCCAGTAGCAAGCTTGAATACATTTTTACGGCGTGAAGAGGCTTGCAAAGCGGTAATAAACAAAGAATTGCTTCCCGAACTTTTGACTAATGCCTCTTTAATTTTGTCGACTTTGGCCTCAGAGAGGCCCTTGATGGCGCACAACCTTTTCTTGGTGATCATTCTCAGACCACGCACTGTGCATATCCCGGCCGCTTTAAGCTTCTTTAAGTCCGCCATATTGACCCCTTGGGACTGAGTAAAGAAAAAGAAAAATATACTTTGCCGCAGTCATTTTTTGAAAATCTCAAATATATTTTACCTGAAGACTATCCACATCGATGTAAAAGTCTTCTCCTCCTTCATCTTCAAGAGTTGACTGATTCAAAGTCGTGTTGCTTCTGGGTGTCATCAAACTCGCCATGTTTTCTAGGATATTTTTGGATTTGAATTAATTTCAAAACTATCAAATCGGCGGACAGCGGATGCGGAAGTAGTCTTTTTGACAAGAAAGAAAAGCGGGAAATTTTCAAAATTAAAACTTGGCCTTAAAAATCGTTTCCAGGTTCAATCAGCTGAGACTAGTATGAAACAATAACAAACACAGTTTTCATTTTTCAATATTCAATATAGCAAAATTCTCAAGTTTGAAGTTTGAACCTTTCAAACTTCAATTCCGGTTTACACTCAAGGCTCAGTGTCTCAATGTCAAGACAAAGTCACTGATGACCAAAAGATGATGTTTTCTAACGTTAACAGAGTGTTGTCAGTGCTTGGACAAAATAATTGTCGGGTGGTGATGTCAGGCAAGAGAAGAAGAAACTTTTCTTCCAATCCTCCATACCACCAGGAGACTTCAGATGTTTTATCCACTCTCTCACAGCGTTACTATGACCTTCCGAGCAACAATGCAGGTATCACCCGAAGAGAATTTCAAGCTAGACGACTGAAATTAGCTCAGAATTTAGCTTCACAAGTACCCCTACTGTCCAGCAGCATGACCATGAACAGAAATACTGCCGCCAATGATGATGAGCATAAGAATCATTTGGTGATAATACCTTCAGCACAACGTAGATATATGGTCGATAAGATTCCTTATCACCCATTCCGTCAAGCCACAGATTTTAGGTACCGCTTAGGATTTTGGGTACTGTCAAATGGGAATCCATATAAAAGGGACACTTTTCTTTTAGATATTTGTCTGGCAGCAAGAGTCACAACTCCGCTTTAGTTCTTCGCTTTAATGGCAAGGGTGATCAATTGGTGACAACTCTGCTCTTGCCAGACGTCAACCCCAAAGAAGAAATTTGGGAAGGGCCTCAGATGAAAAGCGACGAGGCTTGTGATGTCTTTGGTGTTGACCATGCCTTGCATATGGAAGACTTGACATTATTTTTGCATAACCAAATTATGCATCATTGTGGGGACGTCAAAAATTTGATCTTATGGTACGACTATTTGAATCCAACGCATGACGGTATTCATCGAACAGTGATGCGACTGATTGAAGGATCACAAATGGCAATTCAGCCAGTACAATCTCCAAGAATGGCTGTTCAACGCCAACGATTGCTCAAGAGTCGTCAAGAGATTGAGGCCATGAGCAAAGCTGCCCAAATAAGTGCTGGAGCCATCAATAGTGCCATGAAGACCACTCTTGAACACAATTCGGAGACCAAACTCTTTGCCAAGTTAGATTATGAAAGCCAGATCAAAGGAGCAGATTTTTTGGCCTACCCACCGGTAGTTGCTTGTGGGGACAATGCCAATATCATCCATTACACACGCTATTCTAAAAACGAATATGACAAAAGTGACCTTGTCCTTGTTGACTGTGGCTGTGACATTGGTGGCTATGCCAGCGATATAACCCGAACGTGGCCTTTGTCGGGCAATTTTAGTCGTCCGCAAAAATTGATTTATCAAGTCGTGCTTGATATTCAGCGACAATTATTGTCAGCTTTGTCAAATAATGCAGGAAACATTACCGTTGATCACTTGTACAAATTGATGCAAGAAGCCTTAGGCCGACATCTATTGAACATTGGGTTACTTCCGGAAGATCTTGCGAATGATTCATTTAAATTAAATGAAGCCGCTTCTGAGTTTTGCCCACATCATGTTAGCCATTACTTGGGTATGGATGTCCATGATACCGCTTTAATTTCCAGAAATATCAAATTGCAAGCGGGAATGGTCATAACGGTTGAACCTGGGATTTACATACCAAGAAGTCCTCGGCATAACAACAAATATTTATCCAAGGTGCCAGACCAGTTCAAAGGAATTGGAGTCCGTATCGAAGATGACGTTCTTATTACCTCTGCAAGTACTGATAGGAGCGGAAAACTAAGTTGTGAAATATTGAGCAAAAGTAGTCCCACATGTGTAGAAGAAATCGAAAACTTGGTCAATTCATGAATTACAAAAAAAAAATATTTAGCAATATGATTGGAAATAAATAAGAACGAAAATGCAAGGCATTTTTATGGTAGGTTTTTTTTTCAATTATTTTATTTCTCGAAGATTTTAAACGACTTCCTGAACTGGGGGTTCGTATCCCTCTGGCCTTTCGACAACTTCACCAGTGGTAGGGTCAGTTGTAACAGTAGTAGCCTTTGCTGATCCCTCACCGTGCAATTCCATCAACTTGGTGAGGTCAAAGCGGGGCCTTTTGAGGACCTTGACCTTGCGTACGTGGACATCGTGTAAAGGATAAATTCCTTGGCACGCCTTGGTGATATCCATAGACATAGAATCCGGGATCAATTTGTTGACAACGTCTTTCAAGTCAGCTGAGGAAATCTCGCGTGAAATGATGTCAATCATCTTTTTGCGGATTTGGCGAATCTAGAAAAAAGACAATGAAAAAAGATTATGAAAACTCTGGATCTATAGGTAAAACATAGGATTCAAAATAGTTAAAAGTGCACTAGAGCCTTCAATTTCGTCCCGCTGGATTCATGAAAGGTTAATCTTCAAGAATGGATTAAGGCGTATCAAAATACCAAGTCAAAAATAGAATTGTATATTCTCTGATTGCTTACCTGTTGAGATTGGGCATAGCAATGCTTCTTGGTGGAGCCGCTTTGCTTTTGGGTGAATCCAATACAAAAGACACGCAGAAGATATCCGTCGGTAGTCTTGGCATCAACATGGGCCTCAATCAAGGTTTGCCACTTCTTCACCATGGAACGAAGCTTGTCGGTGGTGAGGTTCATACCGTAGAATTGTGTCAGGCAATTCTTGCCTTGCACATCTTCGCATACAAGCTTGAATTTCTTGTAAGACCTCTCTGCGTCCTAAAAATTAACACACAAAGCATTATGATCATTGCTGATCAATGCTTTCGCTGTTTCTACAAGTTCACACTTACAGGTTCGTTTTGCAAATCGGCCAAAGAGACTTCATAGACACGGGTCTTGAGGCCATCGGACGCCAACTTTGTTCCTTGAGTTCGGTTGACAAGTGTTTTGCCAACGTCGCGCACCTTGAACATGGAAGGTGCTTTGATGTCGTACCAATCCTTACGGGTAAAGGGGTCGACCACCTTCTTCTTGGCACCCTTCTTGCCGCCTTTGGCCAGGCCCTACCACAGAAGAAGAAACAAAAAATTACTCCAAAATCCTCGAAATTTTTGGACAACTTTGGCATAGTATTGTCGTGAATATTGCTGTTTTATTGCATGCACTATAATATATTTTGACGAAAATAATATGTTGGTATGACGATAGAAGGGATCATCGGATTGAATTTGCCATAAAACGGTTGCAAATACCAAGAACATCTTACCTTATTTTTGCCGACTGCCATTCTTCACGTGGAAATACAGGGAAAAGACGGAAACAGAATTGTTTACCTCCCAGCTGCCTAGCCAATCAAAAAGCTAGAAAAAAGACGACACGAAAATAAATGGCTAGTTGTTGTATCCGGTAAATTTTTGAAAATAACATATTTTAGGTAATGTATTGTTCGTCTTTTTTTCTTTCAAACAGTTTATGAATTTATAATTTATTTGTGAAAAATGTTTTGTGTCGAATATTTAGGTTCATCACACTTACCTACTTGAAAAGGTATTTTTGACGCTGAAGAATTAAGCACGCTTTTGTCCGAAATCCACTTGACACTCAAAACAATGTCATTAGAGGATCTGAACTAGCAAGACTCTATTGCCTGAACATTTTTTATTTGACAGAACAGTATTAACATCAAACCACAGTATTTTTTAAGCCAGTCAAAATGGCAGCCGGGGCCATTATCGAAAACATGTCCGGTCGGAAGCTAGGCTACATCTTAGCTGGCGCCACATTAATGTTGATCCTTTGCGGTCTCATCGGTGGAATTGTGTCACCGGCTCCCAATTCTTCTATGCAATTTTTGGCAAGCAAGTGTGTGGACAAAAGTGGAGGCAAAGATGGCAAAAAATGGTATTGGCCTCGTGGTAAAGGTGCTTGTACAAAAATTGACCACTTTGACGCCCCTGAGGCAGCCCAACAGCAATTGACAGCCGATAATATCGTTTTCGCTTTCCAAATGCCTTTGCCAAGAGAAAATAAAGAAATTGACTTTTCTCGATGGCAACAAACTTTGATGACTGTCCTGTCAATGGATATCGAATACGAGGATGGGTTCGATCATGACGCTCGTGTGCATTTGTTGGTAAATGCTCGCTTAGGATATCGAAACAAAGGCGATGCACCACATGATTGGAAAGAATATGCCCACTCCTTTGTCCATCGTAATTTGGATTGTGACATTGACGAGCATTTGAAAAAAGAAGGCTATTACTACAATTGTTCGTCCATTCCTTTATTTGACCTAGCCTCACTCCATCATGATTACTACCTGATCAACTTGAGGATTCCTAGCATTTACGATTACGACGGTCAAGAAATCTCCATTAATGACAAATTGGGAAAATTGGTGGATTTGTGGCTGATTGCCATATATCAAAACGGAGGGTTTACTAAGGTCTTAGTCACGTTAAAAACCATCTTTTTCGTTGCTGTGATCGCCGTCATGGCCTGGATGTACAAGAGACTTCAGTTGTTGCCCCGCCTACCTACGTTGCTAGAGAAAATGCTTTTGGCTCTAGGATTCTCACTAACCCTTTTGAACTTGCCAATGGAGTACCTGACTTTATCATTTGACATGCCTTGGATCAATTTGTTTAATGACATCAAGCAAGGCGTCTTTTACGTTATGTTGATGGTCTTTTGGCTGGTCTTTGCCGGTGAGCACTTGATTAATGATGATGATACGCATGGCCATCGTAACGGTTTGTTTGACTACTGGAAGAAATTGGCCGTCGTCCTCTTGGGCTCCCTCAGTCTCTTTTTGTTTGACATATGCGAGCGTGGAGTGCAACTACAAGACCCCTTCTACTCGGTATGGGTCACAGACATGGGTTCTAACGTCGCTTGGGGCTTCAATTTAGTGGCATTCGGGTGTGCTTGTGGATACTGCCTCTACTTGTTCTACCTAATTTACAAAGTCAACAGTACCATCAACGCCAAGAGAAACGACATTTCGGCCATGCGTGCCGTGCGCCGCATCCACTACGAGGGCCTCATTTGGCGCTTCAGGTTCCTCTTGTGGGCTACGGTCATCTGTGCCATCATTACTGCCATCGGTTTCATCATTGGACAAGTGGCAGAGAATCAGTACCACTGGAATGACTTTGTTTCTTTGGAGTACAACTCCGCATTTATCACCTTTGTCTACGGCTTGTGGAACTTGTACATCATGGGCCTCATCTTTTTGTATGCACCCTCACACAAACGAAGCAGCAATGAAAATGAAATGGACATGGCCAATTCAAATGGAGAGGAAATCGAGTTTGCGGTAAGTTCGGTCTCTAGAGAAGCCTCAGAAATGAGCTCGTTGACCAATTATCTTCAACATCAGGCTACCGATTAGCCATGTCTGAAAACACAACATTCCCCCTCCTCCAGGATCACGTCTATCACAGCAAATTATTGTAAATAGAAATGGTTACTAAAAAACAAATTGTGCCAAAGAATGATCTCTCCCACACATTTCAAAAAGTTTTTCCTTTTAAAAAAAAATCAACATTGTCAACTGCTCTTTATAATCATTAAAATTTCTTTATAGAATAAATGCATGACATACAGTAGGTACACCTTTTTTAAAAATCTTCATGATAATCATCACATTCTTCTGTTTGGTCAATCCAGGCAATTCAGAACTTGCAAGGAAGGTTAGAGCAATCTGGAACCGATCTTCTATTGGTAGACTGTTGACCTCTCCTCAATAATGATTCTCCATATTGAATTCCTATGTTATGAGAAAAAGCATAATAATGAATAATGTCATTCCGCAAGACACATTTTTTGATGATAATTTAGTACCTGATCCTATGCGTTCTGGGTCCAATTCTCCAGTTTCTATTTTTGCCAAAATGGTTCTCGAGCATTTAAGAAATGCCTCTTCGACGTTTTCGCCTGTTTTAGCACTTGTCTCCACAAAAACTAAATCATTCTCTTGAGCAAACCGACTAGCTTCTAAAAATTCTACTTCTCTCTCCCCTTCCAAGTCTTTTTTATTTCCAACTAAGAGAATGACTATTGCCGGACTGGCCAAGGTACGAGCATCTGTCAACCAATTTGACAAGGCGTTAAAGCTCTCACGAGAAGTGATGTCGTAGACCAACAAGGCTCCTGCCGCGCCCCTGTAGTAGCTTCGTGTCACTGACCGGAATCTTTCTTGTCCCGCCGTATCCCAAATTTGCAATTTGACACTTTTGCCACCAACAGGAAGAATTTTTGATCCGAATTCGACGCCTATGGTGTGACTGGAGTCTTCTTTGAAACGGCCTTCAATGAATTGGTGAAGAAGGCAAGACTTGCCTGTTCCAGCAGAACCAATCACCAAGAATTTGAACAAGTAGTCGTAAGACTCAGATAATCGACTTGATTCGTCCATACTGATAAGATTTGTGGAGAAGCCTTTTAGATTTCTAAGATAGCATTTGTGACGTCGTCGTACTAGTCTACTAAGTCACAGCTACCGGCGGGCTCTCATTCACTTTTAAGGGCCCCTTGCTTACTGCCTGCGTGTCCGCGGTGTTTTCACCAGAAAAACAGATCGAAAGGAATGTGACGTCACAAACACATTTACATGGCGGCAAATTTAAAAAAATGAGATGAGTTTTGCCTTTGAATCAGGAGAAATTGAAAGTTCAAATTTTTTTTTTTTTTAAATCATCAATGATTTTAACACACAATAGGTTTTTTAGGTTTTATATTGTTCGAGGATCAAACCAAAGAAGAATGCTTCTCTTTGTGACGAGATACTTGGTCAATTGTAGGTTGAGCAGATCGAAAAGACATTGCAGACAAGGTAGAAGCTAAAGAGATTACTAGAATGACAAGCTCCCATCCGCAGCTATCAAAGTGAAGCAAATAAGACACTAATGGTCCCTCGATAATGCCTCCAATTGAAGCGATTCCATTGACAATGGATGTCACTTTCACACCACAGTCTCTCCCGTTTGCATTTCCTAATTGGAATGTGATGACACCACAAATGATAGAGTCAGGTCCACAGTTGCAAAAGCCAATGATGAATAGAAATACACCGGCGGCAAGGCTTTTGACAGAAGGAATCAAATTACCCAGAACCAATAGAAGAAAACAGCTTGCTCCACCAATAGCAATCACCAAAGTAATGCTAGATTTATGGTAAGATAGCAAGTAACCCAAACCTGGTCCTCCTAATGCAGCACCCACATAGAACCAAGATGAGATGAGACCCGCTTGTAACATTGAAAAGCCATACCATTGGGAGAGAAGTAAGGGCAACCACATGTAGAGCACATACCTTGTAAACTTCAAAAATGTCACAGACAACAAAACCTTCATTACCCCTGGAATCTTGAGCAACTGCACTAAGGAATAATCATCATGTAGTAAGTAATCCTCTTCTTTTTGTCCAGTCTTTATTTCCCTTTGGTTTTTGGCCAAGACAATCTTGCAAATAAAGGAAAGAAGGAAGCAAGCTAAAAATATCCAGATCGTGCTGTGCCTCCAACCGAGTCGGTCCGAAATGAATGAGACAAAATAAGAGCTCAAAGTTGCACCAGCAAATGGAGCACTGCCTAAAACTCCAATGGCAGATGCTAGACTTTTATCGCTAGCAATACTATTATTAAGTACTTTGATACAAGCTGGCCACAATGGTGCTTGAGCAGCTCCAGACACGGCTACTAGAAGACAAAATATGCCGAAATGAGACGTTAACGACAGAAGCATCAGAGACAAGGCAGCCGAGGTTAGGCAGAAAGGAATCAGATTTTCCACCTTCATCCTGTCCCACCAATTGGCTCCCAGAATTTGAAGGCCTGCATAGGGCAAAAGGAGGGCTAAATCAATGAGTCCTAGCTGGTATTTTGACAGATGTAATTCACTTTCAATGTAAAACTTGTAGATACTCAGAGGTTTGCGAATACAATAACATAAGCAATAGGTAAACCAGAGTAAAATCTGAAGGTGAAAAGTGCCAAGTTTCTTCTGTGCCATATTCAAGTATAAAAGTATTGTAAGGTGGCTGTGGTGACTATATCAGGCAAACCGGTCAAGGAGACATTGAGACTGGCCTGAGAGCTTTCAAACAAAAATGGTTCCTTGCAGACAAAGCCGAAAAGTGGTTTGTGGGTAGACGATGCCAAAGACGATGAAAGACTATCAAAGCTTACTCCACCTGTTATATTGCAACCTCCTGAGCCTCCGGAAGAGGAGGCGGAAGTAGATATTTTGGGCACGTGAATAGACACTTGCAAGAAGTCTAATAGTGGTGGAGGAAGGGGTTTGGAAGACCTTTGGCACTGTTTGACAATTTGTTGCAGGTACTGTTCCAAAGCCACTCGTCTGGTTTCTAGGACTTTGGGTGTGGAATTTCGAATCTTTTTGGGCGGAAATTCACAGCAGTTCGAGAGTAGCCGATACCTTTTACGCAGCTGTAAAATCAATGTTGTAGATAAGATAAGAGACTCTTTGTACGAGTTGTACCAACTAAATGTAGGAATTTGTATGTCACAAGCTTGTCTGAGTAATAATAAGTACCTCATTGTGTAAAGATAAGAAGGCAGAGTAACGTCTTTCCACAAAGTAGAATCGTGCCATTCGTTCTTGAACATCTTGACTGCGCTCCCCCAAAAATCCCACCTCGATGTTGTACACAAAATGACCTTTACTGGCACTTGATCCGGACGCGTTGTTTCCATGCTCACCACTATGATTCTCCCTCGATGCTTTTTCTTTATCTGACCGGACTGATTGGATTTGTCTAAAACTGGGGATACTTATCTTTAAGTGGTACATCTTCTCTTTCACTCCTTATGTCTATTGAATTTAGAATCAGCTGTTTTGAAGGTTGCTGAGTGCTGCTGCTGACGGGCGTTTCATCGGAACGGAATTCGGAATTCAGTTTCTTAGATTGGAGGTTGCGTGGTAGCTTAAAATCTATCATGTACTACTATTTATCCGGATTTAGTAGCAAAGATAACGTATGTACATTTTTTAATAGCTTGTAAACCAAGCCTTATAAGTATGTTTATTGAAGCATTCTTTTTTGTAAAATGGTGATTCTGTGTTTGTGAAGACATAATTACTATTCAATAATCACATAATTAGAGATTGGGGATTGAAAATAAATTGGTCCCTTCTTCATTAGTCACTCTCGACTGGCATTTCGTGTGCACTGAGATCTAAGCTACTGTGGCTTCCATTGAAGTTATTGTCATCATCTTCGTCAGACGTGCCTCCTAAAGAAATAAAGTAATTAAGAGAGCAAATTAAGTAATTAAGTAGCGCACCATTCAAAATATCTTGTGAGGCGGTTAGCGGTGGAGGTAATCTTGCTGCTGCTATTGGCCGTCCCATATCTGAAATTAAAACAATTTTGTTTTTTCTCCTTTTAAAATTCATTAGATTCAACCCACCAGTCTGATTTGGAGATTGGATATTTAGGTCTTGTGCAACAATTGATTTTGATTGCAACGTGCCAAATTGTCCTCCACTGCCAACTTCTCCCGCTGCTGGGTTTGCCTGAACAAGCTGCCGTAAACGTTTCAGTTGCTGTTCTAGTTGCTGATTGTGGTCTAATAGAATTTGCATGCGAGTTTCCATACGAGATGTCTGTTGTCTCAGCTGCTTGGCCTCTAATTCCTGTACTTTGTCCTCTGGATCATCCAGGTTGTTTTGTTCTTGGCCTCCAACCCGACCATAAAGGTCACGGTATTCTGCCAAAAGAGACCTCCTTTCACTTTCTAATTCTTTTAAGTGGCTTTCAAAATTCTCGTTGTCAACGTGAGTTGTCTGGTCTTGAATCATGCGACAATACTCTGCAATTAGATGATGTTCATCCTCGCCCACCTCTGTTTCATTGATGTCGGATAGAGCAGGCGGTTGTTTTCCGGGTCTTTCCTGGTCTTCATCACCTTCCCTCGATGCCTTGGAAGTAATGGATACGTTGGGCGAGACTGTGGAGGGGGTGAATTCTTGACCATCACATAGGGCGCCCACAGGTAAGTATCCCAGTTTACCCTGCTTCTTCTTGAAGTACTTTTTGGTTCTGAATGAATTCCGAATGGCTTGGCCGAAAAATTTCAGATTTGCCGAGCGACCGGTCGAAGTGCAATACTCTTGGATTGGATGATCGGCCTTGTGGCCTTTGGCTGTGCGCCCCACAAAAAAGCAATTGTGACAGAGATCAAAATTAAAGCATTTGAGGCAGTGATACCTAAATCCGACGATGGGATAAATTTTGCATACTCGGCATTTGATGTTATGTGTGGCTGTTTCAGCAGCACTTAGCCGATGGAGCACCGGCAGCCAGACCATTGATTGCGGTTCTTTTTGCAGCCATAGCAAAAACTGCTTGCAATTTACTGCTTCTGAATCAGTATCCTTGAAGCAGCTACGAACTGACGGTTCAATATCCGAACCTCCAAAAGCTGCCACTTCCGCCAAGTACTTGGGGATTTGTATGCAATCGTAGAGGAGAAGTGCCAATGGCCTGGGACTGGTTAGAGCTTCTTTTTGGCCTTCATGGCCGTGCTCACTGATCAAATGAAACAACTGAGTGTACTTTTCAGTCAAAGGTCCGCGACAGAGTACCAAAAGACCAATCTTGAAGGACAATACTCTGAGCTGACCGCTGGTTCTTGATGTGTCGTAGACATTGAGTAGCCAGTTGAGACAAAGGTCGACACACAAGGCCACTTCAATCTCTTCGGGTTCCTCCTCATGCAAAGCCTCGTAAATGGAGGTCAGAACGACAACCATTTGAGGCACCTTGATTAAGCTGTCGTGCTTGTCTTTGGTCAATCCATGTGCGTTAAAGGCCACCAAGGCAGACTTTAAGTCAAGTAAGTCCAAGCACAATTTCTGTTGGACTTTACGTAACTTCAAAGCCATTCTGTAGACAGAAAACTTGACGGTGTTCATTTCCAATAGAGATTCCATCAAGTCGGTGAACTCTGGATGATCCCACTGTGTACGTTGCTCCCTATGATTAATGAAGTAGGGTATGCCGTCTTCCATACCACGTTCCCAGCCTTCGAGTAAGGCTGCGTTCAGATATGTCTGGTCAAGAGTCGGATCTAGATCAGAAGCATTTGTTTGTTCAAGACTAGGTTTTTGTCGAATGGCAGATTCCAATCTACGGTCCAGATCTTCGAGGTCTCGCCGATTGGCGTGTGATAATTGTACAATAGTTTCCGCACGATCGTGAAGCTGATCTCGTAGGGCGGTGGCCTTGGCAAGGTCACTTTCAATATCGCTGTCAATGTGTGTCAACTCTTCTTCTAAAAACTGGAGTCTGAAATGAATTCTTATGTTATTATTAGGCACTTTGGAAGAGAGGACTATCTAAATACTTACAGTTTATTTAACTCTTTTAATTTGTCTTCGTAAGCTTTGACATTTTCCATCATTCGCAAAATATCATCTTGCCATTCCGATGAGCGTTCCAACAATTCTCGCCATTCGGTGTCCAAAGTCTCAAGGCAGTCCGTGAAATCTTGCCTCGTTTGATTTTGCAAAATCAACTTTTCGCCAATTTCAATCGCTCTCCGTATTAAGGATCCACGCTCACCAAGGTGGTGTTTGAATCCAGCGTGTTCTTCGTTTTGTCGACGTAGTCCTTTGACATCCCCATCTGAAATTGAATGATGAAAAATCCAGAATTAAAATTGTGTCAAATAACTCCTCGGTGGATTTTCTTACCCAATGAGAGTGATGCTAATTCTCGTTTCTTCCGCAACACCCAATCAAGATGATCCCGCAATTGAGCATGAGCGATAGAAATGTGCGGCAAAGATTCAGAGGAGGCGGAGGCTGAAACTGACAAGTCTGCTTGATCATTAGTTGGTTGCAAGTTCAAGTTGATGTCCAGCATCTTATTTTGCAAACTCTTCCACCGTGAGCTCATTTCTGACAACTTTTGTCCTAACATGGTTTTTTCTTCGCATGCCATTTTCTCCATCAAAGCTGTGCCAGTGGACGTCAATGCTTGAAATACACGATCTTTGTCATGTATGTCATTCTTGATGTCTTCGAACTTCCTCATCATCAAATTTCTGCTTCCCACTGATCCCGAACTGCAGTCCTCTTCCAGTTGCTCCACTGTTGTCTCTAAGTCAAAGAGCCATTCGAAAAAACGCTCCACACTTTTGTCAAAGCTGGCAAATGAATTCTGCATTGTTTGGATCTCATCACGACGCTTTGTAAACTCCTTGACTAGAGAGCCATGCTTCTCTTCCACTCTGTGACGAGCTGCTTGTATCTGAGAAGTGTTGTCTCGAGCATAGACATGACTCATACGTTCACAAACTTGCATGAAGAGCTTGACATGATGCTCGTACTTTGACAACTCTTTCAAGGCATCCATGGTACAGCTGTGCTGATCTTCTAGAATGTCTAAGGTTTGTCCCGTCGGGTAAGTACCTGTCAAGATCCCATCCAAACGCTTCAACCAGGACTCAATTTCATGCAGTTTTCGAGCGTATTGTTCACTATCGGAGACCATGGCAGCACATTCACTCTTCCTAGACAAAATCCGATGTTTACTCACGTCCAACTGATCCCGCAAGATACCCAGTCTGGATTGCATCATGTTACTTGATGACGAAGTTGCTGGTGAGGAGTTAAGCTTTAATTTGCAGGATACATTTTCCAAATGATCTCTTTTGCTTTCCAACTGTTTCATCAAATTCTGTTGTTTTTCAACCACAATGCGGATACTCTTAGGTTCGTCCACACTCAAGTTCAATTGAGTCGCTTCTTCGAGGATCTCTTGTAGTTCTCTTTCAATTTGGTTGACAAGATTGTCATCTACTTCGATATTCTCTTCGGAGGCGAAGCTGCTTTGACTGCTGCAGGTGGTGGGAGAAACGCAATTGGAGGATTGAGGTGAGCTTAGGGTGGCGAAGGGCGTGTTGCCTGAGGTGGCTACCGAGTCGGTGGAGATCGCCGTAGTAACCGCTACGGATGCTGATGATGCGTTGCCATTTTTCATCAGAGGGGTTGACGATGATGTGGCTAGCTGTCGAATTTCTGCTGACACTTGCAGCCATTGCCGTTTTAATTCTTGCATTTCCTTGGCCAAGCTCGCTTCAACTTCCAATTGACTACTGTTGGCCACCTCCCGCTCAAGACAAGCATAATCATTGAACAGTCGATTGACGTCGTACTGCAAATTGGTCAATTTCAAATTCATCGCACGAAATTGCTTTGTGCCACTGCCATTGCTCTTGTTATCAAGATCTAGAACAAGGTCTTTGATTTGCTGACTTGTGAACTTTTTCTTGTCCACAAAAATGGTCAACCTTGACCACTTCTCCTTGGCCATTTCCAGTTTGCGTGGTACTGAAATGGCTAACCGTTCAACGGCTGTTCTCATTTTCATATCATCAGCAGTGAGATGTCCATGATGATTGCCAACTATTTGAGATCTGAGCTGGCCAATGTTGTCTTGAACATTTTCCAGTTGACTGATTGCCGCTTGTAATTCTTGGCCATCGCTGCAGTTGATGGGCCGGCTGACAGTGGTTGACAACTTGTCTACTTTGTCTAAAAGCGAAGCAGTTGCTGCAGAAGCTCTTTGCTGTTGTTCGCTATTGGTGGTCAAGACACTAAGCAGATTTTTCCATTGCCTCAAAATGGCATCAATCTCAGTTTGAATCTCCACAGCTTCTTGGGCACTCGTTTGACTCATGAATTCTTTACCCAAGCTGGTCAATTCCGCCGCCAATTTACCCCTCTTTTCTATCTCTTCATTGCTTATTTGATGATGAGGCTTGTCAACAGCTTGGACTTGTCTCAACCACAACTGCAAATCTCTCCGCCGAGAGTCCATTTCTGTCTGGAGAACCTGACACTTGTTCCACAAGTCTTGCCGTTGGGCATAACGAAAACGGACTTTGTCCCACTCCTTGTGCAAGCGGCTACTACTATTGGACAGCTTCTCAAAATACTCCATAGACAAATGGGCATTGGACAAGCGATCCAGATCTGAAAAGAACATCAAAGATTTGAATGGAAAGTTCCTGGACAAAATGAAGAAACAAGCGTCAGATGTCATGTCCTGTGGATCTTTGAGCACGTCGTCAATAACACGGATTTCAAAGTAAAAAATTACCTTGGTCAGTCTGTTTCATTGAAGGCCGCAACCTCTCCAAAGCATTTTTGGCTGTGCTCAAGGCCTCAGATTGACCTTGCAAATTTTCACAGGGGCGCTCAAGGCTCAAGGTTTGAGTGTCCAATTGCCTCTCAATTGCTGCCAAAGCATCCAACATCTTGGACATTCGAATAGCAACTTCGGTGGCAGGAGCTGCTTTGACCATAGGTGATCCCGGAGCCACTAAAAGTTTTTTGCTATCTTCTTCCGAATGCATGAGTTCATTACCATTGGCGGGCATTTTCTTGACTAATGGTTTGATGCCTTCCAAAATTTCCTCCCAGTCTGCATTGATGATATTCAAAGTCATTTCATGAGGAGCAAAAGCATTTCTATGCTTCAATTGTGAAGCTAAAAGATTCAAGTGCTCCACATCCGATTTACGATTTCTGACCTCCAAAACAAACTGTTTGAGTACTTTGTCATCGTGCATAGCACGCACCATTTTCACTTTGGAGGAGGTGAGCCAACGTTTGGACTCGTCCACTTCACGCTTGAACTGTTTAAGTTTAACTTCGGTCTCAACGATCGAAGTCTTCTTTTGTTCAGCTCGACTTTTCAAACTACGCCAAGCAATGCGCACTTCCCTCAACTGATCTTCGATAGCCTTTCCTGCCTTGCTGTGCTTGAGATGATTCAAAGCTTTGTCTCCACGTCCAATCACAGAATTGAATTCGCTCTCTAGCACTTTCAAATCCATGTTGATGAGATCACGTCGGAGCTTGATATCCTCTTCGCCATCCACTTGGTCAACTTTTCGCGAGGCTGCTTCAAGCTTTTCCATCAATGCCTTGGCACAGTTTTCAAACTCTTGATGTTCTTTATCTTTGACCACTTCCAGGCCACGTACATGCCGCGCCACTTCTTCCAGCTGCAGTTCCGTCTCTGCTAACAAATGATCAATCATGGCGTTTTCTTTAGCTAGTAGTTGATTGTCTTCATCTGTCATTATTGATTGTGACAAGGCCGATGGCGATGAGGCCTCGGAGATAGTGACTGAGGTTGAAGATTGTTGCTGTACGACTATCGTCTTCTCCGCTTCTCGTTTGGCTTGCTCCATAGCCTGAACAGAGGTTTTTTCAACTTTGCCTACCAATTTCTGAGGCGAAGGCAATGTATTCTGGATGACTTTGACTTTTTCAGGAGACATTGGCATCTGGATGAGACCTTGAGCTCTTTGCTCAAGATACCATTTCGGCTTAGGCAATGGTTCTGGTGGAGGAGGCTGAGGAGACGATTTCTTTTGTTTTAGATGATGCAGCTCGTTACTCAATGAATCCGAGGACCGAATCAAGCGATTGTCATCCGTGAATCTTATTATTCTGGACTGCTTTGCCGATGCCGATTCATTGTCATCTTCTTCATCTTCTTCAATGAGTGTTTCTATCTCCTCATCTGGGTGATAGTCTGGCAGAGTTGCCATTGAAGGCGTTGCAGTATCAGTGGTAATACTCAGGTGGGAAATTGTGGTTTTGATCTCTTCCACTTCCACCATACGAAAAGCTTGATGACTACCTAGTCTTTTTTCAACCTCTTGAACAATATGCTGCCAGCGTAAATGCAAAGACGCCATTTCGGGTTCAACATCATTGCTATCCTTGACAAACAATTCCACCAACTTCTCAGCCATTTGCCGTAAATTACTCATTTTGGCTCGAGCCCAATCATCAATTTCTTGACCCACTTGACGCTCTTGAGACTGGCGGTTGGTGTTGAGTTGAGCCTCGGCTTTGTTGATCCACACCGAAACCTCTTGAAAAGCTGTACGGAAATCGTCTAGAAGAGGAGCTTGCTTTTCCGGATGATTTTGCATGTCAGACAACTTTCGTTTCTGGTTACCCAATTTGAGTTCAGCTAAATTATCAGACAATGTGGAAATTTCAGTTTCTTCCATCATTGATTGAGAGCTTGCGATCAAGGTTAGCTGCCCAGTCAAAATATCATGAACTTGATTCCATTTCTCATCCAGTGAAGTCATACTCTCTTTTAACGTGGTCAAGAGGGAAGCGTTACAGTGTTGGAAAAAACTGCCATTGATTTTGCTGATTTCCTCATAAGTTGACCGGTACTCCAACATTTCTTGAATAGTTTGTCGGACAGAGGAGATATCTCCAATCTTGTCAGCGTCAATTTTTGAAACACTTTGTAGCTTGTCCGTCAACCACTTTTCCAGCACCATACTCAACGTTTGGACCCGCTCAGCCTTGCTTAAAGCTTCGTTTAATTTCCGCGTCGCGCAAATAACTTCACAACCGGCCTCATGGTAGTCTTTCTCCAATGCATCAATTTTTTCCTTCAATTCCAGTTTGCGTTCAAAAGTCTCATGCTCCAAAATCCGTCGGCCAATTTTGATCAAGTTACCCACCTCAGCCTTGATATCTGACAAAGCATTTTGAATACATCTGGCATGGTGTAGTTGACCTTCAATGCCTTCTTTTTCGGCCGAGGCCAGTTCGGTCAAGTAAAGCTTTTCTTTGATATCACGCAGTTGGCGGGCCACACGTCCCAGCCTCGGCTCATACTCGACCGCCTCGGGCTGCTTTTGGAATAGCTCGAACTTCATACTCAGCTCTTGAAATCTTTGATGAATTAAAAGGAGTTGATCTTCAAGTCTGACTGCGGCCTCGTGTTTTCCAGCAGCGCGGTAAGCATCCACCTGTTCGTCCATCTCAGCCAAAAGATTTTCTTGGTCCTCAAACTCGCGAAGCATGACCTTTAAAGATAATTTATCCGTGAGTCAAATTAAACCAAGAATGACAAGGATTAAATAGTTGAAAAAATGTTGTAGTATGCTGTGGACTACTGTACCTCTTTCTGTAGAGAAGCAAAACATGGAGTTTTTTGGGGGTTAATCAAATCAAAGCACACACGCGTCACATGAAACAGAGAACATGAAAAACAAATCATAAGCATGTATAAGTATATCTGTGTTAAAAAAGCATGTCGTGTGAACTCTACATGCAGTATATATGTACTTGAAAAAATAGACATGCTTTTTCTTGTTAGTCTCTCTTTTGTTTGGTAATGACAATGATTGTTACCTGACTCTCGTCCGGCAGATCATCCACGGTCAACTCATGTTCCAAGTGTGAAGTTAGCAAAATATCTCTTTCTGTCAACCAATCCTGGACAGCAATCAACTTGTACTCCCATTCTTGTGCTTCAGTAATCGATTTTTCCAGCAAGGCTGTCCTGGTTTTAGCTTTGTCCTTTAGAGAGGTCCACCGCTCCACCAATTTCTCGGCCTCTTTTTGCCAATGACAAATTTGGATATTTTTGGTGGCCAA
The DNA here is from genome assembly GCA_900157175.1 of Oithona nana. Taxonomy (NCBI): domain Eukaryota; kingdom Metazoa; phylum Arthropoda; class Copepoda; order Cyclopoida; family Oithonidae; genus Oithona; species Oithona nana. The sequence continues at coordinate 225,365 of LT727913.1, read as the reverse complement.
AGAATGGGCCAACTCTTTGATCCGTTCCAATCGACTTTGTGGATGATTGTCCAGAAAATGTTCTATTTCATTCAATTCTTCGGAGATTTCTTCCGCATCTGCAGCAGTGTTGGTCGATTTTTGCAGCTTCTTTTCCAAACGTTCCATCCAGTCGGATTCTTGGGCTTGTAGCGTCTTAAATTCACCATAGTCACTGCTGGCACTTTTCATTGAATGATACTCTTCTATCACAGGTTCACATATCAATTTCCATGACTTTTCTACTTGTGCAACTCTATCCTTTAACAGTTTTTGATTTTCGCGCTCCAACTCGGTTTCAAGAAGCTTGTCGAGGAGGCCACGTTTTCGCTCAATTTTGTCCTTGAAATGCAAGAGTTTGAAGGTACGTTGCGACAATTCCGCCGGTTGAGTCACAGCTGCATGCTTATTGGGAAGATCGCGCTTCAATTGCGACACGAAAGATTGGATCTCATTGACGCTGTCCACTAATTCCTTCGACTTGTCCAGCGAACATTTTAATCGCGCATTTTGAGCCTTGGACAATTGAGTAATTTCTTGCCATTTAGCGGTGACAGCCTCCATTTCAAGCCGGACTTTGTCAGACATTTCGGCATGCTGGGAAGACAATGTTAAGTGGCTTAATAACTTAGTACCACTGGACCTGACTTCGTCCAACTTGGGCAGAAGAGTCTCCACGTCTGCTACCAAGGCTTGGGAGTCATTGAATTGGCTCTCCAAGTTGGCGATGTCTCCGAAAGTCGCGTCCTCAATGATCAAAAATGGGCTGACTTCTTCCATCCAAAGTGTGATGGCCTCTAAAGCCTCTGTGTGTTCCCTCATGGTCTTTTCTAACATCGAGGCTGCTTCATTGTCCTCCCTCGTGTTCGACTTTGTTTTGCTTGCATATTCAGAAATGTTTTGCTCTAAGGCTTCGAAGCGGTCGCAAAAAGTGTAGAGGTCCGTTTTAATTGAGTTCCCGGGATCGGCAATGGCTCCCGGGTGCAAAAGTGTGACTTGTGCTAATTCCTTAATGACTTCCAAATTGGCCATGTGCGTCTTCAACTTGAGTTGACAGTTGTTTAATTCTTCTTGATGATTTTCCTTTTCCAAGGTGTGGAGCATCTTTGACAAATCTTCCAACTGCTGGTAAAGCTCTTTCTTCTTTCTCCAATATGCCAGCTGGGTCAGAATTTCAGGTACATTGGCATTTTCCAACTGTGTCATCTGCTGACGTAAAAGTTGGACCTTGTCAGTGACATTGTTCAGGTATTCGGCAGGATAATCCGTTTCAGATTGTATTTCGCACATCAAATCTTGGCCTAAAGCTATGGCTTCTTCGCAAACCTTGATTCTCAGCCCGGCTTTCAATTCTTCATTAAGCTTGTAAAGATTGTCATAGTGAAGCTCCAACTCTTTCGAAGAAGACGCCGCTTCTTGTGGCTTATTTGTGGTCTGGGCAGTTTCCAGCTGTTGGAGGCTCTTTTGCAACCATGTACACAATTTGGCATACATAGCTTCAAATTCAATTCGCTTGGTCCCGGTAATCTTGCGTTTCTTTGGCGTGTTTTCTTCGCCACCGCTACTCACACCACTGCTCGTATAATCTGAACACAAAAAAAATGGAGCAATCAGATTGGATTAGCTGAAACAACCAATGTTATAATTTACCATCTTTTGGATGATGATCACTTTTCCAATTAAAAGACGACAAAGATGACGACGACACCTGAATCTTGTCCATTTCTATGCCTTGTCTGGCCACCCTCTGTTTTTGAGCCTCCAAGATGGCAGTCAGGATGTCCCACCTGTAAGAAATCCATACCATATGATGTGCAGCAGGCTTCAAGCCATATACACACATAGCCTAGGTAACTATGCACAGTACAAATGACGCTTTGCGCGACGGACGTCAAGTTACTTCACCAGAGTGAGTGGAAGCAGAAGAAGAAACATGAGAAAATTACTCAATAGCAGCTTTTTTTTTTCGATACATGGTCATAAACTCTTTTCGCCCCCCAGTACATAGTATACGAAAATAGTCACCTGTCCTGTATAGTTTCCACCGTTTTGCCAATAGCTGCGCTGTCCGCTTTGATAGCTTCATTGGGAGTCTCATTTTCTGGTAACGACCTCAAGCAACAGGAGACCAATTTTTCCGCCACGGAGTTGATATTCAACATGGCTTTTTTCTCAATTTGCCACTCGTCCAGAATAACCTGTGTTGGAGAGCAACAAAGAAAAATGAAATCATCTGGAGAAATTATTTTTTTCTTTTTTCTAAAGAAGGTAGGTATACAATTTATTTCTCCCTCTTCGTACTTCTTCATTGGTAAAGTGACTCTAAGTTTGACAGGAGCAAGTGGCGGCGCGCACGAGCAACGTGGTGGATTGGTGCGACATATGGCGCAAGTATGGTTATGCTTCTACTAGTGCTATCAAGCCAGCAAGAGGATATTTTACTACCTCTTGTGGATTAGAACAGCGTGTACGCATTTAGTGGCGAAGACGATATAGACTCTCTCGACACATCTGCCATCGTTCAGTAGGCTTGACGCCGCCGTTCACTGTGATCATACTCGACTCGAGGATGAAGTCTTTGCCAATTATTGCTCTAAGCATCACTTGTCTCTTCATTGGCTCGGTCACTGCCGACATTTCCGAGTACTTCTTGAGGGATCCATATGACCAACTTGACTTATTCCGACGTTCTAAACTAGCCTCCAGAAGACAGTCGGGAGGAGAGAAGAGCACAGATAAGACGGAAATTGACGACAAGAAAGAGGAGGAAGAGTTGGACGATGACGAATTGGTGGAAGATTACTTGGACTACCTGTTGGACGTTGGGGCATTGCCTTCCGAAGATCAGAAAGCAGAAGAGAGTAAAGCTAAAGAAGAAGAGAGTAAAAAATTAAGGCCACGTAAGGGTCCCTATGAGGTGGGAGATGATGTACTGGCTGCTGTCAAGCAACCCTACAACAACAGAAGAATGGGAAGCTACAAGAAGAAACCTCAACGGGGAGGAGGAAATTTCAAGCAGCAACAGCAAATCCGTGATAATATCGCACTAGAGTCTTCTGTCTCCTCAGCAGCACCTGCTGCTGTGATTCGTCGACGAAGCAAACCCCAATACGCTAAGCCTCAGATGCTTCGTCGTAGTGACGAGGCCAAGAAGCCTTTCCATAAGAAACAAGGTCCCTCCTCTTCCAGAGACCTACCCGGCCTGGAAAATGTGGAGAGGCTGATTCCAAGCAGTTTAAAAACCGTCATTGAAGACTCCGGCAAACGTATTGTCAAAGCTGTCATGCAACCCATCCAAACGGTGACCAACAGCAGACCACGCAACACACATATCAAGGAGACAACCTTTTCCTCCAAGATGGAGTCCTGGTTGCAACCCTACCGTACCTACTTTGGCTACATGGCCCCAACCTTTGCCCCCGCTCACATCACCACTTTCCTGGTCACTCAATGGGTCAGCACAATCGCCATTACTTTTGCTTGGATCACCGTGGGCTACATGTACAACACGATGGTGACGGGTCGCAGCAATGAAGGCCGTTCTAGCCAAGAGCCTTGGGAGTATTTGGTGCCTGACAGCGACACTGTTTCGACAGTACTACACGACTTGTCAGAGGCCGCGCAACGTTGGCACGACGAATTGTGATCAAGTTGCTAGAAATTAATTTTACTTGCTCGTGTCCAGGCTACTTACCGCTATGAGTTGACCCTGTCGCAATAAATCATCGGGATTATCACTAGGATTCCTGTCCATTTCACGAAGAGCATTTCCTCGTTTATCTAACCACTGCGTAAGTCGATCTTTTTCTCGCTCCAGAAGCTCCAATTCATCTCGAGTGATTCGTAAAATTTCCGCTCGCTCTTCTACCCAAGTGCACAACACGGTCCAACGTTCACCTAGGGCCATCAATTGACCCTCCAGATCCATTTCCGACTTGACATTATTCTGACCACTGCTCAGAGGATCTTTTTTGCTGCTGTTGCTGCTGCTATTATCGCCGCTTCCACCACTGACAGTAGTAGTCTCAACGTAGATGAAGTTGGAAATGGAGTGAACGGTATCATGTTGATCCTCTAGACTCTTTTCTAACTGATTATGTTCTTTTTCTTCTTGCTCAATAGCTTCCAGTGTACAACCGACCACAGTCATTCTGTAAAAGGAAACAATTTGTAAAAGAAGAACTTGGAAATACCATTTGAAACCATTGGTTTACCGTGAAATTTTGTCTTCGGTCTCCGTCATCCAATTTCTCAATCGCTGCATTTCTTGCCTTTGCAATTCCATCAATTTCTCATGCAAAGAATTTTGCCGTTCAAGAGCTTGCTGACGCAAGCCTTCCCAGCGGTCAATCAACAATTTTTGCCTGACTTTGACGTCCTTTTCTTGCGCCGAGGTCAAAGGCGAGGACAATAAATGTCGACCTTTACGTATCACCTCTCCCACTACTTTTTGATGAGTGTCCAGCTCAGACATGTACTCGGCATTGTCATCGAACTGGCGTTTGGCCTCCATAAGATTGTCTGAGACCGCGAGCATAGATTTCAGCTTATCTTCAGCTTCCAGAAGCCACTCAAGCACATCTTCGTGCAAGTGGCAAAAGGTGTCGTAGTCCAAGAGCTTGCCGGATTTGACATGGCCAGCCTTATTCTTTTTCAGCGGCGAACCCAACTGGACGGTTTCAATAGCAACTTGGTTTTCATCTGAAAGCAAAGCTGCTCCCAGATCATTGTTGGATCGTAGCAGCGCTTCTAGCATGCACATCACATAGGTCATCACAGCTTTCTTGTCAGAGGCTAAGGTGTGAACGTCTTCTGTATCTAGGATCTTCGGCACACCGAAATGGTTTCCCATCAGGCGGAAAAGAAATTCCAGTCGTTCGCGTGGACTTTTGGCTTTGATCAAGTCCATATCAAAAAGCGTGGGTTTGTGACGATGGAGGATTTGACAGAGAACCTGTCCGTCGGCTAACTGACGAATAAAGTCAGTACTATGGCTGCTATTGCTGCTGAGGGTAGAACTTTGACTCTGGCACCAATGATACAAGAGTTTTTCTGCCGATTGGAAGGTGGCAGAGGAAGACTGTTGGAGCACCTGTAGAAACTGCCAGTGGAGAATGATTGCCCAGCAAAGGGCCAAAATGCATGCAGCATCTCCGTCGACTATAGCGGCTGAGTGAATGGCCTCTGACAACTTGACTCGTTCTTCACGAAGGGCAGTCAGTGCAACATCTACGTTGCGTAGCTTGTGCACTCGTATACTTCCCTGAAAGAAAGGAGTTTTTAGTATGCTTGTTCAATATGCAAACTTGTGAATATTTGAATGTTAAAGGTACCTGTTCACGTTTGATATCTTTGTGCGTCAATACGGATACCAGATCCAAAAGCGATTCTCCGTTTTGCAGATCAAAGTAGAGGTCGGTAATCAGGTGTTCTGCAAATCCACCTTGTTGCAATTTCCAGTTTATCCACCGACCAAAAACTTTCTTTTGAATATCTGGTCTTTCACCAGCAGCCTCTGAGGCTTGAGTAGAAGCCAGGGACTCTGTCATAGTCGCCATGTTCTTTACTTCAACTTGACATTCGTCCTTGACTACTTCAGCTTCTGGTTAGACTTGTCATTAAATCCCAAGGCAATGGAGAGACACTTGTGAAGTGTTTTTGTCAATAGCGGTGCCGCCGTCAATGCTGTCCTCGTTGCTTCTGGGCAAGAACAAGTAGGAGGAGCAGTAGCTGCTACGAATTTGCATGGCCTCTTCACAGCAGCAATGACACGCAGATTGGCCTAGACGAACGACGACGAGTTGTACCAGTAAGAAGACTTAGTCTATTTTCTGAAGGCTGCTGCTGCTTACTCTCTCTCCATCTCCTCCTACACCTCCAGCAGGCCGCTGTAGTCTCGATGGCAAACAGGCACGTCTTCTTTTCCTGGACGAGTAGCAGCAGCAGCAGCAGGAGCACAACTGCTCAAGGCTTGCAGTAGTTGCGGCGAGATCTCACGGGGAGATTCTGAGCTTACAGATGAACAATAAGTCAAGCACCGCTCCTACCTAAACAAAAGATAAATTTGAATAAACAGTTCGACTATCCCAATTTGACAGAAATACATGTTTTCTTTTCCTCTACTTCAATAATTTGACAGACTGTTAGGGAAATATGTGCAAAATTTTGTCCAAAAAATTTCACGTATCTGTCAGATTGAGAGCGCTGATGTGTAGTATTTTGGGCAAATCCATATTTTCTTTTTCCCTGATATTTTAATTTCTAAGGGTAACAATTTGCATCAATGTTTGAGATATGACTGGAAAAAAAGTGAAATTAATGTGGCTCAAATAGTTTCCTTTTGAATAAAGAAAAAATCTTACAGTGGTCTCGGTTGCTGTTGGCAGACATGATTGTACCTTAGCCGACGCATCAGTAACTTCTTTGCGTAGTTTTTGTTTACATTCCAAAAAGATTCCAATTTCCAAAAAATCGAAGTCTCGATTTTCGAAGCTAACTAAAGTTCCAAATTCGGACTTCTTTATCGATACGTTTGATTCATCAATGCAAAAGAAAATGGCGGATACGGAGAACTTCCAGTCAAGTTTACAAACTGTGCTAGAACTGAGGTCTAAATCTAATGATGCCATCAAAACCGTGAGTGAAGGAATGACGGTTAAACATGGCCCAGAAAATGAGGGCAAGGAAAAAAAGTTTCTTTCGCAAGTCAAGTTAATGATGGACACAGTCAACTCACAAATTAAAGATCTGGAAACCAAAGCTAATTTGACACAGCAAAATGTCAGTTCGTTGCCGCTGGGACATAGTGTCTACCTAAGCCTAGACGCAGCTCCAGAGTCCACCTCAGTCTACAATTCTTTGTTTAACAGCTACCAATGGTTTGACAAAACCAGAGAATATTCCAGTGGGGCAACTTCATTACTCAGCCAAAACAATTTGAGCAGGTCCTATCAAAAAAATGGACGCACACGCCGCCGCGATCCTAACAAAAGTCATTCAGCGGCAGTGACTAGTGGCGTGGCCACACCAGCGAAGTAAGTAGTAGTACCATTTCATTGGGAAGAAGAAAAATGGCATTCAATTTTCTTTGCAGAAGTGTTGACAATGCCATTGCCAATTTTAGCCGACCATTTAATGATATGAACTTTCAAGTTATTCGCCCTAATGGAAGCCAAATGAAAGCCATTGTTCATATCACGCTTGCCAGAATTTTAAAAGCCACTTTGGTTTTGAAAGGTCTGGTCATAGAATGGGTCATAGTAAAAGGATGCAACGAAGGTGGCTCAACTGATTCGGAGACAGATTTGTGGCAAGAATCAGACTACCAAGTTTTTCGTAAGATCACGGACAATGCCAACGCTGCTATGCTAAATTTCAGTTCTCCAATGTACCCTGAGTATGGGCTCAAATCTTTTATTGTAAGTGTTCCACTCTTACAAAGAAAGAAAGAAAGAAAAAAGAAGTGTCATATATTTCTTATTTGTTTTCAGACTTACCTGCACAGTTTCGACACTCTATTCACCGACAAGTAATTTTTGTTATTGCTTTTGTGGTTTTTAAAAGCCATCATATTGCATTTCTTCTTAGTTCTTCGGATTTTAACGACTTGATTACCTTTCAGGTGCAGAAAATGTGGTTTTATCTTAAGGTCCAACTGCCCACCAACTTGGCGTGACTTTAAGACATTGGACCCTTTTCACGAAGATTGTCGTTGATGCACAATAAAATTGATTTCGCAAGTTTCTCACCACTTGAATATGAAGTCTGGATAAAAGAATAAGTCTCTTTTTTTTGCGTGTGGTTCTATATTTCACCAGTTGCTTATCGACTAGGAATCACTATTAGAAAAAGATACGTAAAAACTCAAAAGTCAGTGAACCAACAATGGATCGCATCACAAGTATCTTTTTTTTTTTCTTTGTACAAATTTGAGTATCAAATAAGTATGGAAAGTATAAGTAGTCAATGAGCATGCAGTAGTAGACTTAGTAGTAGAATTAGTAGTAGTACATAGTATGTAAGAGTATTACAAGATTTAGTGAGAGAGGTAAGTCCCATTGCGAGGCGGAGGCGGAGGTGGCAGTTTACGCGTCGATGATGATGATGGAGTAGAGCTGAGGTCATGTTGAAGCCGCAGTTGAACTTCTTCTGGAGAAAAGCAGTTGGGCACAGTGCGACCATTGTACAATTTGGGTCGCATTGCGTCTGGGGAGGATTGCACGGCCGAAGCTGAAGCTACCGAAGCTGGTTGTTGCCCAGTTGGAGAAGAACAGTGTCTCAGCGAGTCCAGCACCCATTCCGATACGTCTTTTTCCTTATAAGATATTTGCTCTGTTGTCCTCTGACAGTTTGAGTCCACTCCAGTAGCATTGGCGGCGTTGGACTCTTCCACCGGCGGTCGACCTTTCAAAGGCTCCCACTGACAATTGTCTAGGTCGTGAACATACTCGCTAAAGGTCACTTTTCCCCGAGGTGGTCGATGATCCGCAGCTGCCATTGAGGAAGGGTTTGCATTCTCTGGCTTCCGATGCTGACCAGCTTGCATCATCAAAGAAGCAGGCAAAGGTGGGGGTTGAGATGGTAGTTGCTGAAGCAAGCTCATTTGATTCAGGTCATTGGGCAATTCATCATCTATTTTTTGAAACAGTGTGCGCATTACACCACATGGGTAGAGCTCTTCCCTAATGGCTTCTACTACGGTGGATTGTTGACCGTTTTCGTTTTCCACTTCCACTTGCACCATTGTCGTTTCCATGGGTGGTGGCGGCAGTGGTAAGCTGTTCATTTCGGTTGGCGTCATTTCACCAGCAGCAAGTTGTTGCTGCGGTCCTAAAGGTGGAGGTGGCGGCAAAGGCAGATGATCCGGATGGTGACTGACTACTTGGCCATTGCCGACTTGTGTGTTTGGCTTCCTCTTGATAGTTCCCCCATCAGGATAGTCGATATCAAATCCATTTTCATCATTTTCACTGACGCATCCGCTACTCATACTGCAGTCTCCGTTGCTGGTTATGGAAGCGCTTCTGATCAAGCGATCTCCTTGTTCAACCTGCTTGGCCTGCATACCAGGTGCAATAGGTGGAGCTACGCCTAACTGGGCATTGTAGTTGTCCACTAGTTGTTGGGGCGGCCCTAAGGTCAATCTCAACATGCTGTACCAACCCCATTTGATGAACTCGTTTTCGGCGCAGAGGTACCGGATGTGAGCCTTTTTCTCTTGCACTTCAGGAGGTTTGAGTGCGAAACAAAAGTCGGTGGGCGCCTTGTACCTCTTTTTCCATCCAATACCGTTGTAGACCTTGACGGTGGCCAAACTGGCCACGAAATGGACATCGTGAACACTGCCTTTCTTACTACGTGTCGTTTGAAACAAATTGTAGTCTCGTAAAATGAAATGGAACTTTTTCCATTTTTTGCCTTCAGTCTTTAGCCAGAGTGGACCCTCGAGTAAAGTGGTGGAAGCTTGATTGACAGAGTCCATGACTCGCTGAACCAGAGCTTGACGGGTGTTGGTATCCCAAGGCGACTGCATAACTGATTCAGTAGAGGCTTTGTCATATGGGTCCAGAAGGTACCGTTCTGGTCGCCTAATGAAAAAACGCATATAAAACCTCTTGCTTCTAGATATAGATAGATAGTGAAATTTACCTGAAGAGATCATATTTTTCCGGTCTTTGTGCAAAAATAAGTCTATTTGAAGTCTGTGGTTTCCATGTAGAAATGATTCGGAGTAATTTTTCGTCATCTTCCAAGCATCTGTCGATAAACAATTCAGGCAGCCTTTCCACCAAACCCCACTTGACATGGCAGTCAACGCAGCTTTTTTCAGCCATCAGTTTCAGGGCCCCACCCACAGTCATGGAGGAGTCCACCAGAATGGACTCTTTGGTCGACCCATCGGCGCAGTAAATGTCTAAAATGACCTTTTTACTCACTGCAACCGCTGGTCCGCTGACCACCTAGTTTTAAAGAGATTTACATTATCACTTTCACCTCACAATCAAATTTCAAACTTTTTTTTAAGAATCATAGTTGACAACTCCATCCGCTCGGCCTTACCAGTCCTCCGTCCAGCAGCCGGCATAAGCCTTCAAAAGCCGGACGATAAAGACTGACAAGGCCAAGCAAATGAATGAAAAAATGACATCATCTTCTTCCTCCTTGCTTGCTTGCTTGCTTGTCTGGCGTCTTTGCATTATCCTGAAATGGGTACAACGGCGAAAAAAACAACTTACATTTGAGGTGGGTGGAAGTTGGGATTGACCATTGACTGAGGCCGAAGAGGTTGAGCTCTCACTTCCCGAAAGCATGGAGGAGGCGTCGTCGGAAAAGGCCGAGTCAGTATCGAGGCCACTACTTTGATCTGAGGCTCCTCGTAGTTGTTTTCTAAATCTCATGATTGAGAGCAATTGACTCACTGCAGAATCAGCGGTGGTGGCCTCCTCCGTGGAAGCAGCGGCGGCGGATGATGTTGTCAACTAAGGCATAACTAAATGCAACTCAATTGGCTTTGACGTTAGGACATCAATGAGTAGAGAACTACAAAACTATTAGAACGTATTAGAATCTGCTGTTTTTATCGAGCTGCTGCACCTACTACTCTTGCTGGTTGGATTGGAGCTGGAGGCAGGAGAAGAAGGCTAACCTCACCATCTGCCAGCACTGCCCGACTGGTATCAGCCACCAAGCTTTCCCCTCCCTTGGTCCTGCCGCTCCTCTACGCCTTTTAAGAGCTACCACTACATACACAGCATGCTGGAGCAAAATTTTCTAAGGTTTTGAAGATCATTCAGTATTTCTTTAACCTCTTGGCCAGCAGCCATACATCATGAATCTTTTTGGTGCGTCACTTATTGTTCACTACTTAGTTCATTCATTGCTGTATCCTCCGGCGGCCATAGTGGCCGAAATACTTTGAAGTGAACTGAAATGTCCTTTAGCATGCTGTGTTTTCAACATCTGCAGCATCAACATTTCTACTGCATACTTCTTTACACAACCCCAGAGTAGTACTTCAATGCGTCAGGGTAAAACGGACGGACGGACGGACACGGTTACCAGCACAATGAACGGCTGGACGCAGCGCGCTCGCCCGTTGCTACTGTGTAGTGCAAGCGTCCCAAATCTACATAAAATAAAGGGCATTTCAAAAGCTTTAGAGTTTGATATGAGTCCTATTCAGGCTAATGATTAGTCGATAAGTTTGGATACACACCGCGCATCATATTGTATACCTTTCACTCCCAAGAGTAAAGCTACTACTTATTACGCTTACTGCTGCGCTTACTTAGCTGCCTCCGCGCATGTCTAGCCTCTAGCGTGCGCTCAAGAAAAATATGTCAGTCTAAAGCACACAAGTCTTTAGAGGAGGAGGGGGAGTAGCTTCTTTTTCCAGCAGGCCTTTCAGTTAGAAAGCTTCGTGAGCCATAGAAGCACTGCTGAAAGGGGAAAGATGCCTGGCACCAACCAAACGTCCTCTGAAAACCTGAGCCATATTATCAGTGACATTTTACATTTGAAAGCACCAGGAAAAAGGCAACTAGAAAGTAATAGGGCCTGTCCAGAGGTCTGGGTCAAACATGTACAGGATGAAGACGAAGAAGAAGAAGAGGAAGAGGAAGAGGACGTACAAGCAGGACGAAAGGTGGAGCTTGTTCATGAGGATGACGTTCAGGACGATACTGAGGTTGAAAAAGCTAAGCTTGCCACTTTTATTGCTCAATGGATTTTGAACTTGCAAACGAGCGGATTCCCGCCAGACGTCCAATCGCAGTACCTTAAAGAGGTTGACACTGAAACGGAAGATGAAACCAATTGGACAAGTGACCTTGTACGTGTATTTTTGCCTTATTATGATCTAGAACTAGAAGATATTGAAGAAGTCATTAATGGTCGGAAGGGTGCTAATGGTGAACCTCTTGGCAGGTGCACAGTCAAATTGACCAACGGAGATGAAATTTCCGGCAGTTTTAGACCAAAGCTCTGCTTAGCCGGCATGGCTGTCGCCGCAGGTCCCAATATGGAAAAACATGGCTTACTAAGTGTTCGAGGGTTTCACTGCCAAGGTCTTTTGCATGGTCCCGGAAAGGCTGTTTTAGTCCCCAAAGCTCTTTGGTCAACTGTCGATATGCCGGTAACACTGGAAGGCTTATTCAATGAGAGTTACTTGCAAGGGCCCGTCAGAGGTGTTGATGAGAATGATAACTTGATTTTTATGGGCACCTTTGATAAAGGCCTGCCGGTGGGTCATTGTTGGCTGGCCCAGGAAGGCCAAGGTTGGTTATATGGCCAAGTAGATGAGAAAGGCCGCTTTAGTGGCCCTGAAATTGCCTACATTTTTCCCGACATGACATCAGCCTTGCTAGGTATTTTCCATCAAGAACAACTGGTTGAAGCTCGTGCCACGCATATCAACTCGGCCTTTATGGAGAATGATATTTTGAAAGTGACCTTTTCCCCAACCGAACCTGACGCCCCCGCTTACACTTTTTGCCCGTCCAATGCCAACGAAATCCCCTGCGATTGGTTGCTGGATGACAACTATGAACAAGTGACGGTCATTTGTCAAAAGTCCAACGTTGATGGAGCGGGAGATGGCCTTTTTGCCAAACGCGACCTTCCAGCCGAAACAGTCATATCCTACTATAACGGCTTACACATATCGCCCGAGGAAGACTACTCACCTTCCTCCTGCAACTACCAGATTTACGTGGACTGGACCAACACCGAAGGCTCCCCCTATGTCGACATTCCCACCGAGTGCACCAACGTCCATGCCTACTGCGCCTCCCTAGCCCATAAAGCCAACCACAGTTTTACTCCCAATTGTCGCTTCGTCTCTGTTCATCATCCAAGGTTAGTCAATTAGTCAAGAAAGACAAGTCTGGAAGGTCAAGCAAGGTTTTTGCTACCCCTTTTTTTTCTAGGTTCGGACGCATACCGGCCCTCAAAACATTGGTGTCCGTCGCACGCGGAGAAGAACTTTTTTCTCACTACAAGGTGACTACACGCTTATTTTTTTCTCCGCTGCTGCTACTATCTCGCTTACTCATTTATTCACTCTCTCCCATCAATGTAGTACGACACCGCATATGCGCCTCGATGGTATCAAGAAGCATGGCAACGGGCCAACCCTGAAGGTTAGCTCTGAAAGTAGAGACATTTGCATTTGGATATCAAGATACGATTGATGCCTTGAATCAAACGAAAAAGAAAATATGCATGTTAAAAAAGAAGCTCGGAATGGAAACTTTGCTTCAATGGAAAAATAATAAGCGTGTGAAGTTTGAAAAAAAAAAAAATTACAGATTTCTACTTAGTAGACAAAATTGATGAGCTGTGACGCCCTTCTTACCCTCTAACCCAATCCAACCCCAAAGAAATTTATCTTCTTTTTTTCTGCTAAAAAAGCTAAAAAAAATATGATTTCAAAATGGGACAGAAGAGAACGAGAGAAAATGGCAAAAAATGTGTCAACAAATTCTATGTCAATGAGAATGGATGGGTGGGCGTAGAATAGAAATGCAACGTAATGGAAATGAAAGCAGTTGCAGCTCATCACTCCTCCTTTGCAGCATCTTCTCTTCGCACAGAGGCAAAGTCCTTGAAATAGCATTGGATCTCATTATAGCAGCCGTGTCGTAGAAGCAAAGCGTAGTGTAGATTCGACATTTAAAAAGAGCTTTCTGCAACGTTAGTCGAGTCGACGATGAAATCCACTTCTTGCTGCACTACAACGCCCACTCATTCTTACATTTTTTCCCCCCTTTTTACATTCTCTGAACTTGTTTTGTAGGCCAGCACAGTGTTGTAAAATCGGTACCTCAAAAAAGAGTCTCACCATTATTTTATGAAAGTCAATTCCATCGTTGACTTTTATTTGCCATGAAACACTTTAGTCAAATACAGGGTGCCCAAACAAGTTCTGCAAGAGGAACTGAACTATATTTCACAACTCAGCAAAAGTCCTCCTAAAAAATCTTTCTGTTGGGACACCCTGTATGCAGGGGGGTAGGCGACTGTTTTGGGCCATAGTGTGAAATGCGTAAGACTGTTGTTGATGCTGTTTCAAAGCGCAATTCAGGTCATCTCTTTAAAAAAAAGAAGAACACGCAGTTTTGACAGCATCAGAAAGAAGGAGGATATCTTTGCGACAGGGTAGGGTCGTGCAGGATTGGCCGCCCGGGATCTAGCTGACATGTCATTAGGAGACTCATCGCAGAAATTCAAGACATTTGAACTTAAAAACGACACAAGAAGGTAGCATTATTATTATTTCAATGTTGTACAATGTTCAAATTTTAGTCCTTTGGATCATTTGCCAACGGCCAATGAAACTGAATACTATAGCCCAGAGTAAAGGTGTGATAAGCCCTAAGCAAATCGGCTTGAACGTCAAATGTGTAATAGGCTTGAGGAGTAAGCTTTGGGCCAAGTCACATGAGAGAGTCACCGGTAAAATCTCACTCAACGAATGAAGCAAATGAGGCATAGACTGACGTGGCCAAATGACTCCCGACAAAATAAATGTTGGTAAGATTGAAGCTATGCCGGCCTGCATTCCATCATTATTTATCTATTTTTGAAAATCTATTTTGACGTATAAGCTTACCTGAATCACTTGATCGCGGGCAGAAAAAAATGAAGTGATAAAAAGTCCCATAGACATTCCACATATCGATTGACAAAGTAATAGAAAGAATACTAGCAAAATGCCAGCAAAGTTTGTTTGGTAGTCGAGGTATAATAATTTCAACAGTATCACGGATAAAATGGCCTAAGAAACAAATGCTTAGATTAATACTGCTTGACAAGAAAAGTCATGGACATAATACTTGAGGAATGACCAAAGTAAAATGAAATACAAATTGACTTAGTATTGAGAGTGACATAGATACATTGCTGGCTAATTGCCTTTGTAGGAGACCCAATTCCAATTCAGTCACCAACTGATCGGCCGTTAGAGCCATAGCTAATAGGTTATGTAGAACCACCATCAGACCAGGTAACATTGCCAATCCCAATTCCGTTGGTACATCATTACTGCTCCATTGGAGGTGATGATAGTCTATTCCCATAGTGGCAAATTTCTCGTCAATTTGGCACACTTGTAACATTTCTGTAATGGTTGCTTGAACAGCCAATAGAATCTGTGTTTGAACCTCTTGAACAAGGATACTATTGCTCTTGTCTAAATGAATTTTCACTGTTGAATCGACAGTTGACATTTGTAATCTCTTCAGTATTTCCTATCAGGATGAAAAGAAGGAGGAACATTTTACTAGGAAGAAAAAAAAAATGTTTATTTTTTCTTTGACTTGCCTGCTGTGCAAAATTTGGGGGGATATGGATCCATCCATAAACAGTTGCTTCTTCAGCTAAGCTTTTGGCCTTTAAGCTGTCATTCAAGTAGATGATATTAAACGACTTTTCAAGCTGACGCTCAAAGAAGCAAGAGCTATTAGCAAAGCCGTTTATGTCTCCTAAAGTTCGTAGCAGCTGGGAAGTAGCTACTGGACATTGTAGATGAATGTCAGATGCATTCCATTCTTGACAGTTAAAATTGTCTTGGTTCACAATGGCTAATCCCCAATTTTTCGATCTAAGTGTATTATTTAGCCGGGGAAGAAAAAATACAAGAGTAAGGAAAACATTTTAAACAGTAAGGGCAATGCAGTTACTTTTATGCAATAAATACTCCTTTAATTACAGATGACCGCAAATTAGCCTACAATGGGACTAAAATGTCGTAAATACTGTCCTAAATTGCCATTAAACTTGTATGTTTTTCCCGGCTTAAAACGATTTAGGTGTCCGGAGTACCGAAGGCTCTGGATTATAAAGCATAGCGAGAAGAGAAGCACACACCCACCACCCCACTTTAAAAAAAAATCACTCCTCATCTCCCCTACACACTCCATTCACACTACCACACGTTTTTGCTTTAAATAAATATAAAGACAACGTTCCATCCAGAAAACTTAAAAACACTTTGCTCCCTCGGCCCTTCGGGCCTCGATCGCTCCGCTTTATACAATAATACATTGATCGGCCTATGCAGGCGTAAAAGAGAAGAGTGACGCAAATGGGAAGAACGACTTGAAAGGCCAGAAAGCTTGCATGCCGCCTAGCATGAATGCTATCTTTTAAAAGGAGTGCCTTGAAAGCCTGCCAATCAAAAACATCCTTGTCATTTCTTTCAGTCGCCTCAATCGGAGTCTGCTCAAACTGGCCTTTAGAAACCGCAAATTCTAAATTCCTGTCGTTGCTGATGTCCTCCGAATCTGCTCTTGTATTTGAGCATAGGTGATAAAAGATATGTTCAATATCCGAAGTGGAGTAATCATCAAATAGTCTAGATGTGGATTGTTCCAGCAAAATTTGTCCATTGCGCATAAAGCCTAAAGTTGAGGCTTTGCTAGCTTCAGACCAACAATGAGTGGTAATCAAAACAGTTTGGTCACCCTTCGACACTAATTCATTTAATAGGTTCCAAATGTCTTGTCTGACCACAGGATCAATACCAACTGTTGGTTCGTCCCTAATTCAAACAAATTCTCAAAGCTTGTTGGGTTTTACATATTATGAAGCTTACAGCAAGATCAATTTTGGGAAATGGATCAATGCACAAATCAAGGAAACCCGCCTTTGTTGGCCCATACTCATACTTGCGATTCTCGTGTTTTCATATTCTGCCAGCTTTAATCTTTGCAACAACTCTCCAATCCGCCAGTTGAGAGTCTCTTGGTGAATTTGATAAATTCTACCAAAGAACTGTAATTGTTCCGAGACCGTCATGTAATGGAACAAACACATATTCTGTGGCATGTATCCTAGATTTTTAGGTTAATTGTAGGGCTTTTCGATAGTACATCAAGTTTATCTTACCAACATCTTTGCCTGGTATGGCAAGACTCCTGTTTCCCTCATATAAAGTCAAAGCTCCAGAATTGAGTTTTAATTCTTGAATTATAACCTGACACAAAGTGGATTTACCTGAATAGCGAAATTGAAAAAAAGAGTATTAATTTGTAGGGCAGAGTTGATTACCGCATCCAGATGGTCCACATAAAGCGTATATCTGGTTTTTCAATAAGCAAAAGTTGGTGTTGTTCAAAATGAGTTGATGATTTTTAAACAATGTTGCATTTTGTAATTGGACAGCAACAAAAGAAGCCATATTTACGATTTTTCTTATCTTTATTCTTTTGGAAAAATTTAGATTAGGTTATTTGTAGACGCATTATAGTGTACACTATACTTGCATAATTACAGCAACTCCAACAAGATCGCTTTTTTGCCAACTTCTTGCATCGATTGCGAGGGTTTCAAGCGGAAATAAAATCAAAATAAGCCTGAAACTTAGTTTCTGATGATCAGACCTATACCATGAACCAGATTCGACATCCACTCCTATTATTCTAATAAACATAGTCATACCGATACACGAATTATTTTCTGAAAATTAATTTCAGTTTCAGTTTTCTAACTAAATTAGCTACCACATGTATCCATACAGTACAACAACTTTTTCACTTCTAAGACCGCGATGCTTCGCTCCTCGCGGTTTTATAGGTTCGTAAATTTCATTTGTAAATGTAATTCGGCTTATCCTTTGCTGCATTGATCTTTACAGAGTGGTTGACTTTCTCTTTAGCAGATTCAGCCATTATAACCTACCTGTAACTGACAACATACTGTAAAAGCAGGTATTGACTTTCTACAAAAAACCTGTGTGGTGACAAACCGCTTAGTCAGTGAGGATGGCTCCTCGGGGAGACTCGTCAGCAGCCTCTGTCTCGGAGGCTGCGTTAAGCAACTTGGAATGGCCTTGGTTGACCTCATTGAATCCCAAGCAATTGGAAGAAAGTGACATCGAGCGGCTGATATGTATGACTTTCTACAAAAAACCTGTGTGGTGACAAACCGCTTAGTCAGTGAGAATGGCTCCTCGGGGGGACTCGTCAGCAGCCTCTGTCTCGGAGGCTGCGTTAAGCAATCCGACATCAAGCAACTTGGATTGGCCTTGGTTGACCTCATTGAATCCCAAGCAATTGGAAGAAAGTGATATCGAGCGGCTGATATCCACTTTTGATCCCACTTCACTGAATTTAGAAGATGACAATGACGTGGATCATTTGAAATGCGCGTTGCATTTAGTCAGTTCAGCATTAAAATCTCGGGATACTGATCTCAATGAGGCCATTGACCATTTGAACGATAAAGAAGTGGACAAAGAAGTCAAAGATGAGAACAAAAAGTTGAAAAAGGAATTGAAAGAAATGAAACGTGAGAACAGAGAATTGGACAAGCAACTGAGGCGTTTTCAAAAAGCCCAAAAAGAAGGTGATGGGGACGAAGCTCTTCAGGATCTTCTGGCAGTGGAGCAAAGTTTGGCTGCCGCTCAAAATGAAAATCGACAAATGGAGAAGGATTTGGAACGTGAAAGACTATTGAAAGAAGATCTGGAAAAGAAAATTAATCTGATCAACGTGGAAAAATCTCAATTGGCGGGAGATGTGGAAAGTCTCAGAGATGAACTTGAGCAGGCAAGGACAGGAACCGGACCGGGACCAAAAAACAATGCTGGAAATGACTTTACTGATGACCTGGAGGAACGCAAGGTTCGAGACTTAGAAGAAACCGTCCGGATGAAAAATAAACAAATTCATTCCCTTTTGGAAGACATTGAACAAGTGGAAAAGGAGAGTGTGACTTACCAGAACAAAGTCGTTGAATTAAGAGACGCCATGGCCGAGACCACGAGTCAAATGAATGTGATGACGGGAGAGTACGTTGCAATGAAGGAATCTTCGCAACATTTTGAGTCATTGATCGGTGGATTGCAGAAGGAGAATGACAGGTTGAGAGGACTTCTTGAAGAAATGCTTGAAGACAAGCGGACCAAAGAGAAACAGATGGATCAGGTAGAGACTGAAGTAGACAAACGGTTTCAGCAAATGAAAGAGATTCTACAAACTAAGGAAGCATCCATTGAAGAATTGAGAGCTAGGCTGACCAGAACTACATTACTGGAAGGAAATGAGCAAAACTTGTCCGACCAAAAAAATGCTTCCATGCTGAGTCAAGCTTTGCGTGAGCGAGATGAGCAAGTTGAACAACTCCAGGATCAATTGACTCAAGCATCAAAGTAAGGTCTTGAACTATTCGGATAACTCATTTTTTAATAGTTACTCTTTGCAGAGAAATAGAGTCGAGTGCAGCACTCATTGAAAGCCTCACAACGTCCAAACAAAAGGGTGGCAAAGGGATTGTGGATCCACTGCAAAAGAGCTTGATTCAAGTCAAAGGTCAATTGCAAAGGGCTGAAGAACGGGCCCAGGATCTGTCTGAAGCTCTCAACGAAGCCGAAGAGGCAGCCAAGTAAGATTTTTTTTTCAAATATTGTTGTCATCCTATCAGTTATCATCATCTTTCATTTCAGAGATAAATCAGAAGAGCTGTCATCCGCGATTGCTCAGCTACGTAGCTATGAAAAAGGTGAATACGGTCTTGAAGAAGCTGTTGGCGAAGTACGAAAATTGAAAAGAATAGGCAAGACTAAAGATGACAAAATTCAAGAACTCACCCAAGCTGCTAATCAATACCAGCAACAGGTTGGAGAAGTGCTTGAGGAATTGAACAATTGGAGATCTGAACAAGGATTGGATCCATATGATCCCAGCAATCAAACAGGAAGCGGAACCAGCAAGAGTAAGCAAAGAGTCAAGCAGTGGGAGAGTCAAAAGCAGAAAGATCGGGCACTCTTGCAAGTGATGGGTCGAGAAATAGAACGATTGGAAGAGGAAAGGATTCAACTGAAAACTGAGAATCGCAAAATGGCCAGACAGCTGGGTCACAAAGCTGCTGAACTGGGATTGAATTCTGAAGACTTACAATCCATTGAAGAATACAAACAAGCGTTGAAAGCTCGGAGAAAAGGATCCATTGCGAATGAAGATGGAGATCACTTGGACATTATCCATCAGAGCCAAAATGCGATTAGACAACAAAAAGATGCGGAAGCCAAGGATGAGCTGATTGCCAATTTGGAGAAGGAAATGATTGACTATAAGAACAGATATGAAGAATTGTTGGAAGAGAATGATGATTTGCGTCAAGGAATGAAAGAAATCCACGAAGATGTCAAGTCCCAAGATGGACAGTCAGATGTGTTGATACATTGCCCAACATTGGAGAAATTGGTGGAAATTCTAGATGCACGACATTTGTGGGGCCAATACCACCCTGCTCAAGGCTTAAAAGCTCAAATCAGCAAGTTAGAAGGAGGCAATGCAGAACTTCGCGAACAAATTCGCAAAGAAAGAATTGAAAATGATAAGTTGGCCAGTATTCTTAAGAGGCAAAAAAGCCGATTGTCGACATTAGAAAATGAAATGGCGGAATTGAAAGATTCGCAACTGATGGAATCTCAGCCTCAACAAAGCGGAGGATTGAAAACGGATTTGAAAGTGGCAATACCATCTTTGATGATGAATGCTGTCAATGCTGGAGGAGGACAGCCTGTTCAGTCACCTGCAACAATCTCCTCAACCTCGACCGAATTAGTCTCCAAATTAAATATGCAATTGATCCAAGTCTTGAACCAATTAGAGAGCAAAAATGAATATTGCAAAACCCTCAAAGAAGAATTGGTCGAACAAAACGGACATTTGAGTGTCTTTAGACATCAACTAGGCCTGGTATATGAACAATTTGCCACCGAGAGACAAGATAAAGTCAAAGCATTGGATGAAGCTCAAAAGCATTACCAAGCATTGGAAGAAAAATATGAAGCCAACCAGGCTAAGATCCAAGAGTACGAAGGACACCTAGAAGCCTTTCAAAAAGGTGAAATGGAATTGAAATTTGCCGACACTACCCGGAAAATGGTCATAATGAGATCTAATGAAGCATTACTGATAAGACGGTACAAGGCTTTAGAAGATTCGGAAAAGATCCTGAGGAAAGAAAATGGGCAGTTAAAAGATGAGATTGTCCAAGTGGAAAATAGTGTTGTAGAAAAAGTTGGAGAGCTCCAGAGAATCAAAGAAAGGCAGAGTTTTAAAATTGAGTCCTTACAAAAGACACTAAGTGATAGTGTCCCTTCGTCAGCTTTGGAAGAAGCTAATAGCCAGTATGCAGACTTGACTGCTCGCTACAGACATCTCCTAGAACAGGAGCATGCTCACAGTTCAAATGAGAGGAAAATGGAGGAAATGCAATTACTCATACAAGGGATGAGCCATGAAAAGACCAAGCTCAAAGAAGAGTTGCAAGATGCCAAGCAAAAGTTGATTTCTTGTGAAGTTATGGTGACTCGAATGCATAGTGCTGCTGCTTCAACCAATGGAGGAGACGAGACCACCGTCAGTTTGTCCGCTGTGCAAGACCACCAATTGGAAAGCTTGGCCAAACAGGTACTGCACATATGTACATAAGTAAAAATGAAATATTCACACTGTTCGAAATCTTCATTTTTTGTCCAAAAATTCAACTTTGATTTCCCGAGAAAATTGTCGATTTGTGGGGGGGTGAAAAACTCGTGGAAATGTTGTGATTTTGGGCTTTTTAGCTGTTGACAACTTTGATTTCACGAGAAAAATTGTCAAAAAAAATTTGGGCGAAAAACTCGGGAAAATGTTGAGGTTTTGTCAAAATTGAATTTTTGGACAAAAATTTGACTTTTCGAATAGTGTGATATTATTGACATTGATTTTTCCAGATTGCTACCTTGGAAATGAAAGAACTCAACGAAAAACAACGAGCTGATCACGCAGACAACCAATGCAAACTTTTACAAGCTCAAGTTCTGCAGCTGGAGAAAAGAAATGACCAAGTGGAAGAAAAGTTCTCAGATGTTGCCAAGTCTAATTTAGAGCTGCAAAAAACTGAAAGAAGTCTACGAGATCAATTATTGACCAGCATTGCCAAAGAAAAATTCGACACTCTCAATAGCCAAGTGCAAAATTTACAGTACCGCGAAAATGAGTTGAAAATTGAAACGGACAAACTAAGACAAGTTGCAGATGTGGCTTGTCGCCAAATTGAGGCATTGGAGGCCAAAAAGGCTAATGAAAATCTTGAATTAGAAGCACTGCGGCATGAGGTCATTGATTTGCAATCGCAAACAGATGAAAAGTCTCTGATAGGCAAATTACACCGACAACTGGTTGGCTTTCAATTAAAAGATAATGAGGCAACAAACAAAATTAAACAATTGAGCAAAAATTTGTCTCATGCACAAGCTCAATTATTGAGATTGCAGCAGAAAACAGATGAAAGGGAACATTGGGCGGTCCATGTTAGAAGTCAAGCCTACATCAAGTGCAAATCCATGTTAAAAATCATTCAAGATCTCAGGAGGCAATACAGTGGATCAGTTCCTCTCTCCAGACAAGAAAAGCTTTCGGAGATACTGAGAGAACTGAAAGAGGACAAAAGGCAATCTCATGCCAAGTTCAAAATGGCGGAAGAAAAACTTCAGGAAGCTCAATCACGTGCCGAAGAATTGGCAGTTAAACAAGAGAGCATGGAAAATATTCTTAGTACTCTCAAACAGGGCGCAGCCACTCAACAAGTTTTAGAATGGCACAAGAAATTGGAAGATTTGAGGCTGAGAGATCTACGTTCCAGACGACAATCCGACCGCTGGTCAGCTGAAGTCGATCATTTGAGGGAGTTGACCAGCTCACAAGCGCGAAAAATTGACCAATTGGAAGAGGAAATAGTGCGCATTGAGAATCAAGTGGAACAGAAACAACTGGATTGGGAGACCAGGCAGATTGAGTTGGAAACTCTCAAAGAGGAAGAAACAGACAGAAGTCATAAATCAGCAAAAGTCAAATCCGATTATTCTGCATCGCAATCTCAACCCAACCCAGAATGGCCGTTGGCAAAGCAATTGGAACATGCATTAAACTTGAGCAAAGTTCAATCCAAAACCATTGAGGAGACTAAAAAGAAACTGGCTGACACTAGACAACTTGCCGATGACCTAAAAAGGAAACTAAGAGAAGCTGAGGCTAAAATCTTGGCAAAGGATAAAATCATCAATGATTTGAGGTTGCAAATCCCCCAATCTGTGGATCGAGCTTATGCAATGGCTTCAGTCACTGGAGACTATGGCCTTCCGGTGAGTCTGACAACAGATTATGAATCCAAGCAGGCTCTGCACATTGCACAAACTACTATTCAAAGTCTCAGAGAACGTCTGGAGCAAAAGGAAGAGACAGTGGGTCGATATGAGAGGCTACTTAGACAGGCCAGAAATGAATTTGAGGCTGAGCTGAATCGCAAACAGGAAGAAGTCATCAGCTTGAAAACGTCACTGAGAAGTCAAAGTCAAACTATCCAAAGTTTGAGAGTTTCAACCAGACTTGAGCTGACCAACCAAAGTGGCATTGAACAGAACAGCATTAGCCATGTTATTGCCACTAAAATGCAAAGGATTGCTGAGTTGGAAGATGAGGTTATCGATTTGCAAACTTCCCTAGGTGAGGTATCTAAGCAGCTAGCAATAGCTCAAAGCGATGCTGAAAACTACAAGAAATCAGCCTTGGTCAAGCAAAAAGAAGTCAATGAGTTGAAAGAGGCCGTGATCAAGTACCAGACAAAGAATTCTGCCACCTTAGATCAGGAGAATGATGGTGCCAATGACACCATAACTGAATTGAACCTTATACAACATGAAAATCGAAGGTTACAGGAGGAAATCGAGAGGTTGAAAATGGAAGTGGAGAAAACACCGACAAATGTCATGTCAACTTTGGTGGATAAACTGCGACATGAAGTGCATGAAAGGGACAAGAAAATCAAAGCTCTAAGTAGAGTCATTGCAGATTTGAAAACGGAAATGATGAACAATGCAGCTGCTGCTTCTTCTTCGATGCTCTTAACGCAAGAGTCTACTCAAATGGTACTACAACCAAAGGACAAGGCTGGTGATGAGGAAATCCGTGAATTAAAAAAGAATGTAGAAGATCTGGAGAGCATGAACCAAGAGCTGGCCAGACAAGTGGAGAGTTTGAAAACCAAGCAGACTTCAGCCATTGAAGAAATTAAATCATTGCGAGATGATTTGTCCAAAAAGGCATCTTTACTCATTAGATTGAGGGAGGAAAAAATGAGTGCCAAGTCAAGTTTCCCATCCAGCACTACTAAAGCCAGTAGCACTGCTGCTTCCTCCTCCAATGATCGCGAAAAAGATGAGATGAGAAAAACAATATTGAAGCTACAAAGTAAAATCAATAGCTTGAACAAGGCTGAAAAACCTTTTGAGCAAGACCTCCTGACGATGGATAATGCAGATCAAGTGGAGAAACAGATTAAGAGTGCGGCTGAATTGGCCAGATGGGACGAGTCGAAGAAATGGCAACATAAAATTGAAATCTTGAAGGCCAAACTAAGTGATGCGGACAGCGAAGTTTCCAAATTGAGCAAATCTAATAATAGCTTGAGAGACTTACATTCTAGACTGGAAAGAGAAAAACTGATGTTAGAGAACAAATTGAAAAATATCTCGGGAAAAGGAAGTGTCAAGGGACATATCACCGAGATCAAAATGAAGGAATTGCAAATGGAAAATGCTACATTGAGAGAAGAATTAGAAGCTACTCGGCATGATTATGTAATGCAAGGATCTCAAGGTGTAGAGACACAGAAATTGCGCAACAGATTTTTGCAAAGTCGTATTGAGGCTCAAGAGCGTAAAATTGCTGCTTTGGAATTAGTCAAAAAATCCTCCGGATCCGGATCCTCGGCAGCGGCGGACTCTTCAAGATTGATCAAGAAGTTGGAGGAAATCCAAGAGAAAGAAAAAGAGTGTCAAAAACTAAAACTGAAAATTGAAGAAGAAAATATGCACTTGAAATTACAATTGGAAAAATCTTCCTCATTGCATGATAGAACAAAGATTGAACATGTTATTAAAGCATTGTCAAGATTATCATCCATGATGAGAGACGCACAGAATCCAGCATGGGCATTGGAATTGAATACCGTCATTGAAGAGCTTTCAAGTACTGCTACACCAGAGAGTCCTTCAAAATCGACCAAAAAGAACATCCAGCAACTGACAGAGGAGATCAATAAATTGAAAAGTATGAATGAGGAATTGGTGGCCAAAGTAGAAGCGAAAGGCAAAGAAATTGAAGCTTTGAGGTTGGCCAAAATGGAATCGAGGTCAATGATTGCACCATCCACCGAAGGAATGACTGCTTATTCTGTACCGAATGTAGAAGAGATACGCAAGATGGAAGCGGACTTGAAACGAAAGTCAGATTTGCTGGCTGAGGTCAAGGTTTTGCTGAAGCAAGCCGCAGATCGCGAAAGAGCCATCTTAGCTTCCAAAGACGAATTGGCGCGACAGTTGAAATTGATTCTGGAAGTTGATCCCAAGTCTCCTAGTGAAGCTCTTGCAAAAGAACTAAGACAAGCCAGGCTTACCATTGATCGTTTGCAGTGTGAAAAAGTTGAATTGGAACACAAAGTTTCAAAATTGGAACAAAATATGTAAAAACTGGTTGGGGGTTGAAAAATAAAATAAGAAATACATATAATACACTTTTTTTTAAAAAGATTCTTTTCCCGTTGTAGTTTTATTCATTTGGGCTCGGGTTTCATACAAGCAAGGCTCCCTTGTCTTAAAACACTGATTTCTTTATCACGTAAGGCAAGAATTTGCTGCATTTTGGCAACTTCTTGGTTGGTAACTTCTTTCATTTTCATCATTTGAGCACGCAGCAATGACACTTGAACATTCTCATGCCTTTTCTGCTCGAGCTCTTTTTGAAGCTCATGGCACTCGGTACAACTTTGTTTCTGGTTCTGGTTCATTTTTGCACTCTTAAGCTTTGACTCAGTTTCAACCAAACTAGTTTTCAATTGAGAATTTTGTGACAGAGTTTCTTCTAGTTGTTGCAAAGTTTGGTCAAGTCGCTTGGAAAGTGATTCCACATCTGACTTGTTTTTGTCATTTTCCAAGGTCAATTCTTGATTTAGTTGCTGTATTTGGTTACACAAATCTTTGCCTTGCCTTCGTTGATCTTTATAGGTTTGAATTTGGCCATTCAATTTATCAATCTCTTTTTTGGATTTCATCCCTTCATCTTCCAAATCTTTGATTTGTTTTTCTTTGTCATACAAAGCTTTTTCTTGCACCTTTTCTTTGTTATCACAAATGGAGTTGATTTCCAAGAGCTCATTGTGCTTGACTTGTAGCTCATCTAATTCAGACGATTTCTTGGATATTTCCCTTTTATGAATTTCCAAATCCTCTTTTAATTGGCGAAACATTTGATGATCACTTTGAGGAGTTGAAGCATTGGTCTCTGGAGGACCATGCTGCATGCAGAGCATAACAAACACTTTTAGGAAATTGTTACGACCACTATCGCTCTTGACATCAAACATATGATCAAGCAACTCATCTTTGTCTCTGAAACACTTGTTTTTCTCATGGTTACACTTAACCATTGGACATCGGAGTGAATATGTGTTGCTACCAATCATATTTTTGAGCAAAGGCTCCATGTGTTCAACGAGGTGTTGAAAGAATTCATGTTCCGACACAGCTTGGTAATGGCAAATGGGGCAGTGTATTTCCAAGACATGCTTGACATCTAGGCATGATGTATCAATGTGACCTTGAAAACCAGTCATGGTCCTGATGGACGCAAACTTGATCCCTTTCTCTCGTCCAGCTCCGATACATCGACAATTCGCGAAGGAACAACGCTCAATAAGAACCATGTCATTTCTACGAACCTTTGCAAAATTGAAACGTAATTCATTGGAACCAGATTGGAGACAATCTCGATTGACATTATACCAACGTCCATACAATAGTTGTTCTTTTTCGTCATGATCCGATGATGAAGACACTGACATGCTAGAGGCACGCCTTTTCCTTGATGATGCAAACATTTTTCTTTATCTTTCGGCCACGTTGTAAAGTGCAATCCAAAGAAATTGATGTCTTCCACTCTTTTGAGCGTTGTTATCATGACACTACTGAACTGATTAGTGATCAAGATTCTTGGCACACGCCCGCGAGGAAAGAACGCGTAAGCGCCGTCACATCCTTTTTAAAAGAATTTAGATTGTTATAAAAAAAAATCAGCAGTATATTTTTTGCCGAAAATACAATGGTCAAAATAAACTCACAGCATTTTTCGAATTTTATCTCCAAATCATAAGTTCAGTGTCATCTGTCATGCTAGAGGCACGCCTTTTCCTTGATGATGCAAACATTTATTTTTCTTATCTTTCGGCCACGTTGTAAAATACAATCCAAAGAAATTGATGTTGTCGTCTTCCACTTTTGAGCGTTGTTATCATGACAGATGACACTGAACTTCACTGAACTGATTATCTAGTGATCACGCCAAGATTTTTGGCACACGCCCGCGAGGAAAGAACGCGCAAGCGGCGTCACATCCTTTTTAAGAATTAAATTTAGATTTTTATAAAAAAAATCAGCAGTATATTTTTTGCCGAAAATACAATGGTCAAAATAAACCCACTGCATTTTTCGAATTCTATTTCAAAATTATAAAGTTAACAAAATTGACACATATAGTTGTAAGGTTAGGCATTTTGTGTAGACATTTTCGGCTACTTGTTGTGTTTACCTCAAGCAACTCTGTTCCCCGCCAAATCACAAGGAAAGACTGACAAAAAGCTGAGGAAACGACAAAATGGATTTTAGTGAAGAACTTTGGTGGCAAAACCTGATTGAATGGATCATAGACGAGGGGAAAATTGTGACTTTCAAGACTTTGGCCGGTACGCTAAACGTGCACGTCAATATGGCCAAGAAAATGTTGGCGACATTTTACCAAGGACAACAACAAGACAAAATTTCTGCTTTTTATTTGATTATTGGACAACCCGAAAATAACAACGGATTAAGCTTGCAAGTAGTGGCTGAAAAAGATGTCAAAAGGACTGAGGCTTCACTGAAAAAAATTACATCTAAGCATATTTTCGCCTTATGTAGGTCAAAAATGGACATGTCGACAGCGGACATACTCCAAGCTCTGGAAGAAATCAATCGAGACCCCAACCAAATGATTCCATTGAGAGCCATAAAAAATGGCAAGATAAAGATGACAGCTAAAGAAGAACGTGAAAGTACAGAACCTAAGACAAAGGAAAAAGTCGAAGTTAAGCCAGAACCAGACATAGAATTTGAGGACAACAAGAAAGAGGACAACAAGAAAGAGGGCAACAAGAAAGAGGACAACAAGAAAGAGGACAACAAGAAAGAGAACAACAAGAAAGAGAATAAATCCAATGAAGCCTCCAAAGTAACTAAAAAAGGTGGAGGGGGAAGCATTGCAGCAATGTTTGCAAAAGCTCCTCCACCTAAGCCTAAAAAACCTAAAGAAGAGCCCGCTGACAGTATTCCTTCACCGTTGGTAGAAGAACCTTCAAAAGATGCCTCTCAAACTAAGGTCAATAGTAAAAAGAGAGAGAAACCTGCATTGAAAAGCAACAAAAAACATAAACGAATCCGTATGATGTCAAGTTCTGAAGAAGACGAGGAGGACTCCACCAGTGAAAGCGAAAAAGAAGAAAAGAAGCGTTACTTCACTGCCACGGAACCCGAATCTCCAGAAAAGGAAGAACAAGAGGACAAAGAAAACGATGAAGAAGTTGTGCCTGACACTCCCAAAAATGAAAAGCAAGACACCGCTCAGAAGAGAAGGCGCGGACGAAAGCTTGTCAACAAGACATTCCTCGACGATAGTGGTTTTATGGTGACCAAAAAAGAGTATATATCTTGTAGCGAGTCTGAAGAGGAAGAGGCCAAGAAGTCTGCATCGCAGCCAAAGTCTAAAATACCGTATACATTGGGACCCTTGGCGAAAAAACCCAAATCTAGTGAAAAAAGTAACGAAGAGCAGCAGTCACAGCCACGAAAGCAAGCCACCATCAAGAATTTTTTTACCCGAAAATAGACCCCCAAAGATTGAATTTTAACTTTTATTCGTTATGTAAACAATTCACACATCATCCTCCTCGTTATTCATTTGTATCTTTTATCGACGCGTGGTTAGTGGATTGGCCGCATACGCTGCATCCGAGAAAAGGTTGTGATAATTGACCAAGGGAACGTAGGCAGCCGTGATGACTTGGCCTGGAAAAGAAAAGCAAAATATGACAAAAATAATTTCAAAAGTTTGTTTTAGTTTAAAAGTTACCTGCAAACCACCGACCGTGAAGTGCATTGACTGCAGCCACTGCCGTGTTGACTGTAGGACATTTAACATAGACGTTGCCTTGTGGGGCGGCTTTGTCTACATGGATGTGAAGCACTCCACCGTACTTGTTACACTCTTCAATTACATCATCCCTGATCTCTTGATCCCAACCAGGCTCTGTTTCTTTGGCAGGGTCGAACATGTTAGTTAACATGAAACACTGTGTGGCAATAGGTGGGTTGGTCGTGGCTAATTGCTGTTGTTGTCGTTGTTGTGAGAAATGTTGGGCTGCTGCTGCGGCTGCCGCAACGGTGTTGGCACCAGGCACCACTGTTGTTAAGGCTGCCGAGGCTGCGTTGGGCAACTTCATTCCTGTTCCTTCAGCTAGTTTAGCCATCAAGGCTAATCGCCCAGTAGCTCCCAGGTCAATGCCAGTTTTGTCGGCCTCTTCGGAATCTAGGCCATCTTTGATCTGAACGTAGTTGCCGCCGGCCGCATTCTCGGTGACGTGTCCTACCTTCATAGGTCTACCGGCCAGCTCGAATCCATTCATTTGTTCCAAAGCTTTTTTGGCATCCTCGGCCCGGTCATAGGTAACGAAGCCGTAGCCTTTGGACCTGCCAGTCTCATAGTCCATCATGAGCGTCACTGATTGGATGGCTCCAAAAGGTTCGAAAATGCCACGTAGCATGTCTTCAGTAATGTTGAAATGTAGCGATCCGACATACAGTCGCATCGGGCCTTTTTCCTGCTTGGCAGGATTTCTGTCTAGGTAGTAATTGCCAACGCGGTTTTTCTCAGCCTGAGAAGGCTGGACAATGACAGGTACACCACATAATTTTTGCCCATTCAATCCCAAAGCCTGCAAATAGTACAAAAACACCCCCAAATCAAAATCAAACTTTAGGGGGAAAAAGAGGTGATGAACTTACCAAAGATACTGAATCTATTTCTTTAAATTCAACGTATGCAATGCCTTTGAAGCGCCTCGTTTTGTTGCAAACAATTAATCGCACATCCTTGATTTTGCCCACGGAAGAAAAGAATTCTTCGACATCTCTAGCGCGGACCCTTTGAGACAATTGCATGACAAAGATGGTACGAGCATCCCGCTCCTCAGGTGTTAGTTGGACATCAGGTGAAGGTTCACGTAATTTGCTGGGTGGTGAATCGTTGCCTCCTCCAATTCGTCCAAATCGTCCAACCGTTCCGGACCCGAACCTCGGTGGAGATCGTCGACTCCTTCGGTCGCGTGATCTGGAACGAGAGCGACGGTCGCGTCCACCACGATCGCGACTTTTACTTCGACGATGCTTATCGCGACTTCGGCTTCGTCGATTACGGTCACGGCTCCGACTCCGTCGTTTGTCTTTGCTCCGGGATCTTTTACCGTCTTTGTCCCTGCGACTGCTTCCATGCTTTCGGTCTCTTGATCGGGACCTCGATCGTTTTTCACGTCTATCTTTACTCCGGCTTCTCGACCGACTTCTACAAAAGGGAGAAAATAGTAATTACAGTACATACAAAGAATATGCTAAATGCTTACCTATCACGGGATTTTGATCCATTTTCTTTGCGTTGTTTTTCCTCCTGTGGACAGCAAAATGATAAATTTAGTTTTTAATTCTTAAGATCTCCACCAAGTTCATAGATCACTTGGTTGGGTTTGTTTCATTAATTCTGGCATAGATTTTACTTTTTTTCTCACTTTTTGTTTTTTTGAAATAAATGATAACATTGCAAAGGGAATTGAAATCTGGAACACGATCACCGATATATGAATAAATAGTATGTAAAAAAAAACCTCTTGGGTGCGTTCTGATGTTGATAACCTCGAGACTTACCACCCACTTGACAATTGACATAAGGCTGGAGCTCAAGAATAATCTGCAAGAAACACATAAAGTGTGTAACTACTACCTTTTGAAGGACTGTACACCTAACCTATTGCTTTTGCTCAAGAGCAAAAGTCGTGTATACCATTTTTGTTTGAGTTTAGTTGACAGGAGTGATCAACTCCCGTCATCAGAGAATGTCCCCCAAGCTTGCACACTGCAGTGCTCCAGTACTCATTATATTCTGAAAAAGAAACGGAGGTGAATTTCTGGGCTTTGATGCATTTGAATAAACTATGATGGGATCGTGTTCACCAGATAATTGCTTAGAAATAGTAAAGAATAGATACGAAAAAGTGAAGCCAGAAATAATGAGGTGGTAATTGTGACGCACACAAAGGTTTCGAAGAGGATTTTAGAGTCTTCAGTTCTGCTCCTATCAGCAACGGAAGGGCAACTTGAGCACTGGTCGCCGAGCTCAGACAGACGGGCGAAACCTGAGACACAAAAGGTACTCCAGTCAGTTTTAAAAGGTTCATTGAGTATTGAGAAGTGCAATACAAGTGATCAAACATTTATAAGAAAAATAAACAAATAAAATAGATAGAGTCGCTCCTGCTCTATTCAATGATTACCCTGCGATTCAAAGTCAAAAAAGTTTATATCAATTGATGCACGGACTGACCTTTTGATAGGGCTCCTCCAACAGAGCGTCAACATCGTCAATGTCATCGGCCATGGTTTCTACAGGCATAGGAATAGCTTTCAAAATTAGAGTTCAAAAACGTTTGTGGAAATCTGTATGTTTTCTTTTTCTTTTTCTTTTTGCTAACAAAATGGCGTCTAAAGTGTTGTAAGCGTTATTTGGCAGCTATTGCTGAGAAAAAAGGCCAACTGTTTCAGAAAAGAGCCAAAAACAGCTGCTCTGGAAAACTGAGATAAAAAAGTAAACAAAACCTATTTTCATAATTTTGCCAATTGACCTTTGGGTTGTCTTCTTGGAAAACTTATGTCTGAAAGTCCTCCGCATGCTGAAACTAATGTAAAAACTTCCTTTGAAGACGATCGTGTGATTGTCATGCTTCAAAAGGCCGGCTGTCTGGATCATCACTACAAGGTTCAAGATTGTATGGTAGAAAGCAAGGATTGGAGGAAGTGTCAAGAAGATCTCAAAGTGTTGCAATCTTGTATCCAAGCATACCATCGAGTTCTTCATTCAAATAAAACTTCATAAATGGACTATATAGTTGAAGAATCTAGGTAAGCAGATTAGAAATGCATTTTTGAAGCAAGTCTTTGAATAATTTGGTCTTTTTTACAGCGAAGAAGAAAGTTGGTGGACAATGCAGGCTTGGACCCTTGCCGCTGGGTTAGGTTGTGGCCTTTTGGCTCATGTTGCCTCTAGAGTGATAACAAGAGCTTCAGCAGCCTCCAGTGGTAATTCCAAAAGTACGCTGGAAACCTGGACCAATTTCCCTTTTAGTACTGACAACAAAATGGTTCTTGTCATCCGGACTGACTTGAATATGGGTAAAGGCAAAGCTGCCGCTCAGTGCGCTCATGCAGCTATTGATTTGTACAAAAAGGCCAACAAGAAGACACCTAAATTACTAACGCAATGGGAAAGTTTTGGCCAAGCTAAGGTTACACTGAAAGCACCCGACGGTGGTGAAGAAGCTTTAAATTGTTTGAAAACACAAGCTGATGAAGCGGGCCTGGCTGCTGTCATTATTCGAGACGCAGGTCGTACACAAATCGAAAGTGGAAGTGCAACAGTTCTAGGGATTGGACCAGGGCCTTCAGAAATTATTGATAAAGTGACAGGACACTTGAAATTGTACTAGTCAATCAATAAAGTGTGCAACACTGAAAAAGATTTGCAATGTTAGATTATTTGTATTCAGTCTCTTTGACAAAATGATAGGCTTCATTTGCTTAGTTTTGATGCCTTTAACTGCTTTTGGTTATCAATGGAACCAAAGGTACAATCATTGGCATGTAGGTACTTGGCAAATCTTTCCCCAAGAATGTGATCCCTACTGTTTTCCACACGTGGACAGATTTGCGGTCAAGATATGGAAGCCTCTTGGATCAACATGTCCACAAGAAATTGATGATGAAGATGTGAAAAATTCCATCTTTGAACTGGATCCAAACCTGACCTGTGCTGGAGTAAGTTTTATCAAACTCCTTTGTCCTTTTTTTATACTTTACTTTTAAAATTGCAGCCAGGTACACTTTGTCGGTACTGTTACACGGGGGAAACAAAAGAAGGAAAGTTGAAAGATGAGTGCGAATACACTCCCGGTGACAATTGTGCGACTCGTTTTGACCTTTCTCAAGGTTCTTGCGATTGCGATTGAATAAAAACACCTAGACAATAAGCAAATGTTATCTTTATTGAACAGGATACGTAGCACATCCGTTGTTATTGTTGCTGTAAAAAATAAG
The DNA here is from genome assembly GCA_900157175.1 of Oithona nana. NCBI lineage: Eukaryota > Metazoa > Arthropoda > Copepoda > Cyclopoida > Oithonidae > Oithona > Oithona nana. The sequence goes on along the minus strand of LT727913.1, from coordinate 191,854 downwards.
CATAATTTTAGTTGGTAAAAAATATTCTAATCAAAAAAGTACTTGAAAATGAAATTTCTTACTTGTTGTTACTGTTGTTATTGTTGTTGTTATTGTTGTTGTTATTGTTGTTGTTATTATTGTTATTGTTGTTATTGTTGTTGTTGTTGTTATTGTTGTTCCATCTCCATTTTGTGACTGAACATTGATCTTCACCTACTACACAGGTCAAGCAAGAATTATCCACAGCACTACATCCGCTAAGCATTTCACAAAACTGTGTTCTGGCATCGTAAGTGAAGAAATTACAATTTACATTTGCTTGACAAGCTCCCAAGCAATCTTTCTGAGAACATGTTTTTTCTAAGCCAATCATGACTCCTTTGCACCTGCCAGGAATCCAACATTTTCCATTATTCTCGGCGTCGCAATCTTTTTCTCCACTAATGCATCTACTGCAGCCCATGCCGTAGTTGGAAGTATCCAAAGTATTACACTCGGACAAAAGAACGCAGGATTTCATGGATGGGTCAAAAGAAAACCAAGCACATTCAGAGTTGGCCTTGCATTTATACAAGCAATCTTCTGCACTATCCGTGAAATCTATTCCAACACTTACAGAATTGGTACATCTACCAGTAACAAAGCATTGAGCCGGACCCTTGCAGTCATATTCTCCACTCGTACAGCTTTCACATCCTGTATCCCAGCTTGTGCAAGTGGAAAAAGTTGCACAAGAACCATGTCTACTGTCATAAGTAAACCACTTACAGTTAGACAAGTCTTGACAATGACTAAGACAATCTTCTTTTGCGCTTGTCATGGACAAATCTACTAAGTAGCCTTGACAGCGCCCTTCGACCCAGCAATCCTTGCTAGTACAGTCAACCACCGAAATAGTAAGTGCTACAAAAACAACTTGAGCAATGGGAGACGTCATCGTTTAGAATGTTGAACGAAACAAATGTCTTGGGTCTTTTTATACTTTCATCACCTCCTTTAATCAGTTTTGCACTTGTGCAAAGATTACTTTTAGCCTCAATTTTCAATAGAATTTTGTGGCTTTAATCAACTTACATTGCATACAACATTTTTATTTCTTTGCAAATCAATCACATTCCATTTGCTCATTTTGGTGTAGCAGTACCATTCTTTGCTTTACTTGCCGAGCTTTGTCTTTGAGTGAAGCATCGGTCGCCAAGTCTTTGATGACATCATCAATACTTTTCATCATTTGTTCTTGAAACATTTCAACGAGCTCATGATGATGCATAGTAACTTTGTCTAAGACGTCCAATGTTTGATCAAGAACCTTTAATGCTTCTGACCTTAGCTGACTATTTTTTGGCATTGACAGGGCGAAGGCCAATATACTTGAGACTTTGCTGAACACTTGATGATCAGTTTCCTTGTTCAAGTTATAGCTGGCCATGACCTGGCCAGTAGTGGTCGTGATGGCTAACTGCAGTTTCCTAGTGGTGTTTTGCATCATGGTATCCAAAGTGTTGCAAAGTTCAACGACAGAGGATTGCTGAGTGTCAGGTGCCTCGGGCCATGCTTCACCCAAACATTTCACAACAGCTAATTGCAAGTCCAAAGAAATGGTTTCTTGCTCCTCACTATTATCGTCTGTTGAAGCTTCTTTCTTGGTTATGAAGGCTTGCAACATGTCATACAATGATTGAAAATAGTCCAAATCCAATGACCGAAGTATTTTGCTAGTAGACTCGAGAGCTTTGATTTTGTACTCCAACCTTTCTTTGCCACATTCTCTGAGCAAACACTTCATAAATATCTCTTCGGTCAGCGCATTGTCAGCATCAGCAAACATAGTGGCAACATTGTCAGGATGACAGCAAACTAATTCGCGTACGGCAATCAGTAAGTTTTCTTTGCCTGACCAAGTTCTACCTGAGAGACTTTCGAGGAGTTGCACAAGAAGTTGGCCTTGTTCCTTTACAGGCAAGTCACTCTTCAATTTGGATCCAATGGTAGCCATAGCAGAGGCAGTTTGTGCTTTGATTTTCCATTGTTGAGACTCTAAAGTCACAGTCAGCAAGGCCACAATTTCTTTCAAGTACAACCGAATGCCGGACTCTGTACCTGGAGTGCCATCTGTCCAGACTTCATCCCAAACATCCAGAATTTCCCCATTGGTTTCACTTTTGGGTTCGTGCATGGCCAAGAAGGCCAGGGGCATAGCTTGGGCCGCATGAGCCTTCATTCGGTCAGGATTGTGTCTAGTCACTGCTTGAAATGTAAAAGCCACCGCCCACTTGCTAGATTCGTCATCTTTGTCCATGTACCATGTCCTAAGTTTTGCAAATAACTTGTCCACGCTGGAATCTTTGGCGGTCTTCATAAGGTGCCCAATGGCTGAGGCATAGGTTTTCCTTACAGCCGGATTTCGATCACTCAGGCCAGCCACAAAGGCTGCTAAGATTTTTCCAGTGTAGGCCTGCAATTCTTGTGGGCACTGATGTGTCAATGAAATGATCACGCTCGCTGCCGTACCCTTCGTTCCTAGGCCTATAAGGAAAGATTAATTTTAAAATTGAAACTAGATGTCGCCTCGTCTTAGTGCTACACAAACACCAATAATTGAATTTAGAATTTTCTGTGAAAAATCTCGTCAAAATGAAAGGAGTTGCTGGGCGCTATGTATGTACAGCTAAAATGTAAACAAAGTTTCACGATTTTTTTCAAAGAAAAAAAATCTGGTAAGTGAAATTGTGTGTAATTATCAAAGCGCCATCTAGTGTACAAAACTGTCATGAAGTCAATCAAAGTTGTACATTACCTATGGAGCTCTTGATCAGATCAATCAGCTTAGGCACTAGTTGGGAGAGTGTGTCATGGCCATCTACGAATTGTAAGATATGATTACAACAATCCATCATTGGTGATGACTTGGCGGCTGCAATTCTGGCTGAGTCCAACTTTTCTTGAACACTGGCTTCATTGGCTAGTCTGGTACTGATGTAGCTGACCTCTTTGGACTCCATTTCACTGGTGGCTTCCAGAAGAGCAGGTATCAACTGGGCCAAGTGCGACTTCAGCATAGGACCAGCACTCTTGGTAATCTTGACCACTGTGTTCAATGCAATTGCTCTGACTTCAGGTACACTACTGGAAAGTCCCTTTTCAAGGAGAGGTGGTAAGATTAGTTGAATTGTGACCTGACTTGTTTTGGGGCCCGATTGAGTAGCATCACACATCCTAATGCAAGTTCGGCTGAGTGCATTGACAGTTTTGCCCGCCGCAATTCTAACACTTTCTTTGATGTCATCCATGACTCTGAAGAGGTCCGTCCAAATGCTAGGCAAGACATCCATTGCTGGACCCGTCAAGGTTCTGCCTCTGACCAAGTCCTGAATGGCACCACAACAACTCTCTCTTACGCGCCATTGATTGGAGGTCAAGTTGCTTTGTAATTCCTGGACGATTTCCATCAAATACTTGTCAACTGTTTTGGTAGGTTCGGCCACCAAAGAATTCCAAATAGCTGACATAGATTGCTGGATCTTGGGCGTGGGATCAAATTGGTACCTGTATAGCTTTGGTATAATCTTGGGCAAGTGAGGTTCCAACTGTTCACCAGCTTTAGCAGCAATAGTTCCAAATCCGAAAGCTGCGCCTTTTCTGGAATTCCACATAGCATTGTAGTTAGCCAAGTGCATGAACTTGTACACCAAGTCTGGTTGATTCAAATCCGAGGCCAATGAGCAAAGCTCTCTATAGGTCGATAAGTTTTCTCCCGTCGGGGTTCTGCCTATCTCTTTGTCGTCGAAAAGCTTGGTGTCTTGGGTGACCGTGCCGGCACCAACAGTTTTCTGTCCTTCCATTAGAGTAGACAAAAGGCTCTGCACCATTTTGTCTCGCAAATCCTCGGAGCAGTTTTCATACACTAATCCCAAACCTTTGGAAGCCGCATCTTGAACCAAGTCATTGCTGTCCCCAAGTAAACCCATGAAAGCTGACTGGATCTTCATTAAGCTATTCTTGATCAATGGATGATCCTTGGCCTGTTTGACCAAAGCCAGCAGCCAAATGCACGAGGCTTGTTTTTCACTGGGATGCGTGCTCAATGTATGCTTGTCAATCAGTGCATTTAAGACAAGCTCGACTTCTGCGTCTGATTGACCTTCTTTATCACTGATAGCTTTGAACTCTGTTTCCTCCACTTTCCATAGATTTCTTCCTCTAGCACTCAGAGGTCCCAATGTTGCATAGACTAAGGCTTGGCCAATGGTAAAATGAAGCTCAATATCTTTGATCTCTCTGGCACTGTCTAAGAATCCATGGAGAACATCTTGCCTGTGAGCAAAGTCAACATCACCAATGCAAATCTGACCTAAAGCCAAAGCAGCTCTTTCTCTGATCCTCATGCCCAATTTACCACTCTTGACCATTTCCAAGAGTCGCTTCACCAAACTTTGCTTCTCCGAGTCGTCCATTTTTAAAGGACCACACCTACCAAGCTCACCCAGTGCCAAAGTTGAAGCCGACATCATCATTGCATGCGCATCAGGATTAAGCTGCTCACTCATCATTTTCACCGTGGCGGCAAACTCATTCAAATTAGTCACTTGAAAGCCTTGAGACGAGGAGGAGTACATGAGAAGACAAGTTGCAAAACTGTAGCCTAGTGCCAATACACATCCGTGTTGAAGTTCAAGTTGCTTGTCTTTGAATCCCTTGGCCAAGTCAGCGATGCACTGCACAAAGCCCGTCTCATCAAATGTTGAGGCTACGAGACCATACATTTGGGCAGCCACCTCTCTGAAGTCCTCCTTGGTGTTGTTCAAAAGTGACTTGAACCAAGACATTTTGGGTTGAAAGTCACTTGACCATTGGGAAGTAGTTGTACAACCCAGAAACTGAAGCAATGATTGAGCTTGTGGTGTACCTTGTACTGCCATCAGGAAAGTTTCGTTCATTTGCATCAACAGTTTCAATATGTTCATCTTCCCGTCAGTTACAAACTCTTTCAGATAGTGAGCTATTTTTGGAGCCTCTTCTTGGGGATCTCGCAGCATGTCCAAAGTAGGCACCACGCCAGCATTGTAAAGCAAACACATTCTCAAATAGTTGAAGACTTCTGTGTAAACTGCGGCTGTAAAGGGTAAGGCATGACTGCCAATGACGACTTTCTGTTGTGTCTTGGTCCTCATGTGGGCCTTTTCGATAATCAATTGAGCCATTTCCAAAAAATCCGGAAGGAGAAGAAGTTGTCCTCCTTCTCTGGAAATCAGCGGTTGATGATGAAGATCTTTTTGGGCTGCTTTTTGCACAGGTCCATACAAGTGAAGTTTGGCTTCTGTTCTGACTTCATCTTTGACGTCACCGGCACCTAACAAGAGCACAAACTTGGAAGGAGTATGGGACGGGGGAAAGACTTCCCCTGCATATTGAACAGCTACGTGTCTAACTTGATGTTCACTTTTCTCAATGTAGGTTGCAAGAAGAGCTTCCATCATCTTGAGATTTTTACTGTCCATGGCCTTGAAGGCTGGCGCCATCATGGACAATGCTTCTTGCACAGACATTTGTGTCTCTTTATCCTCGGTAGACATGGCTTCAAAAAAGGTCTGAATAATGCTGATGTCCTTATTGACCAATTGTGGCATTTTCAAGCCTAGTTTTCCTATGGCAACATAGCAAGAAGCTCTTAATTTGGCGGCAGCCTCTTTTTCAGCATTTGTTACCTCAGCTTCAGCGCTGCTACTCTTTGAAGAAGCGCCAGACACCAATTTGTTCAAAGCCGATAAAAGGACTCCGCCACAGGAAGTTATCCTTTGTTCTGGACAATGTTCCACAACGGCATGAATAAAGGTTACAGCTAGAGTCTAAAAAGAAATCATCGAAATAAAATGCTTTTCTCAAAAGTTCACAGTATTGATTTCTGACCTTCAACTTTGCATTTGAGTTGCCTCCCGTACCAAACAGCAAGTCAAAAATGACCTGAATTGAAGCGGGAAAAGAGAGGGCAGCCTCTTTCGACCTCACCAGGTATGGCATTAGTTTCAATCTCAGTCGAGTGCTGGACGGTGTTCTCTTGTTTTCGGGCTTGATGTGTACCACACCTGTAGCACCGGAAGTAGTTGTAGCCAATTTTCCATCTTTGCCTTTGATGACTAAGGTGCCAAGAAATACATCGTAAAGTTGGTTCACCAGATCCTGGAAGACGAAAAAAAAAGGTAATTTCTGACTTATGTAAAACTCTAAGTTGTTGTATAAAGCACCTTGTCATTCCAATCAATGCCTCCTGAAAATCGTCGCATCACAGAATCAGCTTCAGTTGAAACGCTATGTCTGGTGTCAGCCATTGCAATGACTAAGTGCATGGCTATTTCTTTTTCGGAAATTAAGCCATTGCCCAGAAACTTGACAACGTTGGTTTTGACCTTTTCCAATTCTTCGGGTTTCATCAACGTTTCTCCAGCAACTTTCTTCCAAGAGGCTTCACTCATTGCACTCGGTACTTTAATTTTATCGTTAGGATCAGCGGGTTTGATGCTAGGGTGGGATCCGTAAGGCAAAAGTAAAAAGTCAAAAATAAAGTCGCAAAACAGTTTTGACACGGGTTTAGACAATTTTAAAAAGTTGGCTTTGGATTGGGGATTTTCGGAGGAACATTTGACATGCTCCAGAAAAGGTAAAATCATGGCCAAAATCGACTCCTGATGTGAGGCAGGTTTTCCTTCTAAACAGTGGAGTAATTTGGGAACACTATCAACCTTCCGCTCCAATGGCAACCTTGGAAATCCCATTTTGATGTAAATGATGGTGAAGTTGATGATGAAAGATGTGCTATTGGGATTTCGGTACTGCTCAAGCAGTCCTTCCATTGGCAACTGGACATTATCATTGTTCTTCACTCTTTTATTGACATGCACTAACAATTCCATACATTTCTTCCTCACAGCCTCATCTTGACTAGACAGCTTGAACAGACTGGGAGTCAAATGCTTGGCCAATGTCTTTTCCAACGATTCGTCCGTATCAGAGGTCGCAAACCTAAACAGGATTTTTTCGAGTTGAGCCAAGTCATCCATTTTATTATTTTGTCTCCCGATGATTTTTATATTTTTTCTTGTTTGTTATTGTTGGGCACGGCATCAGCGTTGCCACATTGTCCCACATATCTCGGATTTAGTCAAATCCATTTTGGCTATTTGGCACTTTTTGAAAAATTCTGCGAGAAAATTGAGACAAGAGAACTGAACCGATCCAAATTCTAAAATACCAAAATTTTTCGCCGAAATTGCATTTTCATCAGATCTTGAAAGATCCAAGAATATCCCAGGCATCTGTGTTATTGTCTCCATAAGAAACCTTTCATTATCATGATCAAATACTTTTCTTAAACGTCAACATGGATTTATGACATTTTTTTGCACAATATCATCCACCCACAACAAGATTCACACGCACGAAAGGACTAAGAAGAATAGTCAAGACTCAAGATCAGCAATGGCAAGTGAGGCTGAGGTCGTGTGTGCTCAATTGGTGACGGCCGTCAAAGCCATGATGGATCCTATGACACCGTCACAGATGAGATACGAAGCTTTTTCCAATTGTGAAAGATTCAAAGAAACTGCTTCTCCAGACCTGGGCATACAATGCGCCATTATTTTGAGTGCCAACGGTGATCCCATTGTTCACCATTTCGGTCTCAAGTTGTTTGAGGACGTCATCAAGCTCAAGTGGAATGTCATGTCGCCCCAGCAAAAATTGTACGTCAAAGAACACACTATGAGTTCTATGGAGAACGGCGTCAAAGATATTCTCAAAGATCCCATTCACATCAAAGATGCCATTGCCCGCAACGTTGTGGAAATAGCCAAAAGAGAATGGCCTCAACAGTGGCCAAGTTTTCTATCTGAACTCGAATCTTTAAGTTCCAAAAGCGACACAGCTGCAGAATTGGTGATGTTTGTCATTTTACGCTTAGTCGAGGACGTGGCTGTGCTACAAACCCTTGAGCAACATCAGAGACGAAAAGAAATCTATCAAGCTTTGACAGCCGATATGGAGGTTATTTTCAAGTTTCTGCTCACATTACTCGAAAGGCATTATCAAGCATATCTTGCCAACCCTATGAATGAAGTAGTTAAAGCTAAACATAGCAAAATATGCCAAGCTGTTTTGGCCACTTTTACTGCATTTGTGGAATGGGCTCCAATGCAACACATCATGGCCAATGACTGCTATTTAGTCAAATGTCTTTGCCACCTACTACGTGATGATCAGCTCCAACTCTACGCTGCCGAGTGTCTGTTAGGAATAGTCAGTTGGAAAGTTGGCAAATTAAGCGATCGCTCCCAACTCATGGTCTTGTTCAAGCCGGAAATGATTTCCCCCCTGTTTGAGGCTGTCGAGGCTGCTAATGTAAGAACTTTGCAAGATCAAGACGAAGACGCACACTATCTGCTGTTGAAGCGGCTTGTGCAGATCCTGGTGGAACTGGGTGGTCAAGTCTGTGCCATTTGGTCTGCTAAAGAAGTACCTAAGAATGACAAACCTCAAAACTTTAATGTCTACTTGAACGCCTTGCTAGCTTTGACCAACCACAATTCTTTGACAGTCAACGCTTGGGCCAATGAGTTGTGGGCCAAATTCTGCAGACATCCTGAAATCGTCAAAGATGACGTCTTCAAAACCTTCTTGCCTAAATGGATTGAATGTGCGCTAAAAAAATCCCTCAAATGTGGATTTCCGAGTAGAGATGACCATGCTAGCTGTACCTATTCACGTATGGACTTTGAAACCGACGAAGAATTTTCCTCCTTTTTTGGCCGCTATCGAATAATAATGGGCGAGGTCATCAAAATGATCAGTTCTATTGATCCTACCTATGCATACCAGTACTGTGACAGGTGGTTACGTTCCGTTTTGGCGACTCAATTGACACCTCAAATGCTGCCCGTCAGCAAACAATCTCAGATTTACATAGAGTTGGACGCCATTCAGTGGTCATTGGATGCCGTCTTGTCCAAGCTGACAAAAGAAGAGTTGAATCCAATCTTGGCTCCCGGCTTGGATTTACTAAAGTTGTGCTTGGATTATAATGCTAATGATCCGATGTTGGCATCAGTGATATTGTCTTGCGTTTCCTCATTGTTTTTGGTGGTGACTGTGACTCCAGCAGCATTGAATCCAACGCTTCGTTGCATTTTTGAATGCATTACCTTTGAGAAATTTTCAAGGCCTGCCCCTTCAACTGCAATCAGTCAAGAAGATGATAAAATGCCTGATGAAGTGCGGGCTTTACGCAGGCACGGCTGTGCGTTAATGGTAAAAATTGCTACCCGATACCCTCAAACCCTTGTTCCTGTCTTTGAATTCTTAAGGCAAACTATCGTAGAAGAGCTTTACAGCAAATTGTCCAAAATGGAGTTTGTGACACTGGTCGAAGGACTGGTGTTGATCTCCAATGAGTTGCAAAACTTTGAGGCACAAGCCAGGTTTATTGAAAGCCTTGCAAAACCTGTTTGCAGTCAGTTGAAAAATCTGGAGGTCCATTTTGCTTCTCCCGAAACATTCACTCGATTTATAGGTTTTAATGGAACTAAAGATTGCTCAGAAGAACGTGGCCAAGTCGCATTTTGCTTGAACTTTTTTGTCGCTTTGTTTCGACGTGTGTCAGTCCCCACGGATTTGCTCAAATGTCGCACTGCTGGATTTGTACTTGATGTTGGTGCAGTCAACGAAGTGGTGACAGCTGTGAGAAGCCCCGCCGGTGACGTTGGGTGCCATATTCTCAGCCCAATCCTTAAGCTGACCAAGACCTTTATTGAAATGTTTCGCTATGGCCGACAAATACCCAGCTTGGCTAAAGTCTTCGACATGCTTGATATTGAGAAATCAAACGTTCACGGGCAAAGTGTTGTTACTTATTTGGGCAATGATGACACCAGTGATGACCAGCAACATATTCCCAATCAGAGTAATCATCCCATTGATAAAGCATCTACCAATACAATTACCGACAATGAAGCAAAGCTATTGAAGAAACTACAGATGTTTGTCTATGAACAATTTGAGAATCTCTTTCATATTTTGGCACAATTTTGCACTTCCCTTGGACATCAATTTTACAAACAACCGGGTTTGTCCAGTGCCTTGGTGACGAGTGTGGTGCAATGCATCGACGCTATCCCTGATTACCGTATGCGTCCCATCGTTAGGTTGTTTCTCAAGTCGCTCATCAACAAGTGCCCCAAAAGTTGTTTTGGATCGGTACTGGCTCCAGTCTTGTCCCAATTTTGCCCCTACATGCTCAATAGGTTAACGGAAAAATGGAAGCAATTAGTTGCCGCTCGAGAATTGCCCACTTTTGATGAAAACAATACAGACTCGCAAGAAGTCATCGATGATGTACTAGGAAGGCAAATTACAAGGGAATACTTGGATGTCGTCAAAGCCATTTTGACGTCGGGTGGGGGAAGTGATTTATCCTCATCGAGCAAAACGGAAAATTTGTCAGCGTCATCGGAAAGCATTAATAAGAGTCACAACTTGTCATTGAGCGAGCTTGGAAAGTCCGTGATGCGAGATGATGGGTTGGGACAATGCATCACTTTGACACTATTGCGAGCTTTAAACTGGCCCGATTCTATAAGTAAGTATAATACTACAAGAAAAAAACACCGAGGTTGATTTTTGACAACACGATTTCTCTTTTTTTCAGGTTCTGCCAGAGCATCTGCACTAATAGAATTGATCCTGCCAACTTTGTCATCCAGTGAGCAAATGAGTAATGCCGACGCCGCTCAAGTCATGTTCACTATTCTACAAGCATTACATACCATGGGTCAATACGAGATGAACAATATAGCTTTGACCCAATTGTCAATCCTAGCTTATGAGCAATTAAGACCCAAACATGCGAGTGTTTTGGACGTGCTTGCTCAAGTACCTGGCATTAATGTAGAGGACTTAAAAAGGTTCGATGACAAAGTGTTGTTGAATGCAAAAGAGACCAAAGTTAATGATCGGACGCTCAAGAATATGTTCAAGAAGTTGACAGGGCAGTTGGTGGGAAAAGACGTTGCGCAGAGGTTCAAGAAGGAAGTTATTATTAAAAAGTAAGGATTTAAGGTTATTGTTGTTTGAATGTGTACTAAATCGCCCTCTTATTTCTTTTTCCAGTCTACCTACACTCCAACTTTTGAAACCTAGACACAAAACTCCAAGTTTAGAAGAAACCACAACGGAAGATATTGGTATCACTTCCTTGTTTAATGGACATTCCCCTGCCAAACCAGCCAAAGCCACTTTTATGTTGTGATTGTGAATCTATTTTAAAAGTGTACTTGTCTGCAAGCAAAGCTCTAGTGAACTTAAAAAAAAAAATACATAATGTGTTCAATTTATAAAACCAATGGTTTAGGCATTTTTTCTTTTCTTTTCTAGAAATGACTACTTTGATCCAAGCCAAATTACAAGGCCTCTGCAAAGGCTTCAAAAAAGTCCACGACGGGTACTGGGTCCAGGAAGACCTTTCTGATGAAGCCTTGATTCAACAATTTTCTCAAGGTCACCGACAACACCTTCCAATTAAAGATGAGCAATCTGAACAGATTCTTCTTGAGACATTTCTAGTCAATTTGGACGACTTTTCATCGTCTCCAGTTTTCTCTTCGTTGCCATCTCGAATTTGGCCTATGATCGACCTATTCAAGATCAGAAGTCCTTCAACCCTGTTTGAAATTATTAAGATTAGGTCCATCTATCTCATTGAGATGGAGGCTTCTCCTCAGATGTCTTGGTGGCATCTCTTCTTGAAGACTCTACCTTCACTGCCTGGCCCAATTGCACTTAAATTGATCAGTGATTATCCCGGAAAAAAGGATTTGATGTTCCATTTGACTTGCATCAAAATCAACCAAAGTGGGGTAGACCTGCCTTTCCCGGTAGCAAATTTGGAAAAACTGTCCATTACGGAAATTTGCTTGCTGCTAAAAACAATGCTTATTGGAGAGCCATTCTTTCCACTGCTTGACTTTGTGACGAATGCTCCAAAAGCTTTGTCCAAGTTCAATCAAAAAACATGGTTGGCTGAAACTAAAGATTGCCTCGTTTCCAAGTTTCAATGCTTGAGCATCGATTCTTGGATGAATTTGGCCGAAGAGTACACCTATAACCTCGATCCTGCTATAAAATGGTGGGACACCACCGGTGACAATGAGTCTGTGATGCCTTCAACTTTACAACTTTTGGTAGGAGACTACTGCTACACTTTAATCAATATGTTGCCCGCCGAATTGTCTCCTACCCTCTCCACGTTCGCATCAAAGTACAAAAAAGAAGACGAATTGGGTATCAGTGATCTGGAACTGGACGAGATCCTTGACAAAATTGCCAATCAGTTTTTAGAAGATTGGAAAATTCAAGCTTACATTGATCATCTTAAGAAGAATTTCTTCGATGAAATCATGCAATCAGGCAAAGCTTTAAGTGTTCTGGAGCAGCATCCAGAGTACCTTTTGGACTCTATCAATGATCTGTACGACAATTTAGACTCTGGCGTCGAGGAACAGTATTCCTTATTTCTGAAACTGCTCAGGTTGTCCGATAGACAAACAGTGAAGGAACTTTTGACCAAAGGAGCCAAAAGCCTAAAGGCTTCAGAAGACTACAGCAATAGTTGTCTTGAACAAGAACTTAGGTCGTTTATCAATCGTGCTGTAAGTGGTGATGACAACGATAAGGAATGGTTGATTTTAGTTTTTCAAGATGAAATGTTTGCTGTGGAAACTCTTGTACGTGAAGCTATCAACAATCCTGGAAAAGTGGAGTTTGCAGTGAATCTCTTACAGGCTTTGCCATGCTTAAACATTAATCACATTTTGAACATAGCTGACGTCAATTTGGACAAAGACAAAGATTCAAACGAAGAAAATGTTATTCAGTTTATGCTCCACTTGAGTCAAGTCAATAAGGAGTTTGCTCAAGCTTCCTATGAGAAGTTTGTGGTCGGTATCAATGATGAATCGGGAAAATATTGCTTCAGGTCCATGAAGATTTTACGAGGGTTAAGACCATTGGTCACCACCTATGATACCAAGCCATTTATTTTGCTGGATCAAGCAATAATGCACAAGCATACCAGATCCGTCCAAGATGCAGAAATCCAAGAAATGCTACAAGAATTCTGCGTTGATGAATATGCTCTGGACGATAAAGACTTTGAAGAGATGTTATTCCAGTTGCCTTGGATCCGACCGTGTCAATGGATAACCAGTGTCAAAGTTTCTAGTGACTTGATTGACCGTGTCGCAGTTCTACTTCCTACTTTAGCCATGGAGCATCAAGAGTACCTAATTGCCAATCTGGCCAAAGCAATTCTTGAGAAAGAATCCCTGCCCCAAGATGATCCTATGGAGTTAGCCCAAAGCTTAGCTACTTTAATTGAGGAGTTCCCTAAAAATGTTAAATTGCAAAGCTGTTTCACCAAAGTGCTTGGTCAAGTACTGGCTAAAGATGACGTTGATTACATTGCTCTGGTCAAAACAATTTCCTTCCTGCCAACTTTGTGTGATACAAGAGCTCTGTCATTGACAAAACTTAAAATGATGTTGGATTTAAACGGTTGAATAAAATCTATGAAAAGGAGGCCATCATCAAATTTCGGATTTGGGATGCTAAGTAGTTTACGGACACAAAAAATTGAATTTTGATTGACATATCAGATTTGAAATTGGCACAGCGTGCATTTAGAGAAAGTGTTGTCGTCTTCACACTATTCGAAAAGTCAAATTTTTGTCCAAAAATTCAATTTTGAGAAAACCCCAACATTTTCACGAATTTTTCACCCAAATTTTTTTTGACAATTTTTCTCGTGAAATCAAAGTTGTCAACATAACAGCTAAAAAGTCCAAAACCACAACATTTTCACGAGTTTTTCACCCCAAAAAATCGACAATTTTCTCGGGAAATCAAAGTTGTATTTTTGGACACAAAATGAAGATTTCGAATAGTGTGGTCTTCGTGAAATTTGCATAGCACTAGGTCACACAGTAGAATGATGTACAAAAAAAATCCCAACCAGGATTTTCAATATTGAGAACCAGTTTTATCGTTAGTATAAAGAGCACATCAATGATTTCTTTCTTGACCAGTAGCTTGAAATGATGACAACAATGAAGATATTCGTTCTGTGCTTTGGTCTTCTTCTTGGCTTGGTTTCAAGTAGACATACCAAAACCAAACCCATGTGGCAACTTGACCAGTCCTCTGTCAAATCTACCGTTTTGACAGATGATAACAAAGAAAGTATCATCGATGCGTCGACCCAACAAATCAAGCAACAAATTGCCCAGATCAATAAGAGATTGTCTGAAGAGGACAAAGCAATTATGATCATGGAAGCTGATCATGACAATCCTCCTGGCTATGATTGTATCCACGAAGTCATGGAAATCAAAGAAGTCTCGTTTACTGACCAAATCAGGTGTTACAACACCACGGAAGAAGTTTGCAGTATGACACACATCACAGTTTTTGAGTCTCGCACGGAGAAGCAATGCGAGACACATTTCAAGAAAATTTGTTGGATTGACTATGCAGATGACTCAACTTCTGAAGTGGTACGAGTATGTAACAAAAAACCTGAACGGAAATGCAATTTGAGTCCGGAAGAAAAGGCCACAGTTAGGGTTGTGCAGGAATGTATAGATTATTATGAATCCATTTGCGAGACGAGATACATCAATAAGAATATCACTGAAGATAAAGTCACTTGCCAAACTGTCCAAAATGAAATGTGCGACGAAGAGGGTCAATGCGTGGATTTTCCTCAAAAGGTAAATGTATGGGTGTACATATAAACATGTTTTCTTTTTAAAGTCTTATCTCATTTTTGGACTCAGAAATGTACGACTGAACAAGTTCAAAGGCTAAAAGTGATTCCCAACACTGGTTGCCAACAAGTGAAAAAACCAGTTTGTACAGATCCAATTTGTCCATTGGTAGTTGAAAGAGAGGTCTGCTCGGATATCGAAAAAACGGTAAGATCAGGACAATGGTTCAAGTACTTCTTTGTCAAATTTTGCATTCTTTTAGTTTGTCAGAAAAGTACCCAAAGAAACTTGTGAAATCCATCCAAGAGAAGTTTGCTATGATGTTCAAAAACAATATCCCAAATTGAAAACTGAAAGTGAATGTCAATACCTACCGAGAGAAACTTGCACTCCGGAAAGAGTTCGACCAAAAGAAACCAAGCAACCAATCATCAAAAAAGTCTGTAGCAAGACTCAAAACAATACTGTAGAAATTCCTGCTACCAAAGGTACTAACAATATTTAGCTCGCGCTAATTAGCTGAAAGTCATTTCATTCTTCTTTTTCTTTTTCAGTTTTCAAAGGATGCGAGGAGCATGATAGAAATGGAACCTATCAAATAGCCACCTACTTAGGCGACAATTTAGTGACTTTGTGGTGCGATGGAAGCAAAACAATTTTACAAAAACGTCAATACACCAATCCCAATGATGAGACATACTTTGAGAAATCTTGGAAAGAATACAAAGATGGATTTGAAAAAACAGCTAGCAACATTTGGATGGGCTTAGGTGAAAAAAATTCGCCAAACACACTATTCGAAAAGTCAAATTTTTGTCCAGAAATTCAATTTTGACAAAACCCCAACATTTTCACGAGTTTTTCACCCAAATTTTTTTTTTGACAATTTTTCTCGTGAAATCAAAGTTGTCAACAGCTAAAAAGTCCAAAACCACAACATTTTCACGAGTTTTTCACCC
>LT727913.1:117727-174015 GCA_900157175.1 Oithona nana | reverse complement strand
AAAAAAAATTTGGGTGAAAAACTCATGAAAATGTTGGGGTTTTGGACATTTTAGCTGTTGACATCTTTGATTTCACGAGAAAAATTGTCAAAAAAAAAGAATTGGTTGAAAAACTCGTGAAAATGTAGGGGTTTGTCAAAAATTGAATTTTTGGACAAAAATTTGACTTTTCGAATAGTGTGTTCACATTTTGATAAATGAACTAATATTCCTTCATATTTCCAGGGTAACCCTAACTCTGCCTGTGCTGAACAAAGCTAAAAAGGTTGTCTTTGTCTCAACTGGAGATGGAAAAAAGGAAATGATTAAGAACATTCTCAAAGACAAAAATGAAGCCTATCCAGCTACTAGAGTCCAACCATATCCAGGAGAACTAATTTGGATCATTGATCAAGCAGCCGCAGCCAATTTGTGAAATAAATGAAAAAATTTAATCATCCAACTCTTCCACCTTAGGCTGGTTTTTTTCGGCCTTCATTTTGATGAATTGAGCTTTGTTGGTGGTCTCTTCGATTTCCAACTCATCCGGCAAGTCATCTAGATTACCAATACCCTGCGGTTCGGGTATATTCAATTCTTCACTCTTGGGTATCTCTACACGCTTACAAGAGTTCTCCTCGTACCTCTCAAGGATCCGTTTGATGGTTGCATCGGAGCAGTTTTTCACATATTTTTGATGCCTTAGCCAAATGATCCGGTACCACTCTGGAGAGTCGGCCAAGTTAATGCTATAATTGACTAATATTTCTTCACCAACAGCAATGTCCTGGAGTGCTTGAAGACCACGGATCAATCCGAATCGCGGATGTTCAAAAAGTATCCATCCAGCATTGGCTACAAATGAGTGATTAGCTTTATGAGCTAGTGTCGCTTTGTATACATCCAGACTCTCATGTCCCTTAGGAATGTCCAAGTCTACCTCAGCATTCAACCGGCATCTGTAGTCAGATTGGCCATACCTGGCTTCCATCAAGGCGGATGAAGTATTCAGGCGGATCCCATTGTACAAAGAGACGATAGATCCACGGGGACGAGCAACCTTGGCGAATAAGCCTTCTCCTCCTTGAGGAAGTTTGGACTCATCAACAAAAACAACGGAAGCTTCAAAAGGGTCTGGCAGCAGAGGATTCTTAGCGATACATCTTTTAGATGGCGCTTCAAATTCGTATTCCTGAAAGGTTGCGTGAGTCAGGATGATAATTTCCAACGCGACAACAGTGTTCAAAACTTACTTGACCTTCAGGTTTACTGAAGACAGGAATATAGATTCCGTTTTCTACTTTGCTTCCAATCAGTTGGCAAATCTGTGCTCGGACGAGACGAGCCTGACTAAAAGCACCTCTCAAGCACGTCTTGAAGTCTGGATAAATGTAGGCCAGATCCTCGCCTGAGAATGACCCATCCAAAGGGTCCACATAACCGCAAATAAATCCGCCGCCGAAGAGTCCTTTCCAGCAAAAGCCTCGGGGAACTCCTCTGTAAAACCTGCCAAGAAAATGCAAGGGAGGATTTTTTCCAGATGTAACCATTTTGTAACCAAACTCTCTTTGGAAACCATGCGGTACTCCCAGATGGTAATAACCTTCAATCCAGCCTCCAAAGTCAGTCTCGATCCTCATTTCGCCCTCCATCAGACCGTTTTGCCATTTACCTTCAATGGTAAGGCCAGACCGTTCAGCTTGGGTCAATTTTCCTTCACGATCCAGGACTCCATTGTTGAATGTTCCCTTGAACACATCCTTGTTGTTGTAAGCAAGCATCCCTTCACCATGAGGAAAACCTTGAGCATTTCGCTGGCCTCCGTACCAACATTCTCTTATTCCGTCAGTTATTTTTTGTTTGTCCTTTTCCAGCTTGATCTTCAACTTCCCAGACGGTGTCTGGAGATCAGCGATGCTCGACTCTAACAGTTTGACATTCTTTTGGTAATCTAGAGATCCTTGAAAGCAACTATCTTTATCAGCCTCTATTTGATCATAGTAGGCCGCGAATTCTTCTTGCATCTCATCCACCACAATGTCATTGTCGTCCGACACTCTTTCAAAGAGCCAGTCCTTTAAGGCAGAAATATCTTCACTCTCATTTCCGTTGATATCCATGTTGTTGCACAGGAAACTGATGTTATTTTTCACAGAGTTTCACGAGTTTCACCTACTTGGCACCTTGCCCAAAAACTACGTAGTAAGTACTTAGGTACAATGTGCTTTATTTAGAAAGGGGGAATATGTATACAAAATACAATTCAGTACCTATATTGTAAAATGAGACTTTCATGCACGATTTCCAATCATTTATCATTTTCCTATGGCTTATAAATGCAATGTAGATATTTATTTGGTCTCTCGTTATTTCACAAATTACAAAGGGAGTCCTCCAAGGCTTTAAATCTTTCCAATATTGGCCGGTACACCTGTAAGAAATATTTTTTGAATGTGACAAGATCACTTTCAAAGACATTTTTAACACTGACCGATTTAGCATCTTTGTGTGGAGTAACACAGTGGGTTTGTTCTGGTTTGCCAACGGACTCAGAAAAGGTCAACTTGTCTTCGCCACCTTGCGAAACATACCTGGCCCTGAAAGCTGCACCCAACGCAGCAGAATTTTGTGTTTCTTCCTAATAAAGAAAAAAAAATAGTTTTCTTAAGTTAATGGTGCTTGAAAAATTAAGTAAATATAGTACCTGAGTAAACACGGGCGCATTGAAAACATCTGCTAAAACTTGTATGATTGAATCATTGACAGAAGCACCTCCAGTCACCACTATTCTAGTTGTAGGTTGGATTTTGAAGCCCATTTTCTCAATATGCAACCGTTTAGCCATGAATTGGCCCTCGATTAAAGCTCTGGCCTCTACTTCATTGCTGGCGAATTTGACCACTTTTTCATTGTCTTTGTTGAAGCGGTAATTTCCATGGAGGTTATGAGGAGTGATTTCTGGGTAGTCATAATACATCCCGATATTGCCAAAGTTGCCTCTGGGTGTACTATTCAAGAGTTGGTTAAAAAGATCCCATTGTCCTTCCGCTACTGCATCACGAATTTTTTCACGGGTTACAGATCCATTTTTGTAGCATAGCAAAGCCATGAAGGCTCGGCTTTCAACAGGATTCGGCCAAATATGTCCGACCAATTGAGGTTCAATTTCACTACCTATAGGCATGTAAGCCATGACTGTATCGGATGTACCCAGAGAAAGGCAAATCTCACCCGGGCACAATCTGATGCCCGCCAAGGAGGCTGGATTGTCACCGGTAAATGCTGTCACCTGACATTTTCCATCAAATCCAAACCTTTCAATCATGTAATTAGATATGCTACCTAACAGTGATGTAGGTGATGTAGGCGCTCCTAACAACTGGGTCAAGTCTGGAGCGCAGGCTTGGAGACAGTCTTGAGACCACTGGAGTTGATTGATGTCAAGTAGGTTCATTCCACCAGCATCTGATGTATCGATGGGTGCTATTTGCCCTAGAAACAATGAAGCAGCAAAGGAACTGACCAAGGAGATCCTCTCCGTATTGGAATAGGCTTCACTTTTTTCTTGGGCAATTTTGGCAATTTGCAAACCGGTGAATCGTTCATATGCTCTTGAACCAGTGATCTTGGCTAAGTTAGTAGGCCCTTGAAGTGCTTCCTCCAGGTCTTGACACTGCTTACTTGTTGAAGAATCCATCCAGATAGGGGAATCCAGGATGGAAAAAGCATGTGCCAGTTCATCATGCATAAATTTGTCGGGTCTCATCTGTTTCAACATGGCGTTGGCCCCAGTTCGCCAATATACACTACCATGTTGCTGTCCAGCACCAGACAAAGCGGCAACCCTTGACAAGTCCACCCCTTGAATCCGGATCCTCTCCATAATCAAATCTAAAGCTTTGACCCACATGATGGTAGGTGCTGTAACCTTGCCATTTTCACCTTCGTGAAAGCCATGACTTGTCCTGTATTCCTTCAAGTCTTGATCAAAGTTCACATGTTCTTCTGCTATGACTTTCAATGCGTCATCAATGATCACTGCTTTGATCTGTTGAGTGGAGAAATCAAAGCCTAAGTACAGATTTCCTTCAGCAGCCATTTTGGCAAATTCTGGTTTGACTGCTTTGTTACGCAGTGTTTTGTCACTGGAAAAACATGTTGCTTCTTAAAAGTTATTTGCGCCTGTCTACTTTGTGGAGGCGTCATGCATGACCAATCAAAGTCGTTCTTTCTACCTGGACATAACATTCAAGGTTGCGTGAACACATCCACTTTCTTGCGAAATTCATGTGAATTGGTGTCTGGTGAAAGAATTTTAATTTTTTAAAAAGAACACGAGCATTGGCCTATAAAGGATCAAAACCTTGTTCTTCGACAAAAGATATCGGACTAGTCTTCGTAAGGATTTCCTTTACGTCAAAACATGCATTGCGATCCGATATATTGCGAGTCAAATATTATGGGAAAGGATATCAACTTTTGGGACAAAAACACCAATTCAGGGAATGAAGTGTGAACGTAGCCCAAATTTTTGAAATGTTGTAGCCACTCAACCAGAATGCAACCTAAAAATGCTTCGTTTTGTGATCTAGAATATGTCAGCTACATAATAACGGCCTTGGACTCATCTGCAGAACCCAGCTCATGATCACTCCCTCTGGGGTGAAGTGGATGATGATATTGTACTACAAAGTAATCAATTATCATGCTACAGATGCAAAAGGTAGCATAATCGTCTTCTCTTTTAAAAGCTGTCCAAGTTTAAGGCCGAACAAAGGCCTTGACAAAAAGAAGGAAAGCAAAGTGCATCAAAGTTGGCAGCGGCGACACTTTTGTAAGTCAAGTGCGCATCAGCAACATTGAGATCAAGGAATCATCATCAAAATGGTCTTGCTGCAGCACAGCCCGTTGCCTTCGGTCCCTGTCCCCCGCCTAACCTCTGGAGAACCAGCTCGGCCTCGCTTGTCATGCTGGCATATCCTTAGTGTGGCCTTGACCGTCGTATCTTCTGCTTTTGCTTGTATACTTGGTGCTCGTGGGTTAACCTTTTACCTCAATGCTGACCTAGTCGTGGAAGAGTGCACAGCCAATTGGAGTTTTGATTTTCCATGTCATTATCTGCTCCTGTGGATTAAGTTTAATGACCCGGAAAGCGTTTATGACACCCGTTGGGTCATCATTGCTATTAGTCTCTTCCTCATTGTTGTCGCCTCATTATTTTTGGTAAAAATGTAGTTGGTCAAACTTTTCGAATCCTAATTCCCCCAACCTTCTTTTCTCCCTGTAGGTGGCCAGTGTCCTGTTGATTGTAGGAACGGCTACAGGGCAACATTGCGCTCTGATTCCATGGCTGGTGCTTCAGTGGCTCCTCATTCTGATTATGCTTTTCCTTATTCTAAGCGAAGCCCTACTGAACGGTATCTACTCGCAATACCTGAGCATCACCTCTGGCTGCCTGATGTACGCTTTGTTGAATTGGTTTTCGGCCTGCGTGACCTTCTTCCAATTACGCGACGTGACCCAGTCTCGAAATGCTATCAACAACCTCAATTACATCCACTTGACCAGTTTTGAGTGAGAGGAGCTGCTGCTGTCGCTGCCTTTCACGTCTCATTGCTTTCTACTTTTACTTTGACGGTGCTGCTGATGAAAAGCGAAGATCAAAGAGTGTCGACCAACGGGACTCACGGCGCTTCGCTTTCTCGCCAAGGGGCTCATCTCTAGGCTCCTCCTACCTACTCTACAGCTCTTGATAAAGTAGCAGAGCACATCAGCAAGTGCAAATCCATCTGCATCATCACAATTTAATCCTTTAATAAAACACATTTGACAAAATAGTTCCCCTGTTCCCCCTGCTGGGATTTACATCCAAAATTTCCTTCAAAAACCCATTGGAAAAAGTCTGAAGCTGAAGGAGTCCAAATGAAAAATGAAAAATATGTTCAAATTGGTCTTGTAGCTTTGAAAAAAAGATGTACATAAATGTTCCCCCCTTTTTTTTCATGTCTGTTCATAGTACTAGGGAAAACTGTCTCCAACCCAAATTGAACTGGCGTGTGGTGTGCAGTGGTGTGTGTTGATAGTTAGAGTGACAGGCGGACTTGTAATCCGCAAATAGTAATGCAAATACATTTTACTACAACTCTCAAAACCACCATCGCCACCGCCAAAAAGAGAGATAGAGACATCATTAGTATTATTATCATTATCGTCGTCATCACATATATTTTCATCAAGTGGTTTTTTATGTCATTGAGACCACAAAATTGCAGTACAAGTGGATGTCAAAAGGGAATAATAATGAGATGATATTTTTAAAAAGAGCGAAAAAGAAATAATTGAATGAGGATAGCAAACAAAACAAAAACAAAACAAAACAAAAATCTTTCAAAAAGTTCGACTTTTTTCACAGCCAAAGTCAAATTAAAGAAACATTCTAAATCAAAGTGAAGCTAAGAAATAAGGTTTCCGGCGGGAAAATATCATTTGATTGGAGGGTAAATTGACTAATGACGTAATTAGTTAACCAATTGCCCGAATCTGTGAAAAAGTTTTGATAAATAATAATTAGATGAAGGTCTACAATACTGTCAAGATCAACATGTATCTTTGTTTTTTTTAAGGGTGATACAAGAATGGAGAAGTGATAGTCGAAGTTGCCGAATTCGGATACATTGATGTAATGAGAGGATTAGAGGTCAAGTGTAAGACAGAGGCCACTGGTGCAGCCTGCTGATGTTGGACTCTTTGGATTGATGGAGGAGCCTTATTATCTTGGATACAGCAATCTTCATCATCGTCCTCGTCCTCTTCAGCTAAGCCACGAAAGCCGGGAGGCCTCAATCGAGCGCACTTTTTCTTTCTTCTGTAAAATTGAAGAAAACATCATCAAATGGTTATGCTACACTACTATATAAGTACTACGGTGTTTAGTTTTTACTACAAAGTACATTGGACAAATGCAGGTCTCATAGTGAAATGTATTTCGGCGAGGATCCATCCCCGTTGACCCCGACCTCTTTGTCGGCTGCCATTGTCATCTTGTGGTTAGCTAGCGAGGCTGTTGTCATGTGTTGGTGGTCAATGAAACCCATGGCCTCCATTGAGCTAACAGCCGCAGCAGCGGCCGCCGCTGCCAGGGCCACAGAAGTGTGAGGTAAGATGTCCGAGGTTGCAGCGGTTGAAGCAGAAGTGGGTGAGATAGAACAGGACGAAGGCGAAGGCCCGGCCGAGATGATCATGTTATTGTTGTTATTACTGTGCATAGATGTGCCAGTGACCGCAGCCAGGCCGTCCATGTCTAGAACAGACGGCAGTGGCGGCAGATTCTGCTGAGATTGCTGAAGTGGCTGCTCGCAGGTCATGGAGGCCAGGGACGTGAGGTCATTGAGGTAAATCCCATTGCCAACATTGCTCAAGGTTTGCCCTGCCATGATGGCGGCAGCTGCGGCAGTGGAGGCCGTAGCTGCTGACTCGAGGCCGTTGTTGAGGCCGAGGCTGCTGCTGCCGCCGCCGCTCCCACCTCCTCGACTGTGCACAGAGAAAAAAAGTAGAGAATGAGAAGAAGATTTATTTTTGGATTTTCTCCTGCCCCCTCTAAGCCATTTTTGCTACCATCACCGTGGACTGAATGTAGTGCACAGATATCAGATGATCTGTCGCCGGGGATGAAGGAAATGTGTCAACTACTTTACTTGGCTTTGATCTCTTCCAACTTCCAAGCCTCCGCTGCTGCGTTACTCATTGCCATCTACACACAGCAGCAGCAGAGTATCAAAAAAATATAGTTTTATGTTAAAAAGAAAGAAAACAGATCAACGAAGAAGACACATTTCCGCCATAGATTAATGCTGAATAGATATGGATAGAATTAAGAAGGAGGAAGGATCAATAATTCACTTACTTGCAGGGTTTACACCACCTATCCTGTTGTTCTAAGCCATATCGAGCACGGCATTTCTTTTGTCCACTTGCTGTTGCCACTATATTCAAAAAATGAACAGCCACTTGTCATAAGAGAACAGAGAATACAACTAATATCAACAACCTACCTGGTGTTGTTTCTGACTCTCGTTTCCGTTTTTTCTTCTTACTTTGAGCATAATTGTCTCTGGCTGACCAACCAGGATACATTTGCATATGTAATTGGCGTTCCTTACGCGCTTGTTCGTAATACTTGGCTTGTTCTTCCCGGCTAAGGCTGTGCCACTGAAATAAAGAAGGTTAAAAGGGTAAGAAAAAAAAAATTCTTATTTCATATCTTACCCGACGTCCCAGAATTTGATTGATGGCCGCAGACTCTTTTAAAGTACACTCAGCCACTATTTTAGGCCGCATCTCCTTCATGTACAACATAAAAGCATTCAAAGGTTTCTTAATATGAACTGATCGCTTGTCTTCACGCTCGCGTGCTGACCGGCTGCGCTGTGTACCACTCATCGATACCGAATTCCCAGTCATGCTTTGACTTTGCCCATGACTAGCTTCTGAGCTCAAAAGCGATTGTGAATGAGGGGGAAAAGACGTAGTGCCTGGCGTGGGAGGTGAGGACAGGAGGCCACCGGGAGGACCACCACATCTGGACAAAGGACTACTGCAATGGAAAAATGCATCTTTTTAAATTGGTGCTGGTCTAAAATTAAATGCAATTTTGCTGAAACAGACTTGTTGCCTAGTAGGATAGTATTTTTATGTACAACTTTAGACAGTGAGCCTGAAATAAATGCATCATGCAGAGTAGTGGTGCAGATTATTCCGATTTTTCTTGGTGCTTCGTGGTGTGCTTGGCTTGAATTTCCTTTGGTGCATGTCTATACCTTAAAGATTGGAACAGGAATTGCTGCTGCTGCTGCTGCTGATATCTCCAGGATGTCAAAGCTGACATAATCAAACTTGCCGCCGCTGCTGCCGAAATTGTTGGATTTGTAGGAGGAGAATGCGACCTGGTAAATCAAAGGGGGGAAGAAGGAGGTTGCTTCCAAAAGACAATACACACATAGATATGAAAAATGTTCACACAGATGATATGCAAATCCAGCAAGAAACAGGGATGGATAAGAAGGAACACAGATACAAATATCACATGCATAATTATACTTTTTTTCTGAAGGAAAGAAATTCAACTTTAGGATGATTCGAGAAAATAAGCGAAATGAAAAAAAATCAATATAATTTTTTGAACCCTTCTTTTTTTAAGCACAAACTGATTGATGTACTTGTCAATTCAAAATTATAATATAGATATAAGGTCAGATATAAGGTAACTTGGGTAATTTTTTAGCCCCAAACAGGGCTGCCAATCTGAATATCTGATCCAGTAATTCTAATTAGTAATCACTTTTCTTCAGAAAATTTTCGTTTTGCAAACCAAGGGAATTGAAGAAGTAAAAGAAAACTTTTTTTTCTTACTCACCATGGTGAAAATTGTGACATTTCTGAAGGTGACAATAGTGAATACGGATATGATCCTGGATGAAGTGGATAAAGCGGTGGTCGTAATCCTGTAAAAAGAGATTTTTGTAAAAGATTCTGCGCTGTTGGTACAGACGACAAAATCCGAAGCTGCTGGTCGTCTTGTGAAGTAGCCTCGATTTCATCTTGCTTTTTATTTTCAATTTTATTGTCCATTTTCCATTGAATGTTCAATGACGACTAATGGAAAATTGAAAGCTAGCTAGGGGGAAAAAAGGAAGAGCTGCTGCTTTCATCGAAAGGGTCATTGGAAAAAAAAAATCGGTTCCAATTTCACAGCAGTTTGCATGTTCTATTGTGCTACTGGTCAGTTCAAACTCTTGGAAAATCACAAAAAAGGGATAACATGAAAAGCTGCAAAAGAGGAAATGAGTTTTTTTTTTCCTTTCCTTTCTGACAAGTAGGTACTGTCTAAATAGCATTGTGGTAAAATTTCACCTACCGAGTTTTTTACTAGTGGACCTAATTGCAAGATCATAAAAAAGTTCTAACTTCTATTTTATCCGCTAAATGTCGCTAGCTTTGTATTCAATACTATATTTATCAACTTCGGAATAGGTTTAGTGATTGTTCAAAGATCCCCTTAGTGATGAGAGGTGGCGACATCTAGCAGAGGAATTTTTCATGAAATATTTTCATCGTGCTATATTAGAACGAAGGCCGCTCACTGCTGTGCCAAAAATGACCAAGGAGCCTTTGTTGTAAAACTTGCAAATGTACAAACAAGGTTAAAAAAGTGCCGAATCTGCCACAGTAGTACAACTCGTTTACTGGATTCCAGAAAGGTGCCAATCTTTCTGCTGTAGTAAATTACTCCTATGTATTTGACACCATTCTCGTTGAGTGCCCAACTGCCTATGCTTGGCCACTCGCAGCACAAATAAAATCCAATCTAAGAATGACAGTATTTGGTAAAAAAGAAAGAAACATCACCTTTACTAGGATCTAAGCTGTATGGAATGCCACCCATGTGAGCTGGTGGGGGGCTCCCAAGGGGATCACTGTTGTATAAGAAAGCTGCTGAAGAGGAAGTTGGCGAACCGGGGGTCCGGACCTGTAAAAAAATCATGTCATACAAAAGATGGGGTGGTGATTATGTATCAATTTGGCTACTGTTGAGATTTAGATGTCGTCGCATTTGAGATTAAAATCCCCCCATTTCAGTTTGTTTGACAGTGAAGAGCATGCCGGGGTCTCCCTCCGCAATAGGGGCTAATTATGTCCGCAGTCGGACAAAAAGGATTAGCTGGAGTAATGACATTGTAAGAGACTCTTTTTTTTCACTAGTAGAAGCAGCAGCGCTTGCAATACTTTGTCGATGTAATCTTTTACAGCTGACAAAAGGGGGACAACGTTGACGACAGCAGCAAGAGCAGTAACAGCAACGACACACAAAAAATCAGGAGAATGTGAAAGCCGAAGCAGCGGCACTCGACAAAATACGACTGTTTTTCTTCCATTTCAATCTCAATCCTTAATCAGGGTCAACACAGTCAAATTAGGATTTAGAATGTACCTAATACAAAATTCGGATTTATGAATTATGTACCATAAGTGGAAAAATTGTACAATTTGTAATTTAGATGCACAATTTCGGTCTAAGTCATGAT
Source organism: Oithona nana (assembly GCA_900157175.1). Classification (NCBI taxonomy): domain Eukaryota; kingdom Metazoa; phylum Arthropoda; class Copepoda; order Cyclopoida; family Oithonidae; genus Oithona; species Oithona nana. The sequence continues at coordinate 162,955 of LT727913.1, read as the reverse complement.
TACTGATTAAATATCCAATCATTTACTTCTAGACTCGGATAATATTTTTCTAGCGAGAACTGCTGCTCGCGCTTCTACATCTTTGTATTTCCTTGTTGTTCTTTCTCAAATTGGCATAATTTTGACTCGGCATTTTCACTACTTTTGAATTTTAAAAGAATTAACATTGACATTGAGAAATGCTAGTTGATGGCTTTCTAATGGCTCATTTGTTACTTCTAAGAGGCTTCACACACACCCCTTAAAAACTCAATTGCCTAAGTCACACCTGGACAACTTAGCTTTGGACATGCTCGATTTGTCGCTACAAATAAATCTTGAGCAGCTTTTCCTCTCATTCTCCTACGAATTTTTCTGCTACTGCTCGGCTTTGCGCTTTCCTGTTTTATCTGAAAGTTAGCAACATTGTTGACATTGTTGGAGTGCGCTTCGTGCTATTCAACACACTTCATCAACCCCTAAAAAAGCCTGAAAACGATTGTTGTATTCTTTCATTTGTTTTGTAACAGAGAATTAGTTTGAAAAGTTCGCGAGAAATCTAATCCTCAAGTTGACGACGGTGAAATTTTCGGTGTCTGTGTCACTCTGCATGTCCACTCATCTATCATTGAGGCAAGCAAAGCGGCAACATGAAAGTCTTATACTTTCCTAAAAGAAGCTCAAGTTTAACACTTTCATCCATCAAGACAAAAGTCCAATTAAAAAACAGAAATGGAAAACTTTTCTTAATGAACTTTTACCGCTACTATGTAATGACTTGTCTTTAAAAAAAAAGAGACACACGGAAAACATACCCTACAATCAAGTAGTCATTACTCAATGAAATCATTAACGGCTCCTCACTTTTTTTTTTTTGCAGATTTTCACAATTGTTCATTAATCTTGATATTCCAGTTTTTTTAAGAATAGCCGACTTGTAACATTGTCGTTTTACTAAAGTAGTAGATATAATTAGAATATACTGCTTTAGTTTGTGCTTTGTCATCTAGAAGAAAAAAACCCAACGAAATCTAAATTCCGAATATGAAAAAAATGGGAGAAAAATCAATTTTACACATGCATGTTAGATAAAGATGCCAATAGTTTTCCCTGCAGAAAAAACAATGGAGAGAATTACATTTCACGGACTTGTTATTAGCGTCCATTTGTCAACAAGGCAGTGATGAGGAAATCACTCCCAGTTTTTTTGCCATTTTTCACGCAAAATAGTTCCGAGGAAGCTGCCATGTATAGTAATTGATCTTCTGTCCGTACTATGACGACGACTGCATTTACTTCATATCTCGAGTGTTCATCTCTTTGTTGTCTATTCTCGATCGGGAGCAGTAATCCACTAGCAGTAGAGATGATTAGTAGTTACTAAAAAAGATGTCATCTGCATGAACACAACTACAGCTGTGATTTTTTTCTTCCCTTTCTTCCTTCCTTTTTCCACCCGTAATGAACGGTTTTTTTCTCTTAATCCAATTGGGCTTCTGCCTGACCACACACATTGACCTCCAACACGTAGATCTGGGATTACAGGAGACAAAAGCAAATAGATAAAAGCCCCATCAGCACCATTTTCCCCTGCTGCTCCTCCTACTCTTCAGATGTCTAGTAACTAGAAAGCAGAGAATACTAGGGTATCTCAACCGATTTTTTAGTCCACTCTTGGTCCGATTCATCCTCCGATTCACACACTGTTCGAAATCTTCATTTTTTGTCCAAAAATTCAACTTTGATTCCTCGAAATAAATTCGATTTTGGGGTGAAAAACTCGTGAAAATGTTGTGTTACGCACACTGTTCGAAATCTTCATTTTTTGTCCAAAAATTCAACTTTAATTTCCTGACAAAAATTGTCGAATTGTTTTGGGTGAAAACTCGTGAAAATGTTGTGGTTTTGAACTTTTTAGCTGTTGACAACTTTGATTTCACGAGAAAATTTATCAAAAAAATTTTGGGTGAAAACTCGTGAAAATGTTGGGATTTTTTGTCAAAATTGAATTTTTGGACAAAAATTTGACTTTTCGAATAGTGCTTATCATAACCCCCAATTAATTCAAAGATTTTTCATCAGATGGAGATTTTCCGAATTCCGGATTGTACCGAGTAATCGACGGCTCTAGCTCGCCTACTACTCTGCCGGACTACCAACAGCTTTAAAGAGGCGCGGGTGCAGAGAAGCAGCAGCAGCAGCAGAAAACATCAAAGGAAGCCATGACTGACTTCAATTAGATTGTTTTCCCAGCAGCAGCCTCACGTGACTAGAAGATTCAGGAGGCCATTGGTTGTTGCGAGGCTGCGGAGGCCGTTAAGCAGCTGCTGCGCCACTGCTGCCAAGGGACCACCACCAACTTTTTTCACGCGTACCACCGCTACTCTTGAGACGTCCTCCTCAAAGAAAATTGGTGGAGGGGAAAACAAGACCAACACCATCACTTTTCGCAGCTTAGGACACCCAATTCCAAAAAAGAACTTTTTTTCCCTCTTCCCCTCCTCCCTCTCTCCTTTTATGTGATGAAATTGTTTCCGCAAACATGGTTGCTAATTTTTGGCTTTCTTTACTTTTTTATGGGTTTTTGAATGGATTAGAAAATGTGCTAATAATTCAAAGCTACTCCTTAATGCGTCACAGTAAGTTTCTGAAGGAGAAGGTGTGCTGAGCATTATTCCAAAGCTCAGAGATGTTAGGTAAAGACAAAGCTTTAAAGTTTTGAAAAATTCATCGAAAATTGAATCGTAACTCCATCCACTCCACCTCTTTAGTCCACGCTCAAAATTCCCGCACAATGGCGCCCATATCGCTCTCAATAATATCCATCTAGGTATCTAAGTCTATTTACCATGATAGACCTAGAAGTCTATTAGGTATTCTGAAATGACAACAATAGATGTTGAAGGCTGTCACGTTCAATTGGTTTCGCACTGTTTGCTACCGCGGCCATTTTGTCAGCATTGGAAGGGGTTGAAATTTCACATATGAGTTTGCTGTTCGGAGGGGCTTTTTTTTACACCACCTGCCTGTCTGCTTACCTATTTTTCCAGTAATTAACATGATCTATCAACTATGATTGAAGCATTTTAACCCTAATTCATAACCTAACAGAGGCGAAAATGAAGAAGGAAAAGCTTTGACAATTGTCCACCGCTGTCAGTGTCAGTCTTTTTCATAGGTCCAAATATACAAATGGAGATGCAAAGGTAAGAAGACTGACACTCCATCAAGGTCCCAATGGCACGAGTCATGATCTAAAGCACTGATAGAGCAGCATCACATCTCTTCAGACCCCTTCAAAAAGATTTTACCGACACTGAAGTCGCTGCTGCCTGGGAAAAATTGGATCTGGCAAAAGATGCCATTGTCCACGGATAATTGCCATTCCTTTGCTCTAGCAGCAAGAAGCTAAGCTTAGAAAGGAGTTGCGAGGGAGAGAGAGAAAAAAAGGGAGCTTTTTCCAATACCAGAAGATTCCTAAAAAGCCTTTGAAGTTTAGCAAAAGAGCTGCTGCACCTGACAGCTAACACTCCCCAGAATATAGAATGGGGGTCTTAGTCTTTAGCTCTCATAACTTTTGCTCGAGACTATAGACCGATTCTAATCAAACTTTGCAAATAGCACTCTTATTCTTAACTATCTTTCTTTAAGTAAACTTTCATGAAAATCCACCACAAAGTTTTCGATTTCATTTCTTCTTTGTAGCGCATGAAATGTTTTTGGGTGATGACTAATGGTATGTGTCCTGGTAAGCAAATTTCTTTTTTCCGATCATCATTCAGGTAATTTATGACTTGGGTCAGCAGGTGCATATTTTATGGCTGTCTACTAATAAAAAGAAGGGGTAGTACTATAGTACTAGTAGACCACTTTGACACACATGTACTACTTGCTAGATCGATTTGTAGTAGAACTACTGCTACTGTTTGTAATCCTACGCATGATTTGTGGCCTTCCATTGTCAACTAATAGCGGCCTTTTGAAATGGAACCCCCCCACCTCAGTTCCTCTGGCTAGCTGGTGCTTAACTACTGATCTACACACATTTAGCAAAGAATGCAACACTTTTCAATATGGCCGACAGTTGTAATTTGCAACATTTTGCCGCCGCCACTTCTTCGCCGTTTTGGCTTTTCCAACGAAATAAAGAGTGTGAGAATCCTATTGATGAGCATCTTTTTCCAAGACTTGGAAAATTTCGCCGAAAATTTATCAAAGCAATTGCCGGCATAGAAATTGATAGCATAATAGTTATTTTTGAAATGGGGAAGAAGGGTTGTAATTGAGTAGACCACCTACACCGCAAAATGACAAACATACTACTATGAACTGGAGATATGTGTCAGTTTTGCATGCTAGGAATGAACTCTATTCATATCCAGAGCTGAATTTCTTAGTAGTGTGGATAATGGAAAAGTTGAGCAAGATTATTTGTTCAACATATACACATTTTTGGCACCTTATGACTTTATAACTGAAATGAGATTATCTTCACACTTTTTTTTTTGATAGAGGGAGTCACGCTTAGGGCACACAAGCAACGACGACGACGCCTACTTGTTGTTAAAGCCATAAAAGGCTATATGTTTCTCTTCGCTACAACCCAATATTCAAGATATGATCTGGACACACCACTGACTCAAGAGACCCCCCCGCACCCTGTTGCTTAGGAAGATGATGAAAAGGAAAAAACCGATCAAAGCTTGACCATTATGCTTTTAGGTGCTACTAATCATACTATAGATAATATTCTAACGGTCTTTTTGCTTCTGTTTATAAGCAAAAGAAGGAGACTTACTGAAGAAGGCGGTTGATTGCTTCCCGGCTCACCCCCGGCGGCACTGTTGATGGCTGCCGAAAGGCCGTAGGAATTGTAGGGCGACATCAAATACCCGTTGCTATTGAAGGGTGAGCCCCCGGGTGATCCTGGATCCTCGGTTGAGGGATGACAAACTTTGGACGGTGCAGCAGCTTGCGAGATTCCTGTTAGGAAGAGAAAGAAGACACAATTGAAAACATCTTTATTTGCCATTGTTTGACAAAAATGCTTTGCATATTTTCCGCCACCCTAATAAGCCATTGAGCTTAATAGGCATGATAGATGGCGGTGTAACTGTTTTGCTATGTGATCAAATGGAATTTTCAAGTCACTCTTAATGTTGTTTGAGCATTCGTCATCTTTATTTTTTTAAAAAGGGGTTAATGTAGCTGATGCTCTCACCGATAATCACTGTTTTCCCCTGTTTGCTTTTACATAAAGATTAGCATCTTACTTTTTTCTTCTTCTTCTTTTTTCCCAAGGAGGGAAAAAGTCAAGTTGTAAGTACTAATTTTCCCACCTTTTCAAGTATGCATAAAATATAAAGTGTCTTACCTATTGTCGAATCTGTGAGCCTCAGAGCAGCCTCCTGCTTGATACTCAACTCCGTTTCTTGTATCAGTGAAGACTTGTCCTCCGACAATGCCGCTTGCAATTCCTCTTGCGACACATACTCCTTTTCTTCATCCTCACCTTCATCCTTGAAAATTTTGACCTCATCTGAAGAGCCAGCAAAATCATCGTCTATCAAGTTGCAAGCCGAGGCTGTGGCCCGACCCAATTCCTCAATGGTATTATCCTCCTGCTCCGAGGCTGTTATCCTGGAGGCTGCTACCGAAGCTGTTACTTGGGATGAGGAAGGACTAGGCAACGAGCTTGAGGCTGAACTCACTGAGGCTGTACACATTGCCATCATCCTCTCAGGCAAGCTTCTTGCATTCAGCTGGTTTTTGGAGGCCGCTAAGGCTGGAGGCTGCTGCTTGCTTGAACTCTTTCTTCTCTTCTTCGTCCCTTTTTTTTGTCAAGAAGTTGTAGTCTGGTAGACTGGTAACTCTGTCTCGTAAAGCAATGAATATTCTCTTTGATCTTCCAGCCAATGCACTGCAGCTCTACTGCAAGACTAGAACTTGAACACTTGGCAAACTTCACTCGTAGTAGTCAAGCTGGTGAAGTAGCTGAGGAGCTAGCAGCTCAGATACGCTTGCAAAGCGCTCCTAGTCCTTTTTTAAAAGCGCTGCTGAAGCTCCTACTGATGCTACTACCTACATCCGGAAGAGCCTTGGAAGCTCGTTGACAGCCTCTGCAAAGGCGGCCTCCACTTGGCAGCTGGTGGGGTAATGGACCACCATGGATGGAGAGGAAAGCAGAAAGAGGAGGAGCCTCTCACTCTAGGATAGCCAAGGACAGCCTTTCCAATGATCGAAATCGCCACGTATGAAGATGATGCTGAGACAACTCTAACAACTTTGGATTGAGATTTGACAATCAGGGGTTTTAAAATGTGAATGCTTCCATGGCTGATAAACTAATGTGTTGTCAAATGTGTTTGAGCAGAAGCGCTAACGCTGAAGAGCTGCCGACGAAAAACGAAGTTTGAACTGACATACGTGCCGAGCAGCGCTGCTGAATGACGCTACACCGACGACGGAGGACGGATGGACGGACACCTTGTTTTTTGTGTGTTGCGAAGAAGAAAAAGACATGGAAAAAAGGGAGAGAACATTTAGCCAATTTGCAGCTTACCTAGTTCTCTTTTTCGTCGTAGTATGCCTGTTTGAAAGTGTTACGACATCAATTACCACTCTCCTTTTTTTAAGGTCATTTTGCGACTTTTATTGACCTGCTCTCTAAGCTCTTTCAACGCGACCCCCTCTTTTTCTTTCACTCCCAATTCTACTACATGCAACGATTCTAAGCATGCTTCAGACTTGAAAGGTTGCGTGAGTTTTTTGTCACTTGTTGCGGTTAGAATTTATTTTCTAAAATTGATTGTACATAATAATATTATTTCTAAATTCTCTAACATATGACTAAGAAATCTTTTCCATTACAAATCTAATTCATTGCGTCTTTCTAATTTTGGTCAAAATAACTTTAAAGTCGGCTTCCGCGTGCGCTTTTTAAAAGTCTTTTTGGACAAAAAGTCGGCCGCGGATCACTTGTATGGAGCTGCTACGAAGAAGCCGCATTGCGCCGACCGAGCGGCGCCCTTTTAGTTAGGCGGTAGTGTAACGCAGCGTGTGCCGGTGATCTTCTTTATCGGTGAGCGGCAGCGTCAATTGCCGTTTGATGGCAAGCCGCCCCCTCGACACCATAACATTGGCGGCGGTAAAGTTGCTCCGTAGAATCGGAGGGCCCGTGAAAGGAATTTCTCGGGCCGTCGAACGTCGGTGTCTCTTTCCCACCGGTGTTCGGCGACGCATTCGCCCGTTGCTCTAGCGACACATTTCAAGCCCAAGTCTAGTCGAAGGTGTGGGACAATCCAAGATGCGAAACCCTTTGAAACTTCCTTCCAACTAACACAGCATCAGCAGCAGAGAATGAAGAGAAAGCCAAATCATTCAAAGACGGACGGCCTCCAGTGACAGTTTGAAGCCTCCCGATGATGTGCGTGGTGGCCAACATGCCTGCTGTTGCTACCTCTGTTTCGGCCTCAAATGAGACCGGCGGCAATCGGTAAGTGTTTTTTCCTTAGAAGCTTAATCTAGTAATCTTTATCCCGTGTATTATAGATCGTCAACAACAGCAGCCTCCTCGGCCTCCTCGGCCTCCAAAGAACCAAATAATAATGAAGAGACTTTGCCGCCCCCTGATGATGCTACAACTACTGTTGAGGACCATTTGCATCATCATCGAGTAGGCAATACAGTGAATAGTCAGAATAGTGATTCAGATTTGGGATCAACCGATGAAGTGAAAGTGTTCAACGATGAAGATGAACCTGACACTGGTGACTTGGTGTCCGAAAGTTGCTATCAGGCAGAATTACAAGCTGAAAAATCATCCCTAATACATGAATCTGAACAGGTAATATCAAGAGGTTTTAATCAGGAAACAAAAGTATATAGAAGAAGATTACAACCTTTTAGTACAGTTCCTAAAATAGTATCTAAATACTATAGTACATATTTTACTTAAGTGTACCTCCTGCCGGTAGATGGCGGCCCTAACAACCCGTACCGTATGTAGGCGACACTAGCCTCTTCGAAATAATGAGAGTGACAAATGGAGGCTGTAAGCACCACTTGGAGGTCATTTTTCATCTGCTTTTTTTGTCACATATTTTCTAGGTGCGCACAACCCCGACTTGCAGCGACAAGGACCTCATTTTTCGACCTGAAGAGCTTGGATCGGCGGCTTTTGCAGCAGGTTTGAGACTATAAGCATAGATATAGCAAACAGTTCTGGTGTCACGTGTGTTCTACTTTAGATAGCATTCCCACCGCACTACTCTACTTTTCGAAAGCTCGCCGAACATAAGAGTGTGTGCATATACAGAATTGGGCAATTGTAGATCACCTGACATAGAGACTGTGAGCTAAGTAATCTCATTCGTTACATGTTTATTTTCATTTTTTGTCATTTTTAGTGCCTGGAATGGCCAGTTTCGGCATGGCAGCAGCCGCGGCCAGCTACTTTGTCAACCCCTACGCGGCCTACGCGGCCACCAACGGATCTCATGTGGTAAGAATGTTTTCTTAATCCTCCTCCTAGTGATTGACGTTTTTGGGGTCATCGTGTAAATTCTTCGAATGTAAACGGCAAAGAGAGTGAGAGAGACATTGAGAATCTCTCGATTGAGAAGAATCAGACCCGTCGTTGCTTCAATATCAGTCTCTCTTATCTTGTTTGCTAGCTTTAGCTTTGAATTCGAACATTGAGCTGGAGATACAGCCTTCTTTATCCCGATTTGGACACAAGCGAACGTTGAAAGAGTGATGAGCCTAAAAAGCAACCTTAGTTGATTTTGGTTAGGCCAACCGTTTGTGGAACAGCCTTCACGTCTGGCAGAAGCAAAAAACAAATATTGCATACTCAAGTCATTGGGTATCTTTTTAGAAAAGAAATGAGAGGGAGGGAGGTTTGACACTAACGGATTTTCAAAGTCAATTTTACGGACGACACATGCCTATAAAACTCGACTGCTTTACTGATCGCCATGAATGTTCACTGCGATTGATGAGCGTTCATGCACGAGTGATGCCATCTTTGCACACTGTCACACCATCTTAGAAAGTACAAAAAATGATGGAAACCCCCTCAGCGCAACAGCACATTTTAATGAAGTCTAACGTTTCTTCGCTAAGAGCAGACTTGGCTAGAGTGAGTGTTCTTTTCTAAATGTTTTTTTCATAAATACTTAGGGTGATTTTGATCACTTACTCAAATATATCCCATCCTAAACTATATTCCGGTTGTAATTTCCTACGCGGTTTTTTTTTCTCGGCCAAGTGGAATTCAAAGGCTTTCTTGAAATAGGATCCACCCTAAGTCAGAGAAGACAGAGATTTATTGAGGTCTCATTAGGAAAAGTGTCATTGACTGGCTACTTGAATTTTTCTTGATGATTAAGGTCGAAACTGTAAAGTCTGAGTAGCTTTGGTTTTTGGCGATCTTTTGGCCTGGAGGGGTGATATGATCGCGCGGTAGCGACGCGTTGAATCACGGTTGCACGTGATCATCCCACTGCTGTGCTACTGCGAGCTCCTCGACCGAATTTCCATAATAGTGACAGTCCAGAGACACATGAGGCTGGCCTAAGGCTTAAATCTCATCCATTTCTTTGGCTTTTGCCCGTTGCTCAGCCCATCACAAATATCATCAGACTTTCTGCCTAGTCTTGAATTCAAAACAAGCATGTTTTTCTATTTAGTTTAAGCAACCATTCTGGTTTTGTGACGGATCACTCAACATCCAGGCCAACTGCAAAAAATCATCAAGAAAAATCAATCAATTCATCTTCTCTTTTTTTGATCATGCTCCCTTCTTCTTCTATTTTTCAAAGATTGCTTTTTGGAAGGAAAAAAAATGCTTTGATGTGTCAATGAATTCTTTTGAGAAGCAAAAGGAGGGTTGGTAGAAAAAAGAAAAAATCTGGCAAGAAATGTCAGACACTTCTATAACCGAATTGCGTGAGAACGCTTTTTTACTTCACTCCTACTCTCCTCCCGCAGCAGAAACAGTCATCTATATTCAGTTTGGTAGGAATTTTTCTGGCTTTTTTTCGGTTTTAGCCATACTTCACTGTGGGGTTGACATGTCAATTGAAGTGTAAGTTTTTCTCAGAATTTCTAAGGGTGGAGTTGCGTTCTATGATTATTTTGCTAGAAAGGTATAAAGGTAGTGGAGGGATAATGGTCATGATCTGTCTTCCTGTCACGATTGGAAGATGTTTATCAAACTGTCCCTGCGGTCAGACACGATTGGGGGTTAATGAATTGCCACAGATCCATATCTGACCACAATAAGATGGTGCACAAAAAACGTCCTAAAAATCCTCTACATTTTAAAGATAATCATTCCAGAAGTAATCAAAGGACCAAGTTTTTGATGGGTTAGGAAGGTTTACACAATCTTTCAGACTTCAGTTAGGAAAAGTTAGGTAGATGCCGTTTCGTTAGGTAAGGTTCAACTCCACCTATTAGGAGCTTTAGAAAACCCCATTCGGAACTTGTTGGGACACCCTGTAATAGTTAAAAAGCAAGACGTTTCATCAGAGGCTCGGTCCACACATCACGAGGTAGAGCAGGTAGAGCAACAATAATGCTGCAAGAGACCACACGACTTGAATAATGGGAACCAATTATGGTGTGACCCAAGCAAAACGGATGACTCTTGTAAACTTTAAGCAAGTATCAGATAAAAAGGGGAGATGATGTGATGGAGCAAAGGCAAAAAGCATAGCAGAATAATGTGAAAAAAATTGGGTTGCTGTATGATATGGACTGCAAATCCTCCAAATTCTACTGAGACCAGATTAAACAACATCAAAGGTTAATTCTATCTATGTTGAGGAATGATGCTGATGGGATCTAGTTTCTAACTACCAGTCGCTGAAATATCAGTAGGGAAACTTTTTTTTAAAAAAAGATTAACGTTCCATCGCTGGTTGGACAATGTTTGCTGTTGTTTAAAAAAACCGTCAACATTTGATAACCACAACACCTCTCTTGAAGATAAGAGTAGCGTGATTGGGTAATGGGCAATTGGCATACCGTATAATTATACCAGAAAGTGGCATCGAAAGTGAGACATTTTAGAATTTGGATGGACCAGCGTGCGCACTGTATTTGTATATGGAAGACTATAAGATTGAAAGGAGAGTGTGGAGTGTGCATGCAGAAGAGCTTGAGCAGCAGCAGCATCGTTGGAAAGCTTTGAACTATCCCCTTTCAAAGGACCAATTTGTCATTCATTCTCTTTGAAGAACTACTATACTACCGTCTATTTCTCCCTGCTGATGTTATGCAGCACTATAGTATGAGTCATCTACTTGAAAAGAAAGAAAGAAACTGAACGGGTATGTGCCCTAATCAGTGGTTTGAAAATGCCAAAAGGATATGGGAATGGTGCGTGATTAGGTTTAGAAAATGATGAATATTTTGCTGCCATTTCATCAGGTGGCTGCTGCTGCAAACTGTAGACGAGAAACGAGAATCCATTTTACTGATGATTTGTGAATGAAAACGGATGGATTTGAGGTTGCCATGGGGCAATACAGAAGCTCATCAAGTCTTAGCTTTATGATGATTGTTTTGCACTGATCGAAATTCTAATCGTCCAACCGGCAATTAGAGTGGTTGCTGCTGCCGAGGTGTCAATCTCTTTCAGACTTTAGCAATAATTATTGACTACTACACTCTACTATGTACAGTTGTACATAGTAGTACATCGTGAGAATTGCACAAATCAAATGCCACTACTGAACAGTAATTAATGAGAAATGCATTCATATGATGGTCATGATGGTTGGGAAATGCTAGCAAGGCAGAGAGGGATTGGAAAACTCTCTTTTTCCTATCAAAATAAGGGAAGTGTCTAGAGTACAAAAATAAACAAGCCTTGGTCTCAATAACATTTTTAAAAGATCTTGGCTCACTGTTAATGTAGTGACTAGTGGTGAATCCTCAAGATTTGCGTGTTGCCTGTTGAGTGCACGAAACGATCATTTCATGCGCGCTTATCGTTCAAACGGCCGCTAAAGTTTGCTTTTGCTGCTGCTGCTGCGAAAACGTGACGAATTGTCGGCAATTGGCTTAATTCTTATCATGCCTGAGGATCACTGCTTAGACTGCTGATGGCAAATTGGATTGAAACTTTTCTGATGCTCTATGTACTCTCCTGTCTTCTTCCAAAGATGAAAAATCACTAGCAACGCTGCTGCTCCTGCTGCCTGGCTGCCAGAAGAAGAGGAGACTGAATTAAACGATGCTTGAAACGTGCCCATTTTATTTATGACACACGTAGAGGGAGAAGGCTAATGAATTTCGGCTTGGAAGAGGCCCTCCCGGTGCGCCAATGGCCATAAAGGCAGCATAGACTTGCAAGGCCCGGCAGCATGCAAGTTGTTTTCCATTTGCTTGAAATTGTTCTAGAGTAACCATAATCCTTTGGATTGTATTTCTCCTTTGGTCCAACGCCTCCAATTTGGGCGATGAGCATTGACGAGAAGACGAATAATGATGGGAGATAAGTAACAAGTCGACTTTTAATTCTTCTTAGCAAAAAGTCGAGATTTTTACACGCTCTATTTCCATCATCATGAGCTTGTTAGTCAGCTTGAAACTGGGCTGCTAGATCTGGAGGCTGCATCACCACAAGTGTTTTTTCAACCAGACTTATTGTTTAGTTATTACGAGGGGTTTGGCGTAGTGTATTTCATCGAGGTGTTGCGCTGGACTTTTAAAGCCCTAGCTCATAATATATAAGAAGTCTCAAAAAGCAGCTTGCTTCATCATCTTTCCCTTGCTCACTTTTAGAAATGTAATGGGGGCTAGTTTACATTTTTCACTTCGTTCTCCTCCTTAGAATCTTATCCGAGAAGGCCGCCATTATCTTCTCTCTTTTTTTCCACTTTTGTAGACATATGGTCCCATTTTGGGGGTAGGAAAAAATGGCTAGAATGCATGCACGTTTCTATCATTCTACATGAGAAGAAAAAGTTTCACTAAAGCTTTTTTTCCGAGACATTTTTAATCAAATTGTGTAACTAGACCTGGAAATCAGAAAGAGATTCATCTCTCGATTTTGAATTTATCATGGACAAAATAGACGCATAAAAAAAAATTCGTTATTCAAGGTAACACACAAAAGAGTTTAAAAATTCTTTTGTTTTCCCAAGCAATGTGTGAACATGTAGAGCCATTAGCCGCGTAACGAGCCCCAATTATGACAAGAAGAAGAAGAAGAGACTCTTCAATGGCAAGCAAAAACCTTCATTTCGACATGACTTCCTCCCGCTTGTTAGCCGGAATTATCTCTTCTTCCTAAAGACACTATGCAACAGAAAACACATCTAGTTGGAAACTCTGTGAAACTCTTTAGTAAGTAAGTTTGACGCTTTTGTACTTTGTCAATTTTCTGCTGCATTCCAAATGAAGAACGTTATGTTTAGCAGTCCAGATCATCACAAAAGGTGATCATCCGCACCTAAGCTCAGATTTACTACTTGCAACAGCAGCATCGTGCTTAACAAAAAATGGCAAAGGCGGCATCTACCGATGCTGCTCTCAGATTTTGCCAGTAGTAGACAGTGCGGAGCAGGCCCTTTTTATCATCATCTCCTCTCAGCCTCATCATTATTAGCATCATGACTGGGCATCACCACTTGATGGCAAACATGTTCACAGCAGGAGTTACACTTGCTCAAAGAGTGCTTGAAAAAAGAAACACAACGATGATCTCGGCTGCTGCATTTCAATCTGCTAATAAAATCCCCCCTTTTTTTCTTCAAATTGTTATCATTATTAGACAAACTGGATTGTATTGAATGTAACCTCATAAATCTTCCATTTGTTTATCGTCTATTCTTAAAAAAAAGAAGAAGAAATGATAGAGGGTAACGAGTCATCCATCATCTGCTAAAGCGTTGAAATTGATATGAGAACGTGACATTCTGTTTTCAAGATAATCTTACAGGGTGGGCAACAATATTCTAGGACCCAATTCCGTTGGTAATTCAGCAGATTTGTAAATACATGTCATATACTATGTATGTATTACATGTATGATGTGATCTGATATGATTGTTTTCTGGCCCACCCTGTAATCCCTCCAACGGCTTCGAGAAGGGGCCTATTTGATCCGACAAGGCTATTGGGTGTCCCAATTACTCCTCAGTTTCTTGTCAAACAAAGTGTTGTTCTTGTTAACGGTTCTTATTGATAGACTGGACTTGGAACTTCATTTTTGGCACTTGGCAAGTTGAAAATGGCGGCATGGTGTCTAATAAGACTAAGTGATCATCATTGTCTAAGAGTGTCTAAAAACTGTTGGCACTCTTGAAGAAAAAAGAGCAACTAAAAACGTGTGTCCCCTAATAAAAAAAGAGCTTTGCTTTTGCTGATGTTTTTCAAAGATAGCGCCTTGTTTCTTTTCAACTGTAAGATTTTTTAACAATGACTGTCGTTGAAAGTAAAGTTGATTTACAACAAAGGAAAATTCAATTTCTTCTTTTTTTTTTAAAGATTTAGAGAGTCATGAAATAATGTCTTGTCTTCGCCAGATTTTTTTTTCCAGGAAAAAAAAGTCAATTTCCTGTTCACTGTCACTGCCCATCTCATTTTGAATACCTAAGTAAAGAATCTTGCTTTGTCAGGCATAGGCTCAATTATAGAGCTGTCCAGTGGTACATCATCAATTATTCTATTCTATGTACATGCATCAAGACAAAAACGTATATGTAGCTTCTCCCCTTATTTTCTACTTGGTGACTGACTTGCTCACACTTTATTCTGATTTTAGATTTTTGGGAAGTTTTTATTAATGTATGCCAAGACATGTGTGTCATGTCCGTTAGAAAATTGGGAGTGATAAGTGTAGCTTCATTTTTTCTGCATTTTTATGAGACTTTGCCAACCCTCAAGATTTTGGGAGACTTCCTGTGATACTACACAAGTACACTGACAGATAATTTTAAGACTTTTTTCTGCGCTGTCTCCTCTGCTCTCATTAGTAACCACACCTAACTTAGCTTTGTTGATTTGTGACATTCAGATCAGGAGAAATAATGATGACAAATTAGAGTTTGACATGTGCCCATGCAAACCTCACGCAAGTAAGGCAGTAACCCAATAATGATGATGATACTAAAAAACCACAGGAAACCACGTGTGCTCTTCGCAAAAAAACCCTAATGAACTGAAAAAAAATACTCCCAACAGAAAGCAAAGTATTTCAGAGAAATCTCGGCCTTCGTAAGAAAAGTTTTAAAAGAGTAACTACTAGGGCAAGTGTTGTTTTCTAGCCCATAAGGTTGCAACTAGCAAACAATCTTCAAAAAATTCAAACTTTGAAAGTTTTTAAGTTGCAAAATAAGGGCTTTAAAAAGTATATATAAAAATATATCATCAAAATATTATTCAGTCACAAATTGGTCAAAAACCTAACACTGTATAGGGCGGTCATGAAGTTGTCGCATCATAAAAACAGCACCTGCTAAGAGTGAAACTGCACTTTTGCATTTACGAGCAAATTTAGCAGAAATGGGTAGGAGTAGCAGTGAAGTTAAAAAAAAAAGTTTTAAAATGCAAGAATGCTGCTGCTGCTGTGGCTACTGTTTCTACTCTCGTTGCTTGACCTTAATGATGTACCCATTCCCCCAATAATCCGCTCGTGAAAACAGCTAATCTTTATGGATGTGTTTTAACATCTGAAAGCCGCCTAGATTGGAATGTTTCTTGAAAACGACTTTTCCCTACTTCCCATGAGCAATCATGCCTTTAAGTCTTCGACTCTTTATAGCTCTCCTGCTCCTGTTAGTGTTGAGTCTAGAGAGAGTGATGCTGGGGAAAAAAAGAGACACACAATTTAACTATAGAGATGGTGGAAGAAGAAGAGGATGAAAAAACATATGAGCGCGCACGCATTGGTGTGTGAAGCTAGATAAAAATCGCTTTAAAGAGGCGACAAGAAACGATTTTATTGCTATGCGATAAAAAAAGGAAAACTAGGAAGATATAGGGTAACCAAATTGTTAGCAATATTTGGGTCGCTCTTTGAATTTTCGAGGGTTACAATACAGTAGCATCTGTTGTTCAAAAGTGATTTTTCGCGCCCCGCCCTATTTTGGTAGTGGTTGCGATTGCCTAGCTAAGCTATCCTAGTGTTGATTATTGCTCTTAACTGAATTTTTGATTCGGTTGAGGAGGTGTAGCAATTTCTGAGTTTCAAGAGAAAAATGGTGTCTTTTGGGGTTTTTGTTAAAGCAATGCTTTCTGCTCCATTAGTGCCAAAGTATTTGGTACCATATGATTGTATGTATGTCCAATTGGCAACAGTTAGTTGACCATTGAAATGGGAGACCAAACATTGTGAGTTATTGCTCAGCCAGCAGCAAAAAAGTAAAGGAAGTTTCTTTTTTAAAGCCAGCTTCCAAACAGTATTCCACTTGGGTTGCTTCTACTAGTAGTTCTGTGTGGGGAATGGGGATCGAGCTATGGCGAGCTGCAGGAATTTCAGCAGCTAGCTCTCCTTTCAACTCTGTGTTTCCTTTGATCTAAGATTGCTCTCAATATGGAGGACAGAGCAGACAAGGTTTCCAGAATGGTATTGATATGCTAATGGTTCTTCTTCCACTTCAATCAAAGGAGCACTGCGGACTAGCCTTCGAAGTCAGGCTAATTGGGACACTTTTAATTATCATTAAGGGGGTTGAAAAAAACATACACAAGTAGGTTTTCCCATCAAAAAAGGGGAAGATCCCAATTTTGGAGGAAAGAATCACGAACTTATTTTAATTATCTAATTGCTTTAGAGCATTAATTACTACTTGTCAATATGGTTTACTCATCATTGCACAAATACAGGAAATTGTATATGTGTTTCCCCTTCTTCTTTCTGCCTTTTATTCTTCATAATTTCATAAGTGCTACTGTTCAGTTCAGTGTACAACTACTCTCTGCATGCTCTGAAGTCTGTGCAGTAATAGAATGTGACTCTCTCTCTCTACATTTCTCCCTGAACATCAAAGGGAATTTTCTTTCCTTTGCTCATTATTTTATGAGCTGTAAACTCTCCCGTGAATAGAAGGGACCCCTTTTGACATGGAATAACACAATTTTGTTGCCTAAAAAAGTACAAGATTACATTTCCCTAGCTTCAGAACTGAAATCTAAAAAGGAAGGTTGTGTTTAGTTGTACTTGACTCTCTTTTTTATTGCAGAGCTGCAATCCTCGATCTTCAAGTGGATCTCCATTGTCACAGTACTTATACGGACCTGGTGGAGCAGCACCCGGGCCTCCAGGACCTAGTCATGTTAATGCTGCCGGAGGAGGTAATGGGCCTCCAAGTGATCCGTTGGTGGCCAGTCCGCCACCACCACCTCCGGCTCACGTGGGTAAATTACGCTGCACCGGCAAAAAAGGCACCAATTGCTGCTGTTTTCAATCATCTTTTCTTTTTTGTTGTCCTCTACAGGTCTCCGATCACCACTGTATTCATTATCTCACACGCAATATCCATATTCAATGTTGGGGGCTGCTGATCAATTGGCTGCTTGGTATGCTATGCTAGCTCTATGATAGTTATTATATTTTTTCCCGTTTTTACTTTTTACTACATTTGTTTACTTTTTCTTATTTCTAAACGATTGATGGAAAAGAAGTAGGTTTCCCTACAAAGCCTCGAGGAGGTGTCAGATTGGCCTATAGAAATGACTCGAGTAGATCAAAGAAAGAGGCCCAATGGGCCACTCGCAAAAAAAGAGTTCGAAAAAGTAGTTGGAAAAACCAAAACGACCATCAAAACAACTGGTTTGAATCCATGGCTTTTAAAAGTCTTTTTGTTACTTTTTTGCTAGTATAACCACAAAATTATCATGTGCAAAAAGTTTCAAGTTGGAAGACTGTTTTTGTTGCTGTTGTTGAAATTCTTCTTTACACTTTCATTATTCCCAGTTAGATAGATTTTTATTTTCAAAATCTTTGAGTGTTGACTGCATCAATTGAATTTTTAGGCATCATCAAGCGTCAGTCTATCATCAAACAGGTGCTTTACGCCCCAATTCTCCATACAGTCTTCCTCCAATTACGTCGGCCACCTTTTCAAGGTAAGATTGGACATGATGGCATGTCAATTGTCAACAAGTATGTATTTGACATCTGCTTTAAGTTCCATGTTCTCACCCTCGTCACTCTTGGGCTCAAGCAGCAGTCAACATCAAACTGGACATCTACCTCATATCAAGCCTGGTGATTTTGACACTTCAGCCTCAGTCTCGCCAGCTGGCACCGGAATCCTCAATGTGGGGTCAAGGAAGGAATCCAGACAAAGTGAATTTTTCAATATTTTCACTTTTTCAGCCCTGATTTCACTTATTAATCTCACTTTTCATAGGCAAAAAGAATGAGACTCACATCAAAAAGCCTCTGAACGCTTTCATGCTTTACATGAAAGAAATGAGACCAGTGGTGCAGGCCGAGTGCACGTTGAAGGAGTCTGCAGCCATCAACCAGCTACTAGGTCGACGGGTGAGACAACAAGTTTTGACATTTCTTATTCAATTTTAAAACCTTTAAAATTGCAGTGGCACGGGCTAAGTCGGGAAGAACAAGCCAAGTACTACGAGAAGGCTCGAGTTGAGCGGCAAAAGCACATGCAAATGTATCCACATTGGAACGCTCGTGACAACTACCGTTTTGGCTCCAAAAAGAAGAAGCGGAAACGGGAGAGGTCGGTGGAGATTGCAACTAGCTCCAATCACAGTAATAACAGTCTCAAAAAGTGCCGGGCCAGATATGGACTGGATCAGCATAATATGTGGTGCAAACCATGCAGGTAAATTCCCTATGATATACAAATACATATACACTAAAAGGTGAGGGTTGGATCTGATTGCTCAACTTTTCCCAATGCTGCTAACCATTCAAGTCCTGAGGATCATCATGATCATCATATGTCTTCAACACCACTAACCCATAATGCTGCTGGTGAGGTGACTAACAACCCTGGAGAACTTGGCCACTGTGGTCCATCAGGTGCAGCTCAGCTGCTTGCTGGAGTTGCATCGGCTGTTTCTAGCGACCTCAATCTTTTAGCAGCCTCGTTGCCTCAGGCACCCATTCCTCCTCATGAATTTGCCCATTTGGCAGATTGCTATGACCAATCAATAGCTTCTTCATCAACAGAGGACTCAACCACAACCACTTCAGCTAAAGTCTATGCCCCGGAATATATATCCCTTTAGAAAATTGACTAACTAAAAAACAAACAAAAGACAAAAAGCACACCTTCAACTAACCAGGTGCTCGAGCTCTCTCAATACAGAATATGTAGTAGTTAAAGGCTAAACCTGCTTGAACCTTCTGTAGTGCTTTCTTCCCTGCTTGGCTTTGCATGCAAAATTTGTCAAAAGGAAAGAGCTAGTGAGAAAGCTGCAGACTACTACTCGATTAACAAACTCCTTTTTCTTCCCTCCCTTGATCTTCTAGGCGAAAGAAGAAGTGCATTCGAGTGGTGCAAGCTCAGACTTTACTTCAACATCAAACCAATCAACACCATCATCACCACCAGCACAAGCAAGCAGCAGTAGTAGTCCAATGCAAAGCAGGAGTCCAAGATTTGTCAACTGAGGAAGAAGAAGAGCTTGAGGATAACAAGAATGCAGATTGCAGTAAAAGTGAGGCTGACATCACCGCTTGTTCACCATGGGGATTGAGTAGTTCGCCCCTCTCGGCCTCAGGATCCGTACCTTCACCCATGGCTCCGTCTCCCTCTTGGTTTTCTGGCTACCATGGAGGAGTATTCAAACCTAAGCCTAGCAGTTCCCGGTCTTTAGATCCAAGAGATGCCAAACATCCCTTAAGCATTTGTCAATTAACAGGAAACAGGTATGATTACTGATCAGACAACTATCTACCTATTCATTCCTTGAATTTTTTTAAAAAGAAAACAGTTGTAACACTATAGTATCTACATTTTCAGTTCTTCAAATAGTCGCGAAGAGGCGGCGGCGGCGACAACTTTAGCTGCCGCCATTTGCGCCGCAAACGCCGTAGCAAATTCCGCGGCACTCTTTGGACTTCGGTGATGATGGTGTGACGGCAAATCAACGAGTCTACGCAGTCGGTAGTTACTCAAACAGACCTTCTACAAACTGCTGCGCGAGGTCGCAATGACTTTTTTATTGTATTCAGAGAGAATCTGTGATATTAGTTTACAACTTGCTTCTTCTTCTTTGGAAACCCCTGGGCCTCACACTCTTCTTTCAATTTTGTCATAATGATGACAATGTTGGAAGAACAACAATGTTCATCCCAAAAAATCTTAGACTACTACTCATTGTTATCAATGAAAATATTCATGAAATAAAAATAAGATGAGATGCCAAAAAAAAGTCTCAGAGTGGGGAAATATTGCTTTGTTCAAGATTACTCATATGAGACATTTTAGCTTCTTTTTTGCCACTATGCTGGAGGCAGATGTGATCTTTTGACTACTTTTTCCTGCATTTCTATGGAAAACTTATGTTGAGAAAGTTCTTTTCTTTGTCTTTGATTCCTTCAGAATCAATCCTTTCTTCTGCTCCTTCCCACCCTGCCAGAAATATTCACACGAAAGGTTGTTGGACACACGCGGCACAAACTATAAGGGCATTTTGCCGGCACTCATAGAGTAGTAGTAGTAGTAGTCGTACAAAATGCAAGTTGTCCTCTGACAGAGACTCAGAGAGGCCGCTCTACTTTGACTCTTGCCGCCAGAACGCAGCAGACAAAAGGAGGAGGCGAGTGAAACAAGTAGCACGAGCTGCTCAAAAACACTGTATTGATGGTTTTGTCCCCTCAAAAATCATCAACAAGTGTCAAATTTGTCAATTGACCCAAAATCTCTTTCTTCAAACAAAAAAAGCAGAGTTTTGCCGGCAAAGGTCAAGATGGTAAATTGCAATATCTCAGATAGAGAGAGAGATAAACATCATCACCAAATGAGTACATTGTATTGGCGGTAAAGCTAAGCAAAGTAGAGGGATCATTGAGTGGTTCAAGTGTAAACGAGGAGGAGAATTTCAATCGCCATTGGAATGCTGCAGTCCAGTACCATTTTGACCAAAAGCTGTAAGCCACTGAGTAATAGGTCCTAATCATAGGGAACAAGTATTAAAACTCTCTGCTGCTGCTGACCACCGTCCTCCTCCTCCTTCCCTTCTTCTCAGAGCAAAACCCTCTGATTGCCTTTCAGATTCTCGCCCATTGCAGCAGCAGCAGCATCGGCGGCATCGGTCGTTGTCTCTAGCAAGCTAGTTAATTAAACTTTGCACCTTACTTTGCTTTTGCATCTCGCAAATGTCATCTATAAACACAAGTTTTACCCCTCCATCCTCCTTCCAGATATAGAGTGACTTGGTAAGTAAAAGAGTGTTTTGCATTGATTTTGGAGATTTCCTGACCACTACTTTTCGTCAATTTTGTTTGTGTTTTGGATTTTGACCATTTCAAGGTAATTTGACCAAAAATGAGGCTTCATCATTTCCGGTTGATTAGACACAACTCTGTCCACGGAGTGCTATAGGCGAAGGAGGAGGAGGACGACACGACAACGTCTGTCATCCATTCACAAATATTTACAGTAGTTTCTCGAGATGCTCTGCCTGCTGCTGCTGCGTAGGAAGAAGACAATTGGTTATTGCTCTTCAAAGGATGTTTGCTCAAATCTACAGAGGAAAGTTGTTGTCAACTAAGCAAGCCGAAGCCGCCAGCTTAGCATGCGTCGTTCTTCCCTCTGGACCCTGGGGCCAATTTTTGCCATACTCTGAGGTATTTATGGGATGTCACTCTCTTGGCAGGCTCCCATTTTGTCATCAATTTCTCAAAAGACAGCAGCACTTTTCCAGTTTCACGTTCACTGTAAACAATTGTTGGGATTTTTGTGGTTCCCTCAAGACTTGTCTATCTATCTCTAGTAGTAAGAAGAATTAGAATTAGAGCTCTCTTCTTCTTGAGTCAGACTAAAGTTGTGTAGTAGTATTTGAGACTGTCTCTCTTCTCTTTAGCATTTTCCACTTGTGTGGTTTCTTCTTGCTCATTCTTCCTCTCTGAAGCATTCCTCGGTGATGATTTTACGACGTGGTCCCCCATGTCAACAGGAATGACATGTACCATGTAAACCACAACTTATTGGACAAATTCTGAGTGCCGCTATAACTTTGCTGCTGCTGCAAGAATTGCTCCTCGCCTTCTCCGAGACAATATAAAGCAGATAGGGATCTTGCAAAAATGGGGGATGACTTCATTTTTTTTGTGCTCCAGCTCCCTTGCTTAATTGGAGTGGAAAGTTGGGACTGTTGTGACACCCGCTTTATTTCACTCCGAAGACTTGGCTGTCCGGAGGACATCGGAATTGGTCTTCTTCCTATTTATCCCATTTATCCAAGATGTTTTAAAAAAACTGCCATCGTTTTTAATCTCCTGCTGTAGGTGTTGGTGTGGGCTAAGTAAACCCGAGGAGTTAGCCTTCCTTGGGAGATGTCGGTTAATACGCAGTGCTGCGGCGACGTTACTGCTGCTGTGTGCTTGTCGCGGCGGGAGGTGTAAGGCGAGTTTTATGTTCCAATGTGACATCAGTGGAAATATAGGTAACTTGAGCCTGTGCATCTCCTTCGGCAAAGATCAACTTCCAACACTCGTTACACCAATCCCACGACTATTGAGGTTAACAATATGGGTGGATGTAAAAGCTTGAAGGCTAAAGGGTCATGGGATCATCATCAACCTGATGTTGTATTCAAGATAGATACAGTAACTGCTAATACTACGTTTGAATGAAAAGGACCTTGTGTGTAGTAGCGTGTGTGTATATGTCATCTTGATCAGTCCAAGAATTCAAATAATGCCTGGCTTGTGTTTCTAATGGCCCATTAATTACCAGAGTTTAAAGACAAACGTGAATTCCGATCATCTGAGTAGGCTGCTGACTAGCAATCTAGCAGCTCCTTAGAATTGCTTGGAAAATTCCAACTTTATCTCCAAAGTGTGGTTACTGTTCAACTTCTCTCCTCAAATACCTTTGACTCAAAATCACAGCGGCGGTAGGCAGCGGGAGCTCTTAACGAAGTGCTTCTTCAATGAGTAGGAGCATCAGCCATCTTATCTAAATTTGAATCGTATACTCTCATTTTCAAACTTGATGATAATACTATGAAAATTCACATATTTTTCCAAGTACTCTGGTGGAGAGTGCTGGCCGGTTAGCAAGGAATGAAATCACTACTAGTAGAAAAGGGGTTGAGATGGCAATGGCATAACAACCGATAATCAGTTCAAATCAGCCAGGGTGACGACAGGAGGGCCAGACAGATTGATGAGCTGTCATTGATGAAGAGAAGAAGGACCAACACTTGAGGACAAAAATTTTTAGTGGCAGAATCAAATCACACAGACACCAAAAAGTAATTTGCTTGCTTGCGAAAGTTATTTCGTTTAAAAAAAAACCAAAGTGACACAACAAATCAATTTGACCGAATTTTGATTTACCTTTGGATATTCCTGGAATCTGGATTCTTGCGAAAGTTATTTCGTTTAAAAAAAAAACCAAGGTGACACAACAAATCAATTTGACCGAATTTTGATTTACCTTTGGATATTTCTGAAATCTGGATGCCTACAATGAGTAACAGCAATGTCCAGTGGCCCTTGGGTAATCTCAAGAAATTTGAATCAGTTCTTTGAAAAAAAAACTGCAGGTATTTTAACGGTCAAATGCTCGTTGCCCTACCGATCAGCAGCAGCAGCAGCAGCTCGGCTCAGCTTCAACAGCAGCAACAGCACAGTGGTGGTGTGACAGAGTGTCCGTCTCATCCCTGCAGTCAAGGGAGGACTCCGTCTCAGCAGTAGAGTCTGGCTAGCTCTAATGCTGGTGTGTGCTCTAGCTCTCTAACTAAACTTGATAACCATCTTCTTTGGAACTGTGCCCTGGCTGGCCATGGCTGGCTTGTCAACGAAACGAAGAAAAACTGGCGATTAGCATAAAACGAATTTGGTTGAAGTTGAGAAAGTAATGTGACTAGCAGTACTAAATCTAGATTACAGTTGGACAAAGTGACCAGCAGCAGCAATGTAAATTGTAAAGCATGTTTTGGGCCGTATTATTTTTTTAAGGAGTCCAGCAGCCATGCAGTAGACCTTGTTCTTGGAGTTCTTTTTCTTTTGGGTTGATTGTCGTCTCGAATTTCAAACATCATCAATCATTTGGTGTTTGATCTTTTCTTCGTGCATGGAATTGATCTTGAGCTTATCAAGCCAGTAGCAAAGCAGCAGCTAACCAACCAGTCCCTACCTACCAAAGCCACTGTCTTCCATGAGCTTGGTCCTCCTCCTTCACAGACTTTTTTTAAGTGCTCAATCCTGATGAGCTTTGGTCACTAACAGTTCAGTAGCTTTGAGGATGGAAGAAGCCAACAACAGGTTTATTATTATGGTCCAGGATGATGCTAAGAGTGAGCTTCTGTTTTACAGATGAGCTAGGTATATTATACTCGGGGACAGAAGACAAAGTAGACGCCGACAAAGAGGCCAAATTTTGACCTACTAACTAGACATTTTCTCCTCCAGTTTGTATCAAGCAAGTAACTGCTGAGGACAGAGGTACTTGAATACATTTGGATGAAAAGTGTCCAAATGTGAATGAATGTTCATGTGGTTTTAAAAATAGTCTGTGCACAACCCTGCAATTTTCATCTGATTGGTTAATTGTAGGGGTTTTTTTGCAAAATGATTCCTGTACCTGCCTACTATGTAGATTTGGTTTTGAATGGGATTAATAATTGTACTTACAACTACCCCAATCTACAGGGTGGTTAGCTTATAGTAGTTCCTGACTTCCATCTCTCATCCTGTACCAAAATTCTATTTGCAGTTTCTTTTCTCTTTTGAATGCTAGTGGTTTGATGACAAATTGTCATGGAATGTGAAGGTATGACAAGAAGCAAATTGCTTCTGTCATTGTATCCTGCAAAAAGTAGCGTGGATTACAAAAGACAGTAGGAGGACTGGCTAGTAGCAAGCTAGCAGGTGTCGTGTAGAGGAAACAATCTTATCTTTATGCTCACTCTTTAGCAGATAAACTTCTGGAAATTCAACATGTGCCAATTAAAGCTAGAGAAGGGTGTAGTAGTATCATGTCGGTGCAGAAGCAAAAAAAAAAAAAAAAAAAAAAAATAGACACTCAGCCAAATGACGAGTGTGTATGACATCTTGATACGGAATGACAATGCATTTGATTAGCATGTCTGCTCCATATCCCTACTATATACCTACCTATGTCATAACTACTACACAATGCTATAATTATTGAGAATTTTGCACAAAATTCATGAAGATTTGC
Organism: Oithona nana; assembly: GCA_900157175.1. NCBI lineage: Eukaryota > Metazoa > Arthropoda > Copepoda > Cyclopoida > Oithonidae > Oithona > Oithona nana. The sequence goes on along the minus strand of LT727913.1, from coordinate 137,621 downwards.
GAAACTGCTCTTTCTCTCTCTCTCTCTTTTCTAGGTAAGTGTGCACACTGCGGCAAAGCGAAAGGTTTCCAGTGGAAAGCTTGAACTTTGTTTATAATCACTTACAAAACCTTACTTCGCCTATAATAGTATGTTATGTCTCTTGACAAACAGCAGAAAATCCCACCATTTTAAAGTTCTGTGGCAGTGTGCTTTAATAGCATTCATTCTGAATCGTCACGAAGTTAACCAGTGAGAGTCTGCAAAATGGGCACATTATTTCGAATTCTACTAAAGTCAGCCTTTTTTCCCTTTCCTGCGGCCCACTTGCGAGCTGAGCTGCCAGCAGCAGGACTGTTGAGGAGCAGTGCACGAAGAAAATTGTGCGCAAAATTATCCACAGTTCCACATTCTTCGATGTGCATTGGGCTTTTAGGCCAAATTAGAGGCTGCTGCTCCTCACATTTTCATAGGTCAGCATAAAGTGGATGAAGTTCAACTCGGAAATTGGAATCCCATTGCCAGCGCATCATCCCTACCGAACATAAATTATACAGATCTGGTGGGGGTAGTTGTATTACAGAGTTTATTCAGTAGCCCAATTCTTAGATAGGTGCCTGATTTCCTAAATTCAATCTTATTTTTTGTAAAAGGAAAAAAAAAGAAAAAAATGAGACCTTTCGCAAGAAATTTAAGCCAACGTGCTCGAGAGGCTATTTTTGTTGCGTGGTTTTGCTTTGCCCACCTCTCCTCACACAAATTGAGAGGAGGCGTATCAATTGAAAGAAAGGCCTGGTGCTCCCCTCCTAGCAGCTAACAGACCCCGAATTTTCGAATCAAAGAAAAAGAGGGATTTACTAAAGGCATGCCATTTTGCGTGTTCGGCAGATTTGCACTATGATGACCCAACGCCGGGATACCCAAAATAGATAGCCTTTTTTGCCGACTTTGACGGTGACCCCCCTCTCAATGACATGATTAACCTGATTACAAGGCACTTGTGCCTATCAACCGTTTAAAGCAAACTTGCCTTTTGTTTGAAGCCACTCCCGCCTCCTTTTTCAAAAAATATTTTTCTTTGAAAAAATTTCACACGAAGGCTTTTTTAACTGCTACTCTGGACAAGAATACTTTCTTGTTTTATTGAGGGTCTCTAAATCTGGATTTTTAGGAGACTGATCCAAGAAGTGAGACCACCCATCAAGGTGACTTTGATTGGGTTTAATGTCTCGCCAGATGATCCTGCTATTGTTTTGCAACAAGAATTCTTTCACTGCTTTGCTGGTGGCTTGACTACCAAGAGGAGCAGAATAAGCTTGAAATAGAAGTAGTCGTAGTAGTAGCAGCAGCATGATGAATCGGTGTTGGCTATGCCCCTCTTGACCCCATTTTTTCACTTCCTCTCTTAGTAGTATATGAAGCAAGCAAGAGAGAAGCAGGAGCCAAGGTTAAAGCTTTCTTTAATCTACAGCACGATCTCCCCTCAAAAAATGAATCAGATTTTGCTTGGAATGCTTAGCAAGCAACCGGTTTAGCAATGACACTACAAGCATACACTGCTTCGCTATGTCTGATCTCATTCTGGTCACGTCTGTTGCTACAACCGGGTCAGAATAGCAGTAAAGGCAGGAGGCGCGTCTAGGCTAAGCGGCATGCACCGTTGGGAGCCTCACGACAACCTCAAAACAAACAATTTGCCATTCCTCTGCATGAACATTCAGTTGCAGCTAAGATTAGAACGGCTCATCTACATTTTGCTCATCCCAAAGCAAAGCTGGTCTTCAGTGAAGTAGATCCTTTAGATAACTCTCTGCTTCTTGACACACACCATCAGCCACTGGAGTAGTCATTCAGCCGCCTGATTATCCTCAATCTCAAACTTTTGCTAGCTTGGCTAGTAGCAGCACCACACGAAAATGAAATCACGCGAGAAATCGATCCAAACGAATTAATTATCTCACACCGTTTCACTAACCAAGAAGGCAAATGGGAGAATAATTGGCCTCCAGCTCGCCCCCGGCCCCAATATCCTCCACTTCGTCATGGTAGCGTTCAACAGGTTGCTACTCCAAGATGCAGAGCCGTGAAAATCAGTGTCTTGCTCCTAGGCTTTCAAGTCACTTGAAATGAATTCCTCTTGCTTCTGCCGTTTCAAAATAGAAAATGGCAAATAAGAGACAAAAGGTGATGAAGAGCATTCGCCTCTCATTATACGCCTCATCCTTTCATGCCCCCCATATGTCGGGCGCAGCAGGAGGTTCTCCCAGGCAACATGCGACACGAATTCGTGCACTACAACAACACAAATCAAGATCAACAGTCAGATGAGCAAAGCGTTGCTGCCCAAAGAAGTCCTGGGACCCGCACTGCTAAAAGCCCTTCCAGACTGCTATTTGCCACATTTACAATTGCTTATTTCTTTCTAGATAGATAGAACATCGAGTCAGGTCATTTCATTTGGCGGGAGGTTGAGCGACTTTTTCGCAACTTGGTGTGCTAATAAAGAAAAAGGTTCTCTGTTTACAAATTGGTTACAAATGCAAATGAAGTCTAACTTTTTTTGTGGGAAAGAAGCCTCATTTTAGCCTACCAAACACCCTGTTGACGACCAATTATTCTCTCTCTCTCTCCTCCTTTTATTGTTTCACAGCAACTAGCTAGCTATGCTAGCCATGAACCTGTTGAAACCGTTGAGTATGTGTGTTTTGTGGTCGAATTTATCGCCCTCTTTATGCATGCAGACTTGTCTGCTGATGCTACAATTTGAACAACTCCTCTACTGGTGGTGCTGAGGGCGTCGTCCTCACAGCCAAAGCCGTTTTCTTGGTTGCTTTGCTTATGCTGGAGGAGTGAGGAACATTATTCTGTAACATTCTGGTTGACAGAGCAAACCAAGGGGAAAAAAAGGGGAGCTCATTCATAACGACTAATTCACGATAGCAGGAGCCAGTTTTTTTTTTTGGAATGGTGTCTACTTTTTTTCTATCCAAACTTGACGGCTACAAGATCAAGTTGATGCTCAAGATGTAAAACGAGCTTCTAAATTCTACTTAAGATTTTCTTTTTGGAACGGCAATTGAAATATTCCAAATGTTATTGAAAGATTTAGGAAAAACGAAAAACTACCTGCAAAAGTTGGGAATCTGTTTAGATAGATTATTACCAGCATGACTGTGGGTGGCTGTAGGGGCCATTAGGTATCAGAATACATCATATGGCAGCATTGATATGCAAATGCTTACCCGGTGCCATATTGTTGGCGCTTCGCTTAACGCTTAACCTGAGATGTAAATTGAGCCCCCTGCACAAAAGTCAAAGTAATTTGCTCGCGTGTTCAACTCACACCGAGCTTTTGTTTGGGTGTTTAAAATGATCATTCAGATCTCTATTGTTCATCCTACTCAGCATCAACGTCAGCTAGATGGACAGATTTTTATTGGACACTTCTTCTGGACTGTGGACTCTAAAAAAAGAATATTCTAGCCGTTTCCCGATGCTCCATGTAGATTATTTTGCACATCTGTTAGTAGATCATGGCCAGCTTTTTATTGGTACTGACACTGATCCTAGAGCGAAAATCTCATGCCAGGCATGTGTAATGCTGGGATTGAAGGTGTCTAACCCCATCATTTCATATGAAATTGTGCATGCCCGTTCGCATTTCACACTATCATCGTTGTGCTAGATAGCAAGCCAGCAAGCCAAGAGTTGCGTGGTTCTGCTTCTTTGCATGGTAAATACGACGTGAGTAACTTGAATTGCAGACAAAGTAATTGCTCGGCTGGCACCACTAATTAGGGTAGAGAAGACCTCTTCTTCCGAGCAAGCAACCCACAACTCTCTAAAGCAAATTATCGAAAGAACCAACTCAAATGGTAGTAGCGCGGGAAGCAGCACACATTAGATGGAGTTTTCTAAAAAAAAAAGAATATCACCTCAATTTGTTCTTTGTAACGCAAAGTAAAGATACATAGGAATGTTTTCAAGACTTGTTTTGGACCATTTTCTTTGTTGTGTAAGTAGTTTAAAAATGATATTGGAATGGATGTGTTGAGTGGTAAAGTTATCCACTCTTTCTCAATATGACAGCCTCGCGTGATTATGCTCAATACAATCAGTGGCTCTTTATAGACAGATGATGAGGGCCACACGCGTCGCTGACGATCTAGTTGATTGTAATGCGGTAGGACATGAATCTCTAAAGCTAGGCTTGAGCTGCAGCAGCAGAGCTAAGGAGAGGAGAGAGGAGGAATCTGAAGAGAGCAGCGCGCATTTACATTACCTATTTCGCATCTTTACGAGAGGCGCCGGGGTCACCCATAAAGAGCCTAGGGGTCACTCCCTAGAATTAATTTCTGCTGAACAGCAGCAGCAATAGCTGGCGCAAGACCTAGCGACGACACTATTGTGAGTAGGGCTATAAAGCTCTCTTCTTCCTTTCCCACCTAGGTTAAAACAAGACTGAAATTTGTATTGAAAGTATTAGATCACACTGTTTGAAATCGCCCAAAATGTCTCATCCTCTGAGCTAAGAATAACGTTATCAATTGGAATTGGAATAATTTCTCCATCCATTTTCAACCGTAAATCGCTTCGCTCTCAATCTTTCAAAATGGTACTCATTCCCTGATTTCCAACCACTCTGTGTACTTTGTTGAATTTGGATATTCCCTAAGGTAAATCCACCCTAATATTTTCGGACCAAAAAGAATTTTACACTGCACATTCTTACCGTCTAATTTTGCACGTGGCCATAAATGCGGTGGTGGTGGTGGTTGAGTCTCATTGAATGCGGGTCAAGTACGTCCATTTGTATGGGAGATGAGTGCGAGAGGTAAGATACGAGCCTCTAGCGCCAGAGGAGAGCAGAGTTCTCAAATAACCATCGAACGGAAACGCTGCTATGTGTGTGTGTGCACTGTGCAGCCATAGCCATTTTAATGACGCTGACTCCTTCTGCATATCAATAAGCTTGCTTGCTTACAAGAAATGTGGCAGGAATCTACCCCGAAGAAATGAGATAGAAGTCGTAGGAAAGCAGCAAAGCAGGGGGATATCTTCATAGTAAGGAGGAGGAAGGAAGAACTTCAAAGGGACTGTGATAACGAGCTCTAGCATCATACAGAAAAGCTTTGACAGTGACTTTATTTCAAGAGTAAGGTATGAAGTAATCTTTAAAAGAAAAGAATATTTATAAGCATATAAAACGAAAATAGATTCCGTTTCTTAAAAGATGAGGTGGATTTCAAGCTTTTAGTTTGGAGTTTTATGAGCTTTATTTGTGCTGCTGGTTCTCTCTATGCAGCAATGAAGTGGCTCTGTTCCCTTTCGAGCAGTATTTCAACCTTGTTTGGCATGCCCCACTGAAGATTGCCAACAAATTGGATCCATCTCTATGTGTGCATTGCTGGGGAAATTTTTCCACAATTTGAGTGCTGCGTTTGATGTTGCTGCCTTAATTGAGGCCAATTTTCCGGCCATTGCAACAACGTTACGGTTTGGGTCAGGAAAAAATGGCTTTACATCAATTTGGCTACAGGGTCAGCTTATCTCCTCCTCCTTCTTCTTCTAGCCTTTTTAAGGGCAATATTAAGGTAGAGAGGAAAAGTTTTGCATCAAGCAGATAATTTCATGTTCCCAGACCTAGACTAGAAACGCGCGAGGAGCAAAATGTTGCCCTAGAAAAAAGTCGCGCAATTTTCTTGCAGAATAGGAGCGTCCTAAGCTTCTACTAAAAACAACAAGTTGCAAGTAACTTTGGGACAAAAGGTGTGACAGAAAGTGTGACTAAAAATGTGATTAGATTTTCGGCCATTTTTTTTTCTTTCAAAGTTTAAAAAAAAAATCATTCATTTTTAAAGCAGTTGGTGAATGATGACCCATAAAAAGAGAGAAGAGGAGAGACTATAGAGGTGATAAAAAATCCAGGAAATTATGTAGAAACCGATATCATTGAAGTTTGATTGCGTGTGGAGGACTGTTCTGCTGCATTGATGAGGATGCATCTGACCACTTTTTGAACGATTTCCTTCATTAAAAGGCTGACACGCACGCAAAGGTTTTACGCCAATTCTCTTTCTCTCTTCTTACTGCCTCCTGACTTTCAGGTCATAATTTTCTAGCTTTAAGAGTCCAGTCAAAGAAGCCGATTTTCGTTTAGACTACTCTACCTTTTGTGTGTGACAAGGTCACCTATTTGAAAGCCAAATAGCAATTATACTACTAGAGACGGACAAACTGGAATGTTCCAAAAAATCTTCTTTTCATGGAAAATGTTACCTCTGCTGCACAGTGGACTAAACAAGAAAAATACGTATTTTGGGTATCCAGGTAGGTACTAAGTAAGCGTTTGTATTTCATTGTTTAAAACCACCGCCGCTGTTGATTTTAAAGCGCAATTCTGCATATCTCTAATTTGTTGGTCTGTCATTCATTCCTCAATTTGTCCAAATTGTCCTATTATGTGTCAAAAATATCCAATTATGTCAAATATGTACATACTCCATAGTGTCAAATTTCGTAATGCTCGCGCGATTAGATCGAATCTTTCAATCTTGTTTATGTATGGATTTCGTTTGAAAAATTATAGAAGGTACCTATTTTGAGCCATTGTGTATGTAGTCAATCTATTGAGCATCTGCATGTCTTTTTAGCTCAGCCGATTGGTTCTGCTTCGACCATTGGCCCCTAGTGTACACATAGGTACAAAAGAGAGCAATAGAGGTCAAGTCATCCTCCTCAGTCATGGTCAGTTAGACCACCCAGTCCAAATTGGTATGTGTGACTTAGGAATGACCATTTCTTCTTCCGAGTCCGAGAGAAATCTTGGAAGTTTTGCGTGTGTGTCTATGCTCTATGCTTTGCTGCCTTAATCAGGACCTTCAGCTCTGGAGCCATTCCAAGAAGGATGCAGATTTTTCTCACTAGGGGGCAACCAAATAAAATCCACGGAAAAAACAAAAAAGAGTAAAGGTGGAAAAAAAAACAGAACCACAACAGAATCGGATTAATAGCAGCCAACAAAAATACTATTCAGCAGGATGTTTGTTCTAAACTAATCAGTTATTACCGAACAAAGTAAACATGCATCTTCAGCCACTCCTTTCGAGCCTATTGAGGCCTCCCGGCGGGTGTTCGCTACGAAAGAAAAGTGGTCTTAGATGGCCTCACTTATCGACATGTGTCCTCCTCAGTGGATTTTTTTCTTCGATCTTAGCTCAGAAGAGGGGAGATTTTCAAACACTACGTCCTGCCTGTTGATATATGGGCTGTTAGAATAAAACTCTCACATGGTTAAATGTGAAACAAGTGTGTTTCTACCGTTTATTGGTTTATAGAGGGAGATAGTGAGTGTGTGTGTCTCTGTCCAATACAGTAAGTAGTATGTCTTTTATGACTTTCATTTGGAAAAATGTAGTTTTACTACTTCTCTCAAAAACTATGAATAAATTCTCCGGTTTTTAACAAGGTATGATGGTTAGACGTCAACTCTTTTTCGCGCATGCTAGCATTCTTAATGTGCAACTGCTTGGACTTGGCTGCTCCCCAGTTGCCTATCCAGCTTGAGGAGGGTCATCATCTTGCTAGAGAATTGAAAATGCTTTTTGCCTCGGGTTCAGACTTCAGCAGCAGCAGCATCCTCAAAGAGGTGCAAATAGGGCTTCATGACCACCATTATCAACCTGCTGAGCTGCTGCAATAGTGGTCAACAAGCCACTTTTTCACCAACGAGAAATTAGACTACAACAGCTATCAATTGAAATTCCTCCTCAGTCCTCACCTAACCATAAGTAAAATCCGCGCTCTGCTTACGCGTTTTTGCTTCGATACCCCAAAACTTTTTAGGAGCAATTAATCACTACCAAAGTCATCGGGACACCCTTTGTCCACGACTAATTTGTTTGTTGGTTCCAACCTAAGCTGGGTACAGTGAGGAATTGTGATTGGTGGTAAAAGAGGAAAGGATTAGCATTCATTTTGTGGTACCATCCTCATCATTTTAACCTCTGTGCTGCGCGCGGCTTCCTCTGAAGTGACGAATTAAACGGCGATTTAAATGCAAGGCTTCAAGTGCATCATGATTTGCAGCCTCCTAAGTAAGTAAGGCCGAAGGAAAGAAGAAGCTTGCCAGCATAGCAGCAGTGATGCTAGAGAGGTAACAAATGTGACATCTCGGGAACAACAATTTTCCTTTAACAGCAGCCTCTTTTGTTCGTTATTTGGCGTGGCATCCCGCAGAGGTCACTCGCAAACAACAGCAGCTCCTTCTTCTTCAAGATGCGTTTCAATGGGAAGGCGAGATAACACGAGGAGAATCATCATATTGCAAGCCAATAACAGACTTTAACCGTCAAACTGTTCCAACCAGACAAATTGAAAATCACAATGCTGTTTCAAAAAAAAAAAAAAACTTATGCCCGAGCAAGGCAACATTTTTGGACTGTGCGAATACACATCTAAAGTCTAGCCGACATTTTACGGCCATTTTTTTTTTAGATTAAGCTTCATATTGCCAGTTTTTGGATGAGGCGACCAAAAGTGACAACAAAAGCTATGTTATTGCGCGCTTTTCAGAGTTCAGACTGCCACAAAATCAAAATAGTTGAAAAGTGACCGATTTTCTTCTTCTTCTGGTCCTCCCACCAGGATACAAACAGACTTCGTCACCTTGGTGAAATATGCTGCAGCCTCTTCTTTTGTGGGTTTTATGGCTAAAATGGCGTGTCGAATGTGTGCTGGTGCAACAACATCTCAAATAGAACGAGACTGGGTTATGCGAAGTCATTCCGAGAAGCTCTACTACAAGCAGCAGCATTCTACAGCTTCCACTCACCCTGATATAGCAACTGCTTGGCTGCCCCATGGATTCTTGAATAAAATTGGGCTTTATCATCTGCTATGGAATGCACGCCACCTTTTCTCTGAGATGAGAAACAAATTTCTTAGAGGAGCCTTTCCTTATGTTCTGTTAAAAAAAATTCGTCAAATTAATTCGGTTATCTAACTGCATTTTTCTTTTCGTGGTTCCATTTTACACTGTGTTATGCCTATAATTGAATAGAGGAAAAGAGAACAAAAATCTGACAACTCATGAGATTTGATCGGCATTTATTGTGAAAACTGTCCCAATGGTCTTACTACATAGTACTACATACTATGCAATGACAATAACAACATTTCAACTTCTGTGCTACTGCAACCTCACCCATTGAAGACTCATGTTCAATAGGATATTTGTATTCCCTCCTCCTCTCCTCCTGTAAACTGCTCAAAAGCACAATTTCAAGCTTGAAAACTGTCCTGTTGCTGCTGCTGCTATCCTCTGTCAATGACATTCCTACGGTTAAAAGCTAAATTTCATTTTGCTTTGCTTTGCACAAATAATCTGTCTGTTAGACACAGAATTAGACAAATGGTTACTAGCTCCCAAAAAATGTCATCATGCTTCTTCCCCATCACTCTCTTCTAACCTATAATAGTAAAAAAGAAGCTTGGAAAAGAAAAAAACCGAAGCTACTACTGAATGCCTTGGTGATGCCTCGTCACGTTTTTGCCCCTGGGCTTAGACCCAAAGTGAGAGGAATGTCGTCATCTTGGAATTGTCCCAAGACTCTGAACTGAATGAGTATACTACCACAGCACAACACTGCTGATGTGTCGTTGTCCTGGTTAGGGGATTTTACGTCTCCAACTCTGTTCTTGAATGTTGACAAGCCCATGGTCATGGAATGTGGTTGGAGAGACAGTAGTCGGATTATCCTGACCATGAGGAGAGTTGGAGAGCTGCACCACCCTTTTATCTTTTGCGTCGTCGTCGTCTTCTTCTGACTGTGATCATCATCGGCTGCTGAAAAACCAGAGTGTTTACTCCTCCACACCCTGTATAACAACCTGCAACAAAACAGGGGGTGTTGAAATCCCCACCACTATGGTCAATAAGGCTTCTTCTTCCATTAAGGGTGGATAGAGTTTCAAAAATTAGGGTGTTGATTTGCATGTAAACAAGTCTTGATATAACTTTGGAAAATTTGCTCACTACTACTCCATTTCAAAACTATTTGGGACACCCTGAATAAATTCTATTCTAGTCCAATTTTTTGACTTTTTGTACACTCTAGTGGCTGAAAAGCCTGAGGCTAAGCTTGTTTGTGTTGCAATAGTTATCGCTCCCGCCGCTCATTTTCAACTGATAAAGGTTGATGATGGGGTTACTTGACACTACATTTTTGTCACTCTATAAAGTTCGGCTCAACAAGCCGATGATTCAGTTCATCCATAATTCTGGACTTTGTGTGACTTGGAAAGTGATGGCATCGTGTGGAGCAGCAGCAGTCTCATAAAAATGAATTCTTTTGAAAAAAGTAGTCAAAGAAGTAATTGTGAATGACGAGGCATCGAAGTCCCTTTTGGATGAGAATTCTTGGCAACAATTGCAATTGTTCATCCTTCGATTGCGCCAACAGCAGCAGCAGCAAATGGTGACGGAGCAAAATATGATGAAAATCGTCAATTTCTCAAATGACTGGGCATCTCATCATTCTCTCCTAAGTAGTTTGGGTCCGAGCCGAGGAGCAGAGGTTGAAGTTCAATCCCAATTGGCAGTAATTAAGTAAGCGACTGGAGCTTCTTCATGAGGTGTGAGTCTGTAGCTCGGGTCTCCTGTGATCCATTCATTAGCTGTCGACTTTATGGTTCCAAGATCTCATCTCTGAAAAGAGATCCGATTAGATTTGAGAAGGAGAAGAAGGAAAAAAGTAAACCGTTTCTTCTCTGCTGTAATGAAGCCAATAATTCGCTGCTTGCCGCATGCATGCAGCAGGACTGCTGAGATGAAATGTAGCCTACTGCTGGGTTTTGGATTCAGTTCAGCCTTAGCCGCTTTTGTTGAAGAAAAGCTTGTTTGATTCGTTTGATTGTTGTAGACTAGCACAAAACGGCTTTTGTGTAGTGCTAAAAATCATCATTGGAATCCTAGCTTTGCTGTTAGGGCCGATTTTGGAGTAGATCCTATCATCTCATCATTATGTCTGATCATCATCTCCGGGCAGCACAGCATAGCTGCTCGGGGCAGCAGAACCAGTAGCGAAGAGGCGACTAGCAGCCCCCCATCAAATTCTGAGGAGTAGCTGTAGCAGCACTTTTCTCATTTTCAAAAAGGTTGGACTTCAACATTCAAATGCCGGTGATGATGTCCACCGCCGCAACAGCAACAAAAATCTCCTCGGGCCTTCTAACGCTTTGCTACTCTTAAGAAAATGAGGTGTAGTAGTCATTTTCTACCATCATCATTTTGTTTGTCTAATTTATGACAACGGCCAGCAGCACCTACTTGAGAACAAAATGGACAAGGTTCACTAGTTACCAAGTCCTACAACCACATCACGATCAAAAAGATTTTTGGGTTGTTTTCAAACGCGAGGCGAGAGCGAGTCTGTTAAGAATGACGAAATCCAACTAGTAATGATAGAGATTAAGACACAAGCAGTGGGTGGGGTGCCTGGTGGTGTCATACCCGTCCAACTGCTGATCAACCCTTTGAATAGTGATCAAGACAAAAGGCGTGATGGTCAATAGCTTGACCAAGATGACATAGCATAATCAAACCTTGCCAAGCTTACCTTAGAAGTTGGAATAGTCTTTATGGACGGACAAAAGGAAAAAAAAATCCTCAAAAGAAATCTATTGACATTATTGTATATATTTTGATATCAGTAGGGCTGCTGCTGTTGCTGTCACGCGCAAATTTTCTTCAATAGCCGGAGCTGTCAAAAAGTCGAGGAAAAACGGCTCCAACGGATCCATTACCAAGATTTGGAAAAGAGATTTTGACCAGCAGCAGCAGCAAATCATTAATGCACAATTCTCGTAAATCCCTCATTTATAAAACCACGATAGCAGCCAGCAACAGACAACAACAGCCGTAAACTACTGGCGACTGGATGGTGGTGGTAACACCCTAATGACTTATGGTTTTTCATCCACTGCTCATCATTACTGCTACCCAAAGCCATAAATCCTAACCCAGTTTTCCAGCTCGCTTCGCTCGATCGAGGAGCCTTTTTGTGGGGCTCCTCTGAACCAGCTCAGCTGAAACATTCTTCTTCCTTCAAGATGTTCTGGCATGCATAATCCTATGATGCTAGACAAGTGCTATTAGCTAATTTTGCCTGCCACATGGAGTAGTAAGAAGAGCCGAGAGTGCAAAACACGCATCAACTCCACCCGCTGCCATGGCCGGTGAGGCCGGGCCGTAGCGGCTACGCTGCTGCGACTGCTAACTCTCGCAGCAGCACTGATGGCCAGCTCGCATGATCCGATTTCAAATCCGCAATTGCCGTTTGTGGCCTGACCCCTAGGATGACCCCCAGACTATGAACCCCAGCAGCAGCAGCAGCAGAAGTAGGATCACCTTTGTTTTTCTTTCCAACTATTTCAATGATGATGTGTATTTTCTGATGAATAATAAAGTTAAAATCAAGGTGTATTACAGGTGGGGGATAATAACAAATAAAAAAACACTAAGTAATTGTAGGAGATCAATGCATTTTTGTTCTGTTTTTCTATAAAAAGGGAAGACGTATAGTGGTATTTATCCTCGTATCACAGTCTAGTCTGTATGGCACAAAACACACACTTCATTATTCCGCATCCTTCTCAGTTCCATCCTTTTCGTTTGACGATTTTGAGTAGTAGTTTGTCTTTGGCACTTTGGTGGAAGATCAAGTCATCAGCGGAAGGGCTCGTTTATCCGTGGTAGGATGACCAACTGGATGGCCACCAGGATGTCCAGGATGATGGTGCCCAGGGTGTCCTCCGATGGGAGGACTGCAGAAGTTGCCAGTCAGTTGTGAAATGCTGAGAGGGTTTTTGGAGTCACGTGGATCTGTACCCACCGGCGGCCTCAGGTGTTGGAACATTTGTTGCTGTTGTTGGTGGTGTTGGTGCAGCAGCATTTGATGGTGAGCAGCAGCGGCACTGGCAGCAGCGGAGGCTGCGTTAGTCGACGAGGGGTAGTGTATACTGTTGCCGCCCCCGCTCCCGGGACCAACGGAGGTAGAAGGAGGCTTGAAAGCACCAAAAACGGAAGGTCGGAAAAGGTCGGCCTGGCTCACGGCAGCCTCGAATCCCGATGGCGTTGAGGGTGAGGCTATCGAGGCCGGTGATCCCAAACTGTTTAGACTACTAAATCCTGCTGGACTGGTTAAGCTCTGCTCTGAAGTGGAACCCAGGCTTCGAGAGTCGGGACTCTCGTCCTCCTCGTCCTCCAGGTCGTCTTCGCCGTCGGAAAGGCCAGATCTCTGACCATTTTTGTGTCGGTGCAAGTTCTCGGAATTCTGTCCGACAATGCCTAGCGAAGACGGGGCCGTGGCAACGGCTGTACTGGTCATTCCGGCCATCCCGGCCATGTTGGCCAAGGCGCCAGCCCCAGCGGCTCCACTGCTGCCACTATTGCCGTTGTTCCCCTTCCCCTCGATGTAGTTTTGCACGCGAATGCATTTCTTCTTTCGTCTGAAATGGAAGATAGCAGAGAATTGAAGCAGGGTTAAGAGCTACGCAAAGCAGCAGCAGTACAAAAAATGAGTATATATACTAGGTGCAGTTTCTTACTCCCACCCTATGTAATCATTGCAAATGAATGCTGATGCACTAACTAAGATCTAGAGAAATCATATTACTCTCTGCTGCTGCTGTGTAAGAACAATGCTAAATAATGTAGCAAAATGAGACGTTTTAGTGATTTCCAAAGATTGTGTAGAGTCTAGTGTGTCTAATAAAAGGCGAAATATTATTACCTGCAAGGTCTGCACCACGCGTCTTGCTGATCTAGTCCATAACGTGCCCGGCATTTTTTCATACTAGCAGCTGAAACAAAAAAGAAGCAATAAAAATCAAGTCCTAGTTCAACAATGTCAATGAACATATATTGTCCAAGGTATGGAGCTTCTACAGTTGATGCTGGACGACAAGAACACATAGACAGTTAGACACAAAAAAAACCTACTATTCACAGAAAGCAAAAAGTAAATAAAATACAGCAGAGAGAGAGAACAAAGCACAGAAAAGTCCAAACCAGCAACAGAAGACAACAATCAAGATACTGGATGCCGATCACCTTAATGATGAACACATCAGTATACTTGAACTGCTGCTAACCTTCATTGTCTGCTACTCCAGCATTGCCAGCTCTGATTTTGTCCCTTTTCCTACGTTTCTTTTTGTGCTTGGCATAATTGTCCCTAGCTGTCCAGCCGGGATACAACTGCATGTGTACTTGTCGTTCCTGCTTGGCCAAGGCATAGTACTTGGCCTGTTTCTCCTTGGACAATGCATGCCACTGAAACGACAAAAATAGGAAGAAATTAGCTAACCTGGGTCATCAGTTTTGTCACGTTTTCGCTTCTTTTTCTTCAAGCCGAAGCGATAATTGTCGCGAGCGTTCCAATGAGGATACATTTCCATGTGTTTTTGCCTCTCTGATCGGGCTTTTTCATAATATTTGGCCTGTTCTTCGCGAGTTAAGTCGTGCCACTGAAGTTATTAGAGGGAATATTTTAAAATCTTTTTTTTTTTCATTCGCATACAACTACTAAGTAGTACATATGTAGAAAAATGAAATAAAGAAAATCTTACCCTTCGACCCAGGATCTGATTGATGGCCGCAGACTCTTTAAGCGTACATTCGGCTTGCACCACGGGACGCATCTCTTTCATGTAGAGCATGAAAGCGTTGAGAGGCTTCTTGATGTGATTCTCCTTCTTTTTGGCTATAAAAGTATGCAAATCCAACCTCATTATTCTATTCAGATTTGTGTGCATCATATTGACTTACATTCTTTTTCGTGGTGATGGCCACCGCCGCCACCACGATGGCCATGGTGGCCGTGGTGTCCATGGTGACCAGAAGACCCGTGATGGTGGTGACCAGCCCCAGTAGCGTCCAGGTCAGGCTTGATGTGAGGTAGATGGTGGCTTCCGGCTCCCGAAGATGAGGAAGGTGGAAGACCAGGTCCCAACAGACCGCCGGGGGAAAACCTCTGGGCGGCACTGATAGGCAAGGAATAAGGGGATCCCGCCCTTAAAGCTCCAGCCTGGTGGTAAGCCGCGGCCTGTTGATGCCAAGCAGCGGCCAACTGATCTGATCCCAACATGGCTGCCGAGTAGGGGTACTGCCCGTGGGGTGGAGGTGGAGGCAAGTGGTAAAGAGGGGGCCGCAGTCCTAGAGTAGCAGTAAGAAGACAATGAGAAAAAGGGCAATTTGTAAAGTGGGTTGTTGCTTGCAAGTTGTTGTGTCTTCGTGGCTAATTTACTTCTCTAAATAGATGAGAAGCTACAAAAAAAGTAAGCTAGTATCTTAATTACTGTCATAACCATAATATCTCTTTGCAGGAAATGTATTTATGGACCCTCGTGCACTAGACATTTCTAGTTAGCGAGTTCCGGTGACAAAAAAAACCTACTATACAAGAGCAATTGTGTGAACAAACATTGGGGAAAAATTCCCCTTTAGTTCAGTTGACTTACCAGGATGAGGTACTGATGTTGGTGAAGCGCCACCGGTCAACGCATTCTCTGGCCATAATGAGGAACGACCCTGTAAAATGGAAAATTCACGATTAAAATAAATCATCTATCTTGGTTTTCATGGGTTGCTCAGCTACTTCTCAAATCCAACTCATTGATCATCATCGACAGACTATAATGCTATTCACTGGCTGGAAAGGTTTTCAACCCAAGAAAAACGAACCAAGAACTAAAGGGATAGCTGCTACCACTTGCTGCCCAACGAGACCAAACACAATGGAATGTGGCTCTGCTCAGAAACTGGCCAATCTGGCTGACTGTGCTGCTGCTACCAGAGCAAGAAAAAATGCTACTCCTCATTGAAAATAGTTGACAGTTGGGGTGGTGTAGTAGTAGCAGTGTCGCATTACACAACACATGATGATGATCATCATGAGATGATACTGTTCTCACGGACAATGCATAGAATCTACTTCAAAGAAATCGCTGAATTTCAATATTATGGAAGTCCTTTACTTTTTTTTTTTACATCGCGAGATATTTCTACAGAGTGTGTCAACAAGTTATTCCAAAGCTTGGGCAGTTTCAATTCACCTAACTTTTCTGAGCTTTGGAACTTGATAATATCTCCTAACCTTGGTCGAGCAGAACCTCACTTAACAAAACTTCACCTACCTAACTTGTCTGAGCTTTAGAATACTGCTACTCAGTACCTTACTCAAAAGCTTGTTGAAACACCCTGTGGGTGATTTTTAAAAACACTGTGGTGCCGGGTAAAAGTATTTGAGTCAAATGACTCCCAGGGAGAAGAGTAGTACAGTGGAGTGGTGAATGTTCGTTTTTCTGCTAATTATCCCTGTTTTTCTGTCCCTTAATAGTACTCCTCGTACTACCCAACTCATTTGAAAATGAAACCTAGCTAACCCCTGCCTCTGACTCGCCAACACCACCCTCCGGGAGTTTGGCGTTGAAGTCAGTATCATGGGAGGGCAAAGGGGGAGGAGGAGGAGGGAAGAAACCCTTAAAATTGTCTCTAGACACAATGATTTGATGTGTATTTTTTTCGTTCAATAAGACTTTGTTAGTGAAAAACGGCCTCTTTTTGGCTGTCGCATTGCGAAATGAGGTAGTAAAAAGTATAACTTTGAAATAGTTTCACATTTCAAATCCGTTGGGATCAGCAATCAAGATTTCTAGACTTCTACTACTTTTACATATTAAAAGTTCTCCTTGAACAAACTAGTCCTTTTGTGACAATGATATTGATAAGAAGGTGATCTTGAATGCGCATGTGATGATGCTCTTGCTTGGAGATTCGAAGCTCAACGTTGCTCTGTTTGCCTCGCACAAATAAAGTGAGAAAATTCTGACCAGAAAATGTGAAAAGAGTAAACATAAGCTGTTTGATTAGTACAAATAAACGTTGCAGTAAGGGCATAAGCAAAGCCCTCTAGCATTCATTTGGAGTCAGCAGCCTTGCAGTGCTTGCAGTGAAGAAGGAGGAGAGAGATGAGAAGGCAAAGCTTGAACAAAGAGACTTGATTAAAAGTCGCGCATCTCGCATCGGCTTCAAATAATACTCGAGCAAATTGAGCTAAAACAAACATAGATAAGATTTTCTAGGGTCGCATCATCATCGCAAAGTGTATTAGTGTAAAAAGAAACGTTTTGGTCAGAGACGCCGGAGAGGAACGACTGAGAAAGAGAATCATTAAGCCGTATACGGAGGTAGAGTCGTTGTAGACACACTTGGGTTAATGACTCATTGCCACGCAAAGTGGTAGTAGTAGCTGATGCTACTTCTGATCAAAGCACTACTAAGATTGGCAGTCTGTCGGCGATAACTTTTTTTTTGGTTGCTTTTCTTGTTCATCTTAGGATTTTTCAAGAGTTTCAACAGTCTCATTAGCAGTTTGCTTGTGTGGTTCTTTAAAACGAGCATCTATTGTCTCAATCTGTCAATTCTTTAGGTAGTAAGCAAGCTTGCAGCGCGTGACTAATATGAGCTGCTAAACTTAGAAAAGAAGCCTAAGAATCTGCCTAAGGCTTTCAAACGAAAGGCTGCAATTAGGTGTTCTGCCATTGTAATTTTGAATCCAGCCCAGGTCTTTAGCACATTGTAACAACCTGCTAGTCATTTTCCTCCTCATCACTCTTCAGTTTGTTTGTCAACTATTGCAGCAGCAGCACCTAACCAGGCTACTAACCCCGAGGCTAAAGTCCAACCTCAAGAGTTGGCGACAATTGTCGCCGGTCTCACGGAATCACTGATGTCAAGATGGATCAGTAGATAGGCGATCATGAGCTGAGCTATAATGGTTAGTCTCCTTTTGGGTTGAAGACTACCAATGCACACATACAATGAGCTTTGTGGATGGGGGACAGACAGGGGGGCGGTTTGTGTTGGAGCTTGTAGTAGCTCTATACAAAAGGGATTCTTATGCACCCAACGTTACTACTAACCGTACCTTACTACTCTGGTTGACCAAAAAAGAGCTGCCCTTTCAATAGAAAAGAAAAGAAATGGGTGGAGAACCAAGAGAAGAAAGAAGTGGGAGACTTCGACGCTGCTGCTGTCTAATAGATAGCTATTGATGATGATTCATAACAGGGTTGCTCGTTGCTGGTAGTTGGACTGCCAATTTAGGATCCCCAAGAGAATTGAGATTGACAGTTGACAGAACGTTGCTCTACTAGTACTACTACTACTGGCTAGGATTATGATCATCATCCTGGGGAGGGACAATACCACTACCATCCATTTTTACACCCAGGTGTGCTCCTGTCCTATTCCCTAGCCAGAATTCAGAAGAACCCTAAGAACTCGACGGGGGGCTGTCCTCTTTCTTTTCCTTGGACTACTACTCTGGATAGTACTTTTTATGGAGAAAAGTGGAGGAAAAGGTCTTACCAAAGACGAAAGGTTAGCGGCGTAGATAGCACTTGCATGTGAGGCATTGAGCAAGTACTGATGCAAATTTAAGGTGGCAGTCAACTGAGGGTCCAGGAGTCGGCCTGTAAAACAGAGAATTTTTCATCATCATGATCTTGATCATCAACAACTGAGGAGTATTTCATCAAGGATAGCAAACGTTTAGGCTAATAGCTTCGTTCTCGTGAATGTGCAGCTTAGGAGAGGAGGAAGAAGAAGAAGGAGGAGGAGGTTGCTGCTCCTGTCATTGAATCTGTAAATATTTGTCAATGGGGAGACAGCAGCAGCAGCAGCAGAAGCAGCATCATTTCACGTTGGGGTCTTCTTGGGAAGAAGCAGAGGAGGGATGAGGAAAGTTGAAGTGTAAGAAGTGTTTGTTTTATCAATGCTTTCAAAAAGAGGAGCGGAAATAGAGGTCAAGATCTCTTACTGGCAAAAGCGAGGTCATGGTGACCCCGTGGAGGTTCTTTGCTCTGTTCACTCTCCGTGATGAGCGTAGACTTGTCATCGGACAAGGAGCTCAAGGCTTTGGCCTCCGTCTCCCGCAAATCGTCCTCGGCTTCTTCTTCTTCGTTGCAGTAGACTTTGACCTCGTCAGAGGCCGGCTCTGTGTCTTCCACACTCATAGCCTCACTGTTGTTGTTACTCTTCTCATTGCTCTTGCTTTCTTGTTGCTGCACCTGTTGCACCCCCGACGAATCCATTTCAGAGGTCGTCGGCATCTTAAGGCACATTGTCATTACGTTGACATTATACAGCTTGAGAAATCACGGTCAATCTGCCCCTAACAGTTTGGACGGGACGGGTGCTGAATGCGAACTGCTCCTCGTTAACCCGGGATAGGAGCGCTTTGCTTCTTGCTTCGCCTGAGCCCCCGGCGGCGGCTGCAGCGCGCCTCTAGTGGTGGTGGCGGCGGCTGAGGAGGTGGTGGTGTCCAACAACACAAACCTGTGCAAAGAAAACGCGCTCCTTCTTTCTTAAACAGCAGCAGCAGCAGCGAGCTTGAGCTACTCTCCGTCGATATCGTCGCCTTCTACTACGACGGCCAGTGCTCCCTATGCTAAGGAGCATTCAGCAACGGGTGCAAGTTGACCCGACTCAACCTCTAAACTGGCTACGCACTTGACCGCCGACGATTCCTCACTACAACAACTTGCCTCCCAAATGCACATTCAAAGTGGTCAAAAATTCTTCTTTGAAAAAAAGGGAGAGAAGAAGGAGCTAAGAACAATCGCTACAAGTACTTAAGTACTCGAATTCAATCTGATGAGGATTTGCATGTAGCCTTAGAAGCCTAACTTGAAAAATGTCACGAATTTCCGATACATGATTATTTTGAATTTCCACCTCCTACTTTTTCTTTTCATTCTTTTACTTTAGCGCTTTTGAAAAAAAAGTTTGAAAGTTTTCAAACTATAAGCGC
The DNA here is from genome assembly GCA_900157175.1 of Oithona nana. Taxonomy (NCBI): domain Eukaryota; kingdom Metazoa; phylum Arthropoda; class Copepoda; order Cyclopoida; family Oithonidae; genus Oithona; species Oithona nana. Next base: position 117,765 of record LT727913.1, on the reverse strand, counting down.
GAGCAAAGGTTTTTAAAGCTAAAAAAAATCTAAGAATT
>LT727913.1:49516-106921 GCA_900157175.1 Oithona nana | reverse complement strand
AGTTTATGAAGTTTTTTTTTTTTTTTTACTTTTAGAAACATTTAGAGAATTTTTACATTTTTTAGAATTTTTTGAGACTATTCAGGACTTTTTCCAGACTTTGCTCAGATTGTGTAGTAATACGACTTGTGCCTTATTATCAAAATCAAACTTCTAGGGCCGGAGATTCTCTCACGGTCAAAAAGGTCGAAATTCGGAAATGATCAATTTTGCTAAATTAAAATGATTTTGATAGACGTTTTAATACAGAAGTAAGGCATGAGATGGTCAAGATTGTTTTTCTTGTTTTTCTCCTGTTGTGAAAAAAATGCGGGAGCTTTTCTCGTGAAATTAAAGGATCTGAAATAAGATGGTCAAGATTAAAGAAATCTGCTCGAATTTTCTGAAGCTAGTCTTTGGACACTAACATTTTTTTATAACAGCCTTTTTGTACAACTTCACAACTTTGTTTTTGTAACTATTTAGGCCAAAGCTACTTCGTTAACAAGTTTACCAAACAATCACAATGGGATCGACCCACTGAAGCGGCTAAACCTTCATCAGAAGATGACAAAGTCCAAGCTTCCCATTTACTGGTCAAGCACAGAGACTCCCGTAGACCCAGTTCATGGCGTGAAGAAAATATCACCCGTACTAAGGAAGAGGCATTAGAAATTTTGAAAGGCTATCGCCAACAAATCACGGACGGCACAGCTGAATTTGAGGAGCTGGCTTCGCAATTCTCTGACTGTTCGTCCGCTAAACGGGGAGGAGATCTCGGACCCTTTGGAAGAGGTCAGATGCAGGTATACATTGACACACTATTTGGAAAGTCAAATTTTTGTCCAAAAATTCAATTTTGACAAAACCTCAACATTTTCACGTTTTGACAATTTTTCTCGTGAAATTAAAGTTGTCAACAGCTAAAAAGTCCAAAACCACAACATTTTCACGAGTTTTTCACCCAAAAAAATCGACAATTTTCTTGGGACATCAAAGTTGAATTTTTGGACAAAAAAATGAAGATTTCGAACAGTGTGATTGACATTCTTTTTTTTTTCATATTAGAATGTATTCCTACTAAGTTAACTTTTTTGATGATTTCAGAAACCTTTTGAAGACGCTACCTATGGTCTCAACGTTGGCGAACTCAGCGAACCCATCTTTACTGACTCTGGAGTTCACATCATTTTACGTACTAAATAATCATTTTTATTAAAATCAAATGAAATTTTGAAAACATCTCATTTATTTCCTGCTAATGTTTGAACTGTTTACCAGATTTTCGTTTAACATTGAATCGCCTTTTCTTTTTGTCATTGACGGCAAATGATAGCTTTTCCTGTTTCTTGTTCCGACTTTTCACCTTCTTTTTGATAATGGAGGCCAAAATTGGCCTTTTCTCATCGTATTTCGTTCTGAGTTCATTAAGTGAATCGATGCGTTGCAAAAATCCCTGACCTTCTTGGAACCTTTTATCATTGGTTGTAAAGAAAAATGGTTCAAGATCACCTTTTGCCGACTCGATTGCCGCCTTTTCTTTCAATTTCCAGGCAAACGTATCAGTCAACTTAGCCTCAGATACTTGATTGGTGCTTTCGGTAGTGTCATCGTGATCTTCATTTTTAGCTCCATATGTACTCAGGAGGCTAAATCCAATACCACCTGTGGGATTCTTGAACATATTGTCAGTTGTGACTTCTTTTACAGTGTTCTCTTCCATCACCTCTTCCTCTTTTTCCTCCTCCTTTTTGTCATTGATGCGAATGGGAAGGGGTTTGTCGTTGTCATCACACCAAAAACCACCGTCAAAAGATTCCAGCTTAGACAAAACGTCCCTTTTTCGTCTTTTGTATTTAGAAACCTTTGCGTCTTCCTCATCATCTTCAGCTTCACTGCTGCTAGAATGGTAAACACGTTTCTGCTTGGTACGCTCAAGTTTATTGATCGGTACACTTATTTTTTCGGCTTCCTCTGCTGTTGCTTCATCCTCGTCCTCACTAAATGTAACAGTCTTTTTATTTTCTGCAGTGGTACTAAACAGTTCAGTCGATGCCAATGTCCTTAATGTGTTCTCCAAAGCACTTGATCGCGGGTTGAGGTTGTCTCCTATAGGAGGTACTTTTTTCGATGCTTCGTCCTCGCGTTCACGTTGCAATCGGCTCAGAAAGGATTCTTGTGCCACTTGAACTTTAATCACTTGCTTTTTCCATTTAAGGTTGTTATTTTGCTTGATACACTGTACAACATTGTCATCACTGATATTATCCACCGTCACAAAAGCAAATTTAGTCATCACATTGCCATCCACATCATTTTTCTGCTTAATTTCAATTTTGTCCACTTGCCCAAAGTTCTTGAACAACTTTTTCAAGTCTTGTTCGCTGACTTCATTAAATAAGTTGCCGACGTAGAACCTCTTGGAAGACATATTGATCGTCATCCTAAGGAAAGAAAACAAAACAAAAAATTATTTTTCAATCATCGAAAACCATTTTTTTGCCTTGAAATTGTTGGATGCCTTTATTAGTTTCTTTCTTTGCCGCCCAAGAAGGATGCAGATTGGGAGTGGCCACAAAAGGTCGCTGCTGCTCTTGTCTATCATCCTGGTCAAACTTGATCTTTTTAGCTTGAAAATTGTTATCTATAACGAGTTTAGGTTGACTTTTTCTGGCTGCCCATGAAGGATGAAGAGCTTCCTTGGGTTCACTACCAAACCCTCGATTTTTACCTCGGTAGCCCGTTTCATGACCTCCGAATCTTTGGAAGCCCCCATCTGAAAATCCTCCACGGCCTCTATTTCCATGGCTCCAGTCACCACGACCTCCATCTCCTCTACCTCTATTTCCACGACCTCTGTCGCCTCGACCTCTGTCGCTTCGACCTCTGTCGCCTCGACCTCTGTCGCCTCGACCTCTGTCGCCTCGTCCTCTGTCGCCTCGACCTCTAATTTCTCTGCCTCTGTCACCTCTGCTGCGACCACGATTGTGAGGTTGACCGAAAAAGTCGTTACGTTTAGTGACCATAAACTCATCAGTTGGACTAAAAATTTCTTCGTCATTTTCTGAATCTTCTTTGTCATCACTTTCTTCACTGGCACCTCCAATGAAAAAGGAATCTTTAATTTCATCCGGCTCATCCTTTATATTTTTCATATCAACATCTTTGACGCTCTCGTTGTCACTAGAATCTTGTTCAATGAGCTCATTTAAGTCCAATTGCTTGATTTCAATACAACCCGAACTTTTGGGCAAGGTAATGCTCTCAATCAGAGATTTTTTTGAGTCTTTCAATTTCATTTCATTTTCTTGCTCATCACTAGATTCTTCGCTATCGTCTTCTTCAACCACGGACTCTTCGCTATTGTTTTCTTCAACACTGGAATCTTCACTTTCATCTTTTTGGACCTTGAGCTTAGAGCTTTCTACAACAGATTCTTGGGAATCTTTTTGTATGGTATTCTTCTTTTGGTCTTTTTTACGCTGCTTTTGTCCCAAGAGGCTGAAAATCTTTTGCAATTGTTCTTCCCACTGAGGAAACAATTTTCTAAATTGGCTAACTTCTTTAATCATTATGCTAGTATTAGCGATCCTGATCAAGACTCGCTTTTTCAGCAACTGTTCAATTTCTTGCTTATCTTTGATCGCCTTGATTTCAGGTAAGAAACTTTGCGTATTGGCCAGGGCAAATTTTGATAGTTCATCTTTTTTGGCATGTTTCAAAAAATTGATTTCAATTTGAAGTCGTTCAAGTTGACGTTTATTTTTCTCTTCCATTTGTTTCTTGGCAGATTGTTTGCTTTTGAGTTTTTTGCTTTGTTTAATGAGCTGTCTGATCACATGAACTCGAGCCTTGATGGCTGTTTTTCGCATTTTTACTACGTAGTTATTCACTTCAATTAACTCCATTGTCTGACAACTTTTCAAAGGTTCAATTCAACGTCGAGTGATTTCACGAATTTTCGATTTTCACATCACATGTGTGTTTGTTATGAATTTTTACTGAGGTTCTCAGCTTTTGTTATTGTTTTGGAATGAAATGAAGTAAAAGGCAAAATCCATGAAAAATAATAACTTTATTCATTTTCTTCGACTTTTGATTCGAAATGCTTCAAGAGTTGCTCAAAAGCATCTAGAGCAATTGCTTCTCGTATTGTTTCAAAAAAAGTTGCATAATGATGTAAATTATGAATGGTCAATAGTACACTAGCCAAAAGTTCTTTGGTGGCTAGCAAATGATTGATGTAGCCTCGAGTATGTTTTCGACATGTGTAGCATGAACAAGTCTGTAGAATGGGACCAAAATCATTTTTGTACTTTGGTAAATTCAAGTCAATAAAATCCACATCGTTAACGTCAACGGAATCTTCAAGGTTATTTTTGCCGAGTACCTTTTCATCATCACTAGCTTTTCCGATAGTATTCAAACTATTTTTGAATGTTAAAGCATGCCCTAGTTCTGTTTTATAATATGCAAAGCTTGTTTCAAAGAAATCAACGCCAATTTGAACTAGTTTGAGGACAGTGTAGGGCTCCACCATGCCGAAGTATAATCGAGGTTTTGCTGTAGACAGTGATGGTAAAATGAAGTTTTCAATAATATGTAGCACTTGCTTCAAATCCACTTCCAAACTAGTCTCCCCGTTGGAATGGAATCCATCCAGCAAGTACCCATCCAAGTGTTTGGAGGCCATCCATTGGGCATTTTTTTGTCGTAAAAGCTCTATGTAGCTGCCCCCAATAGGACCCACATGCAAACAATTTTCATTTTGCTCCATGAGATAGTCTACGCTATTCTGTGTGAATTTGGTAGCTTTTTGAGCCCTTTTTGTTGAACCACTGTCGTCCTTGGGTATGTCGGAATCACATAGACTAACGAAAATATCTGGCTTTAGAGCTTCCAGACCAACTTTGTATTGGTGCACATCGACCAGCTCTCTATGGTTCGACTCTCCCCAGACAGAAATGCTCTTGGACGTATTGTACCCACTTTTGGCCTTCAACATTGGGTCCATAACTGTGACCATTATAGGTGCATCGGGTAGACCAGAAAATCTTCTGAAGCCTTTCTTGAAATCTTGATACACATCAATGCTACGGGCATGTTTTTCATAGCTGACTAAAAAACCGGCAAATGAAATGTTTGTTGTCGTCATCAAACCACTCATATGTATTGTTTCTGGTGTCAAGTGTGGAACTCCACATGCACTGGTTGTCAGCCACAATCCAGGACTTTTGACATCCTTGTGATTTTCAGCCACATCCCATCTGCCTAGCCTCTCTCCAAAAGTTCCTATCTTTTCCACGTTGAATTTTTTCATGTTGGAATATTTTTCTACTTTTTTCGGTGGAAATAAAACAGTGAAGATTGACAAATATTCACCAGAAATGCCAACAACGCAAACTGTTCAAAATAAAAGATGCCAAATTATTGTTTTCTGGTAATTGAAAAGAGGAGGATTTGGATTTTGGATATTTTCGAAGAAAGGAAATGGAACTTGATGAAAGAAAAGGCCTAGGCAAGGCCAATCTGGCCTTGCATAGTTTTGTAGCTAGCCAACACCCTGCTGAATCTTGTGGGCACAATGGACTTCCTTTAACACCCAATTCCATAGCCATTTTAGGCCAAGCTGAAGTCTTGAAGTCTTTGGATCATCCAAGATTGTGTACCTATTTGGATTTTCGTCGTGGCAAACATGAGCGCATTGTATCTGTCTCTGAGTTTTATGAGGAAAATTTTCAAGAGCATTATGATGAAAGCAAAGCAAATCCTATGGAATTGACACAAGTTGCCATTCAAGTATTACAGGCTTTGGATTTTTTACAATCCAAAAACATAAATGTTATGAATCTAAGCTCCAAGAATATACTCTGGGAGGAAAATGACAGGCACCAAAATATCAAGTTGTACAACTACGGCTTGGCGCATATGACCGATTATGGCCGTCTTGTCGGCTTTCCAATATTCTCAGCTAAAACAGTGGCTCCAGAAGTGTTGCGACAAGGTCCACTCAAAACGCAATCTCACTTCGATGAGACTGATGCATCTAACATTGAAGCAGTTGGTACCTTAGACTCTATAAGTCACATTCTGCCAGCCAGAGATCCACCTTACTCAGTCAACTGTGCAGTGTGGACTTTGGGCATGATCATCTTGGCAAAGTGCTTAGGATATTCCAGCGAAGAAGATTTTTGGCCAAGTTTGCAACCGTCTCAAGTCTTACGAAAAGTCTTGAGTTTCTCTCTTTCTAGTCAAGAAATGATGATTTCCCGTTTGGCTCGCGAATTCAATGCGGAAGAAAGTATGAAATGTCTCCCGGATGAAATACTACTTTTGCTTAGGTCTTGTCTCGTGCCCAACCCTGATGACCGATTTCAACCAGCACAAATCTTGAAAGTCCTCAATGCTCATCGGTCACTTAATCCATCAGTTAACCATATTTTCCCAACCACTGCTTTGCGTTGTTTGCATTTAGAGCTTGACAATTTGACCAAGGAAGATGATACAGACCTTGATCATGAGACTCTTTTAGACTCACTCAGTCTGAGAGAAATCTATTACCTTTGGCTATTAGCCGGAGGAGACATCATGTCTGAGCTACGGAAGCATGGTCTTATGGTCTCTATGCCACCCGTGTTGAACCTACCCAAGTTGCTCTTAGTTGAAGGCCACCAACAAGGAAAGGTCATGGAAAAATGTGCGCTTTATGACCCCATGGACATCCTCTTGCCTATGTACCAGCTGACAAACTGTTTGTCCGACCTCTCCATGACCATAGAGGATGCTTACCCCTTGCTGATGAATTCAAATCAAGGGCAAAATAGTCCTAGTAAATCCGGAGAGGACGAGGACGACATGGCGTCGCTGCCCCTGATCATCAAGGAGAGGGATGTCAAGTACCAATACAAGAGGGTAGCCATGTTTCGCCGACTTCTTCAGGGCTATCCTTACACCAGAAAGCTGATCTGGAAAGAGGCCAGGATTGATACCTTGCCCCTCTACCGCGCTTGGATTTGGGCCTCCCTCCTCGGCATCGACCATGATGTCCAAGCCGCATATGCAGCCATTGACAAAGAGTCCTGGACTTCCACAGACAGGCAGATCGAAGTCGATATTCCTCGATGTCATCAATACAATAACCTTTTGGCCTCTCCTGAAGGCCACCGCAAGTTCAAGAGAGTATTGAAAGCCTGGGTAGCAACCAATCCTCAGTATGTCTATTGGCAAGGTTTGGACTCGTTGTGCGCTCCATTCCTATGCTTGAATTTTAACGACGAAGCACTGGCCTTTGCTTGCTTATCAGCCTTTATTCCCAAGTGAGACAAAATTTTCCTCAGCGTGTACTCCTCCATATTGCTAAACAACACCTTTTTCAGGTACCTCCATGGAATGTTCAGGAAAGACAATGCCGCGGTTATTCAAGAGTACTTGGCCAAATTCTCACATTTGATTGCTTTTCATGATCCTTTACTTTTCAACCATTTAGACGGCATAGGATTCATTCCAGATCTGTACGCCATTCCTTGGATTCTGACAATGTTTGCTCATGTCTTTCCTCTGCAAAGTATTTTTCACCTATGGGACAAGGTTTGTGCAACTGACCAAACATTTTTAAGCGCGAGCTCAAGCTGCTCGCGCTTCTACATCTTTAAATTCTTGTTGTATTCTTAGATTTTCAAAATTCTTAGATTTTCAAAATTCTTAGATTTTCAAAATTCATAGATTTTCAAAATTTTTTACCTTTGCTCGCGCTTATAGTTTGAAATGTTTTAAACTTTTTTTTTTTCAAAAATTACCTAATACAGTTCTAATTTTTATCTTTGCAGTTGTTATTGGGAAACGAGTCTTTTCCATTATGCGTGGCATTAGCCATTTTGTTACAACTGAAAAATCGTCTTTTAGAATCAGAATTCAATGATTGCATTTTACTATTTAGTGATCTTCCAAAAATTGATATTGAAGAATGTGTAAATGAATCCATTCGCATTTTTTGTGCCACTCCCAAGAGCTTGACCTTCAGAAGATTTGGCCTTGCTACCAAACCCATTGACAATGACTTGTCCTTATCCAGCATCACTTTGTCCATGCAAAAGGAAGACCGTGTGCCACGCATTAGTGGCGAAGAGCTCTTGACCTTGCTTGGCCTCAAAGGCCATTCCTCCGCGACTTCTTCTCACGAAAACCAAGGCCATTTCATCAACCCATTAAAACCTAAAGCTTTTGTGATAGATGTACGCAGCAAGGCTGAATTCAAGTTAGGCTCCTTGCCCGACAGCTTTAACATTCCTTTCAAAGTGGAAACGTTTGATTCTGATACGACAGAATTAAAAGTAAAACACGAAGCATTGGAATTGGCTAGACATAAAAAGTCAAAAGTAGTTTGTGTTGTTGGTTCAGCCTCTAATCATACGGATACCAAAACCTTTGCCGAAAAATTACTGCAATTAAATTATTATCGAGTTTGCTATTTACATAATGGTATTGAAATTTTCCGAACCCTTAATGGAATCCTATGCGTACCAGACACATGAGCTTGAAATTCTTATCCTGATTTGTTTTACATATTGTCACTCTATAAAAGTCTAGATTAAATAAAATACTCCTGTTTTTAAAAGTTGAAAATTGACATCTCACTGATTCAAATGCTAATTCCACCGGCGCGGCTCGCCAGGCCATCCACCCAGCGCCCACCTGATAAACATTACACAAGCAAAGCTTGCGATCGATACAACGAAAAAGGTGGTCAAGATATGTATAAAACCAGTTTTATTTGAGGAGTGAGATAAGGATTGTGGGCAGCAAGCTAACAAAAATGTCTACCGAAGATGATGTTAAAGCTTGGGTGACTGAATACTATGGAAAAATCTTGAAAGAATCCAAAGATTTGAAAACTAACGCCTGTTGTGCATCAGGAGCTCCTCCTAAGCCCATCAGAAAGCTTTTGAAAAACTTGCATCCTGAGGTGTTGGCAAAGTTCTATGGATGTGGATTTCCATTTAGCAATGGCCTGGAGGTATGTAGTATGATGATGCAAGAAAATAGCTTATCTTTGAGAATTTCTTCTTTAGGGGTGCACCATTGTCGATCTTGGATGCGGGGCTGGTCGTGATGTCTACGTTCTTAGTCAATTAGTTGGCCCCGAAGGCCATGTGATCGGAGTTGACATGACTGCCGAACAGATTGAAGTAAGTGTGATATTTTCGGACCAACAGGTACAAATTAATATTAGCATTAATAATTGTTCTTCAAGGTGGCTGAAAGGACGAAGACCTATCATATGGAAAAGTTCAACTTTACCAATGGCGCAAACGTGACCTTCCATCAAGGATATATTGAAGACCTCAAAGACATTGGTAGCAGCACGGTCGACGTAGTTGTCTCTAACTGTGTGGTAAACCTTAGTCCAAGAAAGGATCTGGTCATGAAGGAAATTTTTCGAGTTCTCAAGGATGGAGGTGAATTTTATTTCTCTGATGTCTTTGTTGATCGTAGACTACCATCAGACATTGCTTTCGATCCCCTTTTACATTCTGAGTGTCTTGGAGGAGCCTTGTATGTTCGAGACTTTGTTACTTTGGCAAGAAAGACTGGATTCAAAGACCCTCGAGTCCTCACTACAGCTCCAATAACAATTCAAAATGATGAAATTGAAGCTAAATGTGGAATGGCGCGATTCACAAGCATAACTTTTCGGCTCTTCAAGATCGATTCATTGGATTCCTTTTGCGAAGACTATGGACAAACAGCTACATATTTAGGTTCAATAGACTCATCGCCAAGCCTGTTTGTCTTAGACGACAAGCATTCTTTCGAAGTGCAGAGACCTGAACGGGTGTGCGCCAATACTGCGTTGATGCTTTCCAAAACAAGGCAAGTACACAATTGGGAAAAAAAGGATCCAAGATGGTCCAGAAGTTAATTTAAGAAAAAACTTATTTTCCTTACAGGTACAAAAAGCATTTCAAGATTGTGGGCGACACATCGGTTCATTACGGTTCTTTTGATTGTAGTCAAACTATGGCAGCCAAGCAATATGAGACTAAAAATGCTCTTGCTAATGATGGATGCTGCTAAGAAAAATAAAGTGAATAAATGGTTTTTTTTTCTAGACGAGAGCCTTTCTTTTCTTCCACCTACTATGCCCGTCCAACCTCTCTCATATATTACATAGAGTAGTAGTAGGTGTCTTGCATTCAGCTGTTCGTTATCGATCGTCCTCACTTCTGCTTTGACGTTGCTGTAGCACACTTGTTGTCTTCCTAGCATATGGATGATAAGTGAAGTGTGTCAGTTGCAAAAACATCATGGGAAATGCAGATACAAAGTTGCATTTTCGAAAGGCAGTTATTCAATTAACCACGGCCCTTGAGACATGGCCCGGTACCGATGACCAGTTTTGGGACCAGTTTTGGTCAGATAGCGTGACAACTATTCAAGACGTTTTCACATTGCTTCCAAGCACTGAAATACGTGCTTTGAGGGAAGAGTCGCCATCCAACCTGGCTACATTATGTTACAAAGCGGTTGAAAAAATGGTCAGTGCGGCCGATTCTTCTTGTCGAACGGCAAAGGAAATGACTCAAGTGTTGAATTCTGCCAGGTTGCTTACTAGACTTGTCCCGTATATTTTTGAAGATCCGGATTGGCGTTCATTCTTTTGGTCGGCTATTCCTTCAGCTAACTCGTCAAACTTGGAAGATCAGGTATGTATAACACACTATTCGAAATCTTCATTTTCTGTCCAAAAATTCAACTTTGATATCCTGAGAAAATCATCGATCTTTTTGGGTGAAAAACTCGTGAAAATGTTGTGGTTTTGGACTTTTTAGCTGTTGACAACTTTGATTTCACGAGAAAAATTTTCAAAAAAAGTTGAGTGAAAAACTCGTGAAAACGTTGGGGTTTTGTCAAAATCTAATTTTTGGACAAAAATTGGACTTTTCGAATAGTGTGTATAACGAGAAGAAATTGTTATTTTTAAAATTCAAATGATTGTCACCTTTTTTAACAGGATCCTTCAGCAGCGTCAATGCCAAACTCCTCCGAATCATCAGTACCCCTGGCCCAATCCCTCTTGAACGCTGTTTGTGACTTACTTTTTTGCCCTGAGTTTTGCGTAGCCCCCAACAAATCCGGAGGAGGAAGAGACGAAGCAGAGGATTTGCAGAACCTGGATTCGTGCGAATACATTTGGGCTCCAGGAGTCGGTTTCGCCAATGCTCCACAAAATGCACCATCTTACGACTTGCATCGTCGGGAACTTTTGCGCCTCTTGGCCACTTGCTTTTCCCAAAGTATGTATTTGCCACCTGTGGGCGAAGCTCACGCTGCCAATAATCGTTGGGTAGCCCACTTTACATCGGCGGAGAACAGACACGCGTTGCCTCTTTTCACTTCTCTCCTTAACCTAGTGTGTAGCTACGATCCGGCTGGTATTTTGCCCTACAATCATCTACTTTTTCAAGTAAGATGCTTGGTCCATTTAATCATGTTTTTTCTTCTCATTATTAACTTTTAAACTTCATAGGACACTAAGGAAGAAACTGTTGAGGCAGCCTTACAAGTACTGATTATCACCTTAGACCAAGAAGTGCCCATGACGGACGAAGACGAGTCGAAAAGTTGCGCCGACAACTTATTTCTCAACTACTTGTCACGTATTCATAGGGAGGAAGATTTTGCCTTTATTCTTAAAGGAGTGACTCGACTGCTGATGAATCCACTGGCTCATACTTACTTGCCTTACTCACAGCGCAAAATACAGTTTCACCAAGAATTGTTGATTTTCTTTTGGAAGTTTTGTGAGCACAACAAAAAGTTTTTGTTCTACGTTCTTAAGTCTAGTGATGTACTGGATATTTTGGTAAGATTATCATTATTCTACTGTTTGCATGATGCACATTGATCTTTATACAAACTTCTATTTGTAGACGCCCATTTTACATCATCTCAATGAAGCCAGAGCGGACCAAAGTCGCGTTGGCCTCGTTCACATCGGCGTTTTCATTCTCCTTCTTCTCAGTGGCGAAAGAAACTTCGGGGTCAGGCTCAACAAGCCGTACACGGCCACCATTCCCATGGACATTCCAGTATTCACGGGTACTCACGCGGATCTCCTTATCATGGTGTTCCACAAGATCATAACCACCGGCCATCAGCGACTTCAGCCACTTTTTGATTGCCTACTCACAATCCTCTGCAATGTATCTCCCTACGTCAAATCCATGTCAATGATGGCCGCCTGCAAACTATTGCATTTGTTGGAAGCTTTCAGCACCCCTTGGTTTCTTTTTACCAACCCAACCAACCATCATCTGGTGTTCTTCCTGTTAGAAATGTTCAACAACATCATTCAGTACCAATTTGATGGCAACGCCAATTTGGTGTATACCGTCATTAGGAAACGACAAGTGTTTCACGCATTGGCCAATCTTCCGACAGACTGTGGGGCCATCAATAAGACCTTGACGAGGAGAGGCAAGAAGACAAACTTGACAGCCACTCCCTCTTCAAGCAGAACCTTATCCAGACAGTCATCGTCAGCCTCAGGATCAGGATCAGCTTCGATAACGCTTCCTCAGAGTCCAACATCTGCAGCAAATCAGGAGTTGCCAAATTCACAATCAATCGAACCTTTGGAAGAGTTAGCCAGTGCCAAGCCAGCTCCATTTGCAGAACCAGGAACATATAAAGCCAGCTTGATGGAGGTTCCACATATAGATAAGTTGACGGAAAAATCTTCGGCTCACCCAAGTCAGCAGCAGCTTGATCGTCTTACTAAGACCTCAGCCGCGTTGTTTTCCACGGGAGCTGATGCCAAAGAGCTTCCTCGCCCCCATAACGATCCAGTTGCTGCAAGAATCACCACGACAATGGAAAAGTTGTCTTCTGGTCCTCCACCACTCTCATTGACCATGGATAGCTACGCGAAAATAGGCGAAGTAGCTGCTCCTTCTGCTGGATTATCGACTGTATCATCTGCCCTACCACCTTTAACGCCTGATGCCTCGCCGTCGACGCTTCATGAGCCATTCGTTCCCACTCAAGAATGGGTGACTTCTTGGAAGTCAAAATTGCCTCTTCAAACGATTATGCGTTTGCTCCAGGTACTTACTTATATTGTTAAATGGATGCGATGAGTTTATGCTTTCATCAGCTGGTCCTTTTTCTTCAATAGGTACTAGTACCACAAGTTGAGAAAATTTGCATTGATCGTGGTCTTACTGATGAATCTGAAATACTTCGATTCTTGCAACACGGTACTTTAGTGGGACTTTTGCCTGTACCCCATCCAATTCTGATCCGAAAATATCAACCTAATCCCGGTACGGCCATGTGGTTTCGTACCTACATGTGGGGAGTCATTTATCGTAAGTTTTTGTCCAATGGATGAATCATCTGTTAGGATTCATTTTTTTTCCTTCTTTTTTTTTCCAGTGCGGAATACTGACCCACCTATTTGGTACGATACGGACGTTAAACTGTTTGAAATTCAACGTGTTTGAGAATTTTATTATTTGAAAATTCAATTCAAAGTATCAAATAGTCAGTAAATGGTAAATTCCTTCCATTGATCAGACATTCCAAAACCCAGCTTGTGTTGACGAGGTACTTGTCTCGTTCATTAGCTTCTGTGCGAATTGACAATGGACAGTTTCGGGATTCGGTGATGATCACTGTAAATTTTTTCAAACGGCTCAATTTGCCTCCGTTCTTTTCTGTTACTTCAGCTCCAATTCGCAGCAAAAGCTCTTTCCAGGCACCAGTGAAATCCTTATTTGTAGAAGCAACTACAAAGTGTTCGCCCTTGAACAAATCTCTTAAATTGGCCGAGCCGACTTCGTGAGGTTCGATGTCTCGATTTTGAAAATGACTGTGACCCACTTGCAAGGCGTAATTTTTCCGATTCATCAGTTTACCCGCGCTTATGCAGTTCAAAATCCATGTGAAGTTGATTCGCTCGAAACCAAAGGCAATGGCACTCAGATAAGTAAGGGTGCGGCTCATGCGATCAGTGATGATAATGACCTATCAAAAAAGAAGGGACAAGTTAGATTGTAACTCATCCACCATGGGAAGCAAACTTACATTGGACGAAATTTTCTCTTTGGTTTTGTCAGGAAACTTGGCAAGAACTGTTCCACTGTGGTCAATAATTTTCTTTCGTAAGCTTTTCTTGTCAAAAACCTCCTCTTTGAGACTATCTTCCTCTTCTTCCTCTTCAGTCTCCGAATCCATACCGCTAAGGTCCTTTTCTTCGGGGTTGTGTTTTCCTTGTGTAATCATGAATTTGAGGCCTTTGAAGAGCTCGCTTTTCTTCGATGCAGATTTTCCATGTTTATCTTCGTCGTCGGTAGTCATTGGCAAATCAACATTTCGTTTTTCATTTGCTCTTTTACGGATCTTTTTCCTCGCACTGATGTTTTTCCCACCATCTTCGCCCTCGGTGGCACTGGTTTCTACATTACTGCCTCCTCTTTTCTTCGGAGTTTTGGTAGGAGTTTCCTTGATAGGCGTCATAGGTTTGGATCGCCGCTTTCCCGTCAATAAATTATCTAAGCTGACGTCTGCCATTTTTGTGTGGGTACTACCCTTGATTTCACCCTTTATGTCATTCCATTGATCCAGCTCCATGTGAACCTGATCGTGACTAACTTTCTTCACCGGCTCCACAGGATCTGAGTCGTCCGACTCGAGTTGTATCTCATAAAAAATCCTATTTGGGGTCGTCAAATCAGCGTACGATAAAATCGCGCCTGAGTTGTGCGTTAACGTTTCCTCATCATTCACATTGACACGGTTTCCTGGTACCAAACAATCAGCAGGTAAAATGTCCTCTTTCTTCAAAGATTTCTCAAAGCCATCATCAAAGAGAACTAAGAATCTTTGATTCTCCTCAGTAATCTGGTGGATTTTTCCAGGCCAATATTTAGTAGTAGTCTTTTCCACCCATTTGGCAAAAACACGCATTTCTAATTTCAATTCGTAATCGGTTGTTCGTGGTGTAGGGATGATGACCTTTCTTTGTAGTTTCGGTTTGAGGAATGATTGTTGTGGCAGTGGAGAGATAACATGATGTGGAGCAATATTGGCCTCGGGTAATATTGAGAGCCTATCTCGTTTGGAGCCTTCACTTGATATCCCTGAGGAAGAATCGGCGTTGTAGCCGCTTGATGTGCCACTCAGAGAGCTGAATTCAGAAAGACGTTTGTTTAAACCACATTTGGTTTTCAACCGTGAGCCAATTTCTGCAAGGTCTCCATCGTATTTCCAGTTTCCCAATACTTCATAATCTTTCGTATCATTCAGACGTCTGAAATCTGTGGACTTCATTGCTACCATCACATATCCTCCTCCTCCATCATCTTCAGGTGAGCTCATGGGCATGGGTAGAGTGGTGTTCTTGTCATCTTCATTGACTGGTTGACTTGCCGATATAGCCTCTTCTTCTTTGTTTTGAAGCTCATTTTCATTAACTGTAGTGTCTAGATTATCGCAATCATTCTTCTTCAGATTTTGGTCAAAATTAGATGTTTCGAGGGGGACGGTTTCTTTTTCGCTAACTGGACTTTCTCTGATGTCGACAGCAGTCTTATTGTCCTTGACCGTGCAGTCAGTCAGTCGACCTGGTGTGCTGGTTTCTGGATAATTAACAACGGCCGGTGAATTGTTGTCAGTCAAAATCGAATTTTTTGAAGGTGGAATGCTTTCAAAGGAAGGCTCCTGGGATTCGACCACAATTACAGAATCATCAGCATTGCTGGTAGTCTGACGACTTTCATCTGCTTGCAGTTCGGTGAGGCTGAAAGTATTTTCGCTACTTTCATTTAAGCTATCGCTAAGAGTAATAACGGAAATTTCTTTCTTGGGCAATTTGCCTGGCTTTTGCTCTTCAATGTCTGTCAGTGCTTCAGTTGCAGACCGCTTCTCATTTTTGTGCATTGTTTCAGATGGCGATGCTCCAATATTTGGCATTTCTGTCGCAGACATTTCTTCTTGGCTAATAGTTTGAGAATTCAATACTTTATTGTCAGAAGCGTCGGATGTATTAACATCTTCGTCTAAGAGTTCTAAGTGGAGGCTTTGAGTATTGGAAGTAAATGGGCTTCCTTGTGAGGACTTGACAACATCCGCCGAAAGGTTACCATCAACATTTTCTTTGTCTTTATCCATTGTACTTCAGTCCCGTTCCAGTTTCCATTCGCAAAGGCAAGAATTTTCCAGATTTTTTGACCGACAGTGTTTTCGCGGATTTTTATTTTTCAACCCAAAACAAAACGAGCGGAGTTCTTTCAGACGCAATATCGCAACCTTTCATTGTTCAACGTCCATGTTCCTGATGATGTCTTCGGCTAAATGCTCAAGTCCAGGATTGTTGATAAATTCCTTCAAGATATCCATATTTTATTGTAACCTATAAATATATATAAATGTAAACCATAAAAATGATAAAAGGGCAGTTCTTTATATTTAATTTTGATAAGAAGAAGGGACATCCTGGGAGAAATAGGATTGAGTGGATTGCGTAAACAGAGGCACACAAAAGCCATGCCACAGGAATTCCCCTGAGCAACATGTGGACTAAGCTTCGTTGGCGACCATTCCATAGGTCCTTTGCCACCAACAGTGTCAAATGCATCATTTCTATATTAGTATAGAAATGAATAAAACGTATTTCGAAATCCCAATGTTCATAGGTCCCATTGACAGCGTAAAAGTCTTCTAAGTCTAGTAGTAAAACGTACCAAGCAAGAAAGTGCCAAGCATATGATAAAACGAAAGCAATATGGAACATGATTAGGCCACACCAATTAATCAATCCATAAGGATTTTGGATCACTTTGGTCATTGTAATCAAGAAGATTGTACGAAGTGTTTTCTGTTTCTTCTTCTTGATGAACAAAGCTTCTAAATCCTTGGTAATAACTTTCATTCTTTGTCGAAAATGTCCGGTGGATTCATTCATTGCTTCCATATCTTTATCAATGTCCATAAAACTGATGATGTCTTCGGCTAAAAGTCAAGTCCAGGATCGTTGATAACTTCCTTGAAGATATCATATTTTGAGTTTTGAAAGTTAACTTTCAATGTAATATGTTTTTCGAGTTTTTCGCACATTTCGTATTCGTTTTCGGAAAGTTTTTGCTAAACGCAACAATCAGAAAAACCCTAGTTCGAGTGTGTACTGAGCGTTCAGCTTACTCCAAGAGATCTGAGATCAGCGAGATCAGTACTTCAGTACAGGAGAGATTTAGGAGAGACAAAACCTTCAACAATTGCCATCCGGACCACATCGAAGTCGAAGACCGAAGTCCCCATCATGCTCTTAGAATCCGGAGATCTTTTCCCTGTCATAGAAGAGGCTGTAGATATTCCATGGACGAAACGTAAGAATTTGATTGCCAATTTTCTATACAGAGGCTCGGTGACTTTCCAAACGCTCGTCTATGATAGTAATGTAGGGGACATTGCTCCTTTGTCAATGTACTTCAATCCAAGAAAATGGACTGTATTTGATCTCAATCAAAAATTCGGACAAGTGGCGGATGAAGATGATCGATCGGAAACGTCGTCAAATTTGACCATAGGGCCGTAAGTTCTGAAATCTTTATCTCTTTTTTTTCGGGTCAACATCGTTAAAATCTTATTTTTCACCTTTCCATTAGGAGTGCAGATTTGAAAAGTGCAACTTTGCTTCCACGTCTGGTCATCTTCAGGGAGAAGGCTTTGAAAACGTCATCAGAACTCTTCTCAATATCCTCATTTCCCATCTCTGTATGGACAGTACCTCCTCCTTCAGTTATGGTGACTCCAATTTCAACTTCAAAGCTTCCTTCGCCGCCTAAGAAATCACCACCTGGTATTGAAAGTGAGTTCTTTAAAAAAATAAGGTACAAAAACGTAAAAAAGAAAATTGTCTTTTTTGGTTAGGATCCGCAAGTCCAGACGACATGTTGCATCCAATTGCTCCTCCCAAAAGACGAAAACTGTCAGTGATTGAAGAAAGCACTCTATGTTGTGCTGTTGGACATTTAAAGCCTAAATCGGCCTCTACTTCCTCTCCTTGGACTCCTTTGATTACCTGTGATTCTCTTTCTCCCTTTATCTTCTTAGAATCAACTGTTGACGTGTTCGACGACAACGACAATGCAAACAAGCAAGATGTAAAACGAAGAAAAAATGTATTTGACGAAACGACACTGGCGGCCAGCTTACGTAAAATTGCGAAAGTTTTCTAGACAATATGAATAAACATTCTATGGCATTTACTACAGGGTGTCCCAACAAGTTTTAGATGAGAAGTTTTAGTGAAAATCTCAAATCTACGCGAAATTAGAATTTTGAAATTGCACTGCTTAGCTAAAATGTAAACAAACTTTCACGAGTTTTTTCGCTTTTCGTAACATTTAAAGATTTTGTGCTAAATTCCTGTCTAAAACTTGTTGGGACACCTGGTATTTAGCCTATTTAGGTGTTAAAAACTGGTGTATTTCAGTTTGAAGCTACTGACGTTTAAACTGCAGGGTAATGTCCTAAAGTCCTTTATTGTAGTAAAGTACACTGGGCCTGGGTTCGGGCATGGCTGCCACAGCCTTTTGAATCTCTTCCTCGCAGGAGGACACAGCAATAGAAGCTCTTTGTTCAAAGATGGCACAGCACATAGGAGTGGCAAAAGTCAAGATGATGCCGCAAATGCCCACCTAAAAGAAACCCAAATTTCAATCCAAATGTAAAATTAGAAAGGGTAACGGTCATACCTGTAATGGTGCAGATATGCGAGGATACTTGGCCAAGACGCCACGTTTCTCCAAGTAGTTCATAAAGAACGGAATACACATCATGCTGGGGGCAGCCATGCCAATCCGCGATAATACAACCATACTAATACCTTGCCGGGCGGCTATTTTAGATTTTCCAACAAAGGTGCCATCGGATGTCGTCATTTCAATACCTTCCGTAAGCTCCAATCTTCGCATGGAAGGGATATTGATACTGTTAGCGGCTCCTACCGCCACAAATGGCACAAACCTACCAACCAGAGGAGGCAACGACTTCACCAAGGCATTTAAGCCTAGCCTGCACAAAAAGTATTAGTTATCATCACGGATGTCGTCAAAAATGTGGATCCTCTTTCCCACTATTCGAAAAATCAAATTTTTGTCCAAAAATTCAATTTTGACAATCCCCCAACATTTTCACGAGTTTTTCATCCTAATTTTTTTGACAATTTTTCTCGTGAAATCAAAGTTGTCAACAGCTAAGAAGTCCAAAACCACAACATTTTCACGAGTTTTTCATTCGGGAAATCAAAGTTGAATATTTGGACAAAAAATGAAGATTTCGAACAGTGTGTCTTTGTAAGACTTACGCTGTACCCAATGCTCCACCAGTTGCTCCCACATAACTCGTTACTATAGGGTAAGATAAAAGTCATTGCAGGGCAATTCTTTCTCTAAAGAGGAAACTTACTAAGAGTACTCGTGGGGATTGGAGTACTTCCTGATCTGTTTGAATAGTTAACGTAAGAGTTGAATGTTTGGTTAAAAAATTGCCAAAAAGTCACTTGAGGAGTTGTCTTGTAGAAAGTCATCATCATGCCAGTGATGAACATGTTGCCAGGAACCTGAAATGCGATTCTACCGGGCATAAGCACCAGTTCGCCGGTATCGGGATGGAAAGCCGAATCATATAGTTGTTTATTCTTCCACAATTCATCTTCAGAGAGGCCGACATCTTCCCCCTTGCGGTACCGATTCACTACGTCCCCGGCTTGTTTGAGAGCGGTTGGAGTGGCAAAAAGGTTTAAAGGATTGGTAGTCGAAAAGAAGTGGTTGGCTCTTCCCCAATAGGTAGACTGGTCATAACGTGGAACGTCAATGTTCACTCTGTTATCTCCCATGTTTGAAAAAAAAGACACTTGTGCAACCGCGCCTGATTTACATTCAGTTATTCCACCTGTGGATAGAGACTGAAGTCAATTCATTGAAATCGCATACATATAACTGGAAAGAACCAGAGAAGGGCATGAAACCGGTTTTTGATATCTGAATCTGATCCGAATATTCCACCCAGGTATCTTCTGTGTTTGAAAAATACAATAAAAATGTTGCATTTTGGCTTGGTTTAAAAATTCTTTTGATAACTTTTCAGACATTGTGATAACTGTTATTGACGACAAAAAAGAAAGATGAATGATGAACAATATCAATAAATATTTTAGGGATTTTAGGTAATAAAAATCAAAAATAAGTGATCGTCTGTGAATCTTTATCGAAATCTGACCATTGTTTTTCTTCTGTCTTTTTCTAAGATGGCTTTCTTCTATTAGTATCTTATGACTCCTATGACGCTCTTTTAGCTTCGAAGGTCGTCTTTCTTTCTATTCCTACAGAACAATTATTTCTCTTACCATGTGACAACTGAAACACTGACCTATTTAAAAATCAAATTATCCTAACCTACAAGATATCGATAATGACTTACCGTGGTTTAATGTGCCTGTCAGTGTCTTCGAAAGTTAAATATTTCAAATTGAACAGTTTTGTCACTATCGTCAGTCACTTTGATTCGGTTGTTTGCAACTGAAGTCTGAACGTGAACTGCGTGCTTGCCTGCTTGCCTGCTTGAAAAACTGTAGTTTACAATTACACCGATAGAGGCGTTATTGTTGCTTTGTTTTCGCTTCAGCTTCAGAAGATTTCTGGCGGTATTTTTTCAGCTGAGAAAATTCCGCGAAATTAAAGTATTCTAAATTCATTGAAAAAGTAAAAGAAGATTTAAACGACATTGTCAATAAATTCGTGATTTGTTGTTGAACCTTCCAAGTCAATCATTCAAAAATGTCAGCCAAGAAGCAACGAAATATTCAAGATTTCTTTGGCCGCAAACTGTCTTCAGCATCTTCTCCCACTCCATCACCTTCTGCGAAAATTAAGGAGAAAACAGAAAATAAAGGCGATGATGGTTCCACTAAAAAATTAGATCAAACCACAGAGGAGGAAATGGATGAACTGACTCAATTATGTGTGGATGATGATGATGACATGGACGTGGTCGAGCCAATAGTTGAAAAGAAGAAACGCAAGCGAATCATTATGGAAAGCTCTGACGAGGATGATGAAGCAAATACTCCAGTCAAGAAGAAAAAGACTCTTGGAGAGACTAACCGATCCTATGATTCCTCAACCCCGAAAAGCACCAATAAGCAGTTCACACCTAGAGCCACGAAACAGGGGGACAAAGAAAATTCAACGCCACCTTCATCAGCCAAGAAGTTGAAAGATAAACTCTCACTTTTCGCTACACCTACTG
This sequence comes from Oithona nana, assembly GCA_900157175.1. NCBI lineage: Eukaryota > Metazoa > Arthropoda > Copepoda > Cyclopoida > Oithonidae > Oithona > Oithona nana. Next base: position 85,630 of record LT727913.1, on the reverse strand, counting down.
TGAAAGACTCTAAAGCATTAGATGAAGATACAAAGACTAACGGAGACCAAATGGAGACCGTTTCCTTTCCTCATCTCAAACACGAATTCTTGGACCCAAAGAAGATAAAAGATAAAATGAAGCACCGTCCGGATCATCCAGACTACAATCCTGGAACTCTGTATGTTCCAGATAGTTTTTTGAAAGAGCAAACGCCTGCCCAACGGCAATGGTGGGAATTCAAGCAGGATCACTATGATAAAGTCCTTTTTTTCAAGATGGGCAAGTTCTACGAGCTATTTAACATGGATGCCGTGTTGGCTGTGGAAAGATGTGGACTGATCTATATGAAGTCGAAAGTCATTGCTCACTGTGGGTTTCCCGAAGCAGCCTTTGAAAGATACGCAGAAGTCCTTGTTGATTCTGGATACCAAGTGGTCCGAATTGAGCAGACAGAAACGCCTGCCGACATGGAAGTACGCTGCAAGAAAATATCCAGACCTACAAAATTTGATAAAGTGGTCCGTCGAGAAATTTGCCGTGTACAATCGAAAGGCACAATGACAAACGGTGGTGTTGGTGACTCTGCTTATCTTACATCCTTCACTGCATCGAAGTCGCTTGAGGATGATTCTCAGATTCTGGTTGGGTTATGCTTCTTGGATGCCTCTGTGGGCGTGGTCAACCTATGCCAATTTTCCGATGACAAGGATCTCAGTTGTCTAGAGACTTTACTTGCTTTTTATCCTCCAACGGAGATCATTCAAGACCGATCATCCAAAAGTCTGGATTTGACCAGCTTGACCAGCAAGTTCAGTTTCGTACCCAAGAGAATTATTAATTTCCCTCAAGCTACAAAAACTCTCAAAATGTTACACGACTATTATGGAGACAAAAGTGACTGGCCTGCAGAGCTGTGTAAACATTTGGATGACACAGACAGTCTTGGCCTCACACCTTTGAAGGACTCAGAATTGGCTTTGTCTGCATTTGGTGCCGTTATAAACTTTCTTGCGGAAGCCTTGATTGACAACCTGGTCATGGAGCAAAAGCAAATAAAAACCATCAGCCCGCCCTTGGAAAGAATTGCTATTGCTGCTGGAGATCAAAATGGAAATCCCATGGGATCAAGAATGGTTCTTGACAACAAAACATTGCAACATCTGGATATCTTACCTAATCCCGATCATCCTGATGTCACTAGTTTGTTCAAAGTCATTGACAAGACAATGACTCCAATGGGAAAGCGTCTGTTAAGGCAATGGCTTTGCATGCCCTTACTTCAGTTGAAAGATATTCAAGAGAGACAAGATTTTATCAAGTTTTTTGAAAATCACCCTGAAGTCATTGGCACTTTACAAGAGAATCTGAGAGGAATTCCAGACTTAGAGAAGCTATGCTCTAGTATATATGCATCTGGAATAAAGCTACCTTCGGATCATCCAGAACAGGTCGGTAGTACATATACCTAAATTCTGTTACTTGNGAGTTTTTCACCCCAAAAAATCGACAATTTTCTCGGGAAGTCAAAGTTGAATTTTTGGACAAAAAATGAGGATTTCGAACAGTCTGTCTGATTGCTTTTCTCTTCATTTAATTTTCAGAGAGCCATATACTATGAGCAAGTAACCTATGCGGCTAAAAAAGTTGGCAAGCTTTTGCAGGCACTAGATACTCTTGAAAAGTTGCAATCATTGTTCCTAGAGAAATTAGACGTAAATGAAGACTGTACCTTCCATCGTCTTATTTCAAAGCAGTTTCCTGACATTCGATCTATTCTCAAATTCTTTGAAGATGCTTTCAATCATTCAGACGCTGTCAAAAGTGGAAAAATTATACCTAAGAAGGGTGTCGATGAAGATTTTGACCAAGTTGTTGAAGACAAGCTTGAATTGGAAAATGAGCTTGATGCCTATCTGAGAGGACAAAAGAAGAAGTTTGGCACCTCGGACATCAAGTATTTCGGAAGTGGCAACAACATGTACCAGGTATAAATATAATACACATGTGTTATGCAATCCAAATGATTACAAAATACATTCTCTTTTACACAGATTGAAGTCCCAGAAAGTTGCTGCCGAAAAGTTAATTCTGACTACACTCTGAGCTCTCAACGAAAGGGCTTCAAAAGGTTCACAACGGACGAAACAAAGGATTTTTTGGCCCGACACACCCAAGTCGAAGAACGAGAAGCTGAAGTCTTGTCCGAAGTCAACCGTAAAATTTTCCTCAAGTTCAGCTCGCATAAAAAGATTTGGGATCAAGTCATTCATTTGGCTAGTGAGACGGACGCACTGATGAGCATTTATTTGTACAGCAGCAATCTCGGCGATGGATCTTGCTATCCAGAATTTGTTTGCGCTGGCGAGAATCCGACTCTAAGCTTCAAGCAAGGCAAGCATCCAGTGGTCATTTCCGCCAATCCAGACCTGGCTTTTATCCCAACGGACTTTCATTTGGATGAGAAATTAGCCATCTTAACCGGAGCAAATATGGGAGGGAAATCAACATTGATGAGAGAAACAGCACTTCTTACCATCCTTGCTCAAATTGGCGCCAGAGTGCCAGCCTTGGAGTTTCGATTGTCTCCCGTTGACCGCATCTTTACGCGCATTGGAGCCTACGACAACGAAAAGGAATCTACTTTCTTCGTTGAGCTGAACGAGACTAGAGTTGTGTTGAGATATGCCACCAAGCATTCTCTAATTCTTATTGATGAACTGGGAAGAGGTACAACCACTTATGACGGGTGTGCCATAGCTCATGCTGTGGCCAAATCTTTATGTCATAGAGGGTCGCGCACTTTGTTTTCCACTCACTACTTTGAACTGATGAAAGAGTTCACAGAGAGAGAAGATATGCAAGTCTATCACATGGGTGTCATGGAAGAAGAGGAAGATGTGGTTTTTATGTACACTGTGACTCCGGGTCCTTGTTCGAAATCTCATGGATTCAACGCAGCTAAGATGGCAGGTCTACCCGAAGGAATTATTGCCAACGGAATCCGAGTGGCGGAGAGTTTTGAGAAAGAAAACGCAAATTTATTTCAGTTGAGCCAAATTCTTCAGTAAGAAAAAAAGACTGGCAAATGTATTACTAATTACTATTATTGTACAAGTACACTTTTTTAATCGGAGAGCATAACGACTGCTTTCTGTAAATTGCGCTTGTAGAAGGGGTAGTCCTGATTCAACATATCGATGATCTTTCTGATCTCAGAATTTTGATCTCGCAGTGCCACAATTTCGTTGAGTGCCATATCGTCATTTTCAACTGACATTTTGTACTTTTTAGTTTTGACTGCTCGGTACCATTTGGCACGGGTTTGCAACGTCAAAATCTCCACCATCTTCCTTTCTTTCCCGTGAATATACTTGAGAATCAAGTTGTTCAAGTCTTGAGATTTTTGCTGCAGATCTTCCAACAATCGTTGCTTCTCTTCCAATTGACTTACTAAATGACTTTCTCTATCTTCAGATTGAGAAATCATCACAGTCAGCTCCTTTTCCTCCCTAGCCAATTTCTTTAACCTGGCTCGTAAATCGTCAATTTTACGATGGACCAGCACTCGCGTGGTTTGGGGCCTTTGTGAGGCTCGGTGAGTGGAAGTTGCCAAAGCTCGGTTAACCAAAGTGTCACGTCTGGAGACGCAGTTAGCCAGAGATTCCATCAGCTCTTTGGTCATCCGAGAGACTTGCTCGGCCCTCACCTGTTTCTTATGCAAGCCCACTTTCAGGCTTTCCAAGTTGTCTTTTTCTCGCGATACCATTGACCTGGTTTGAGAGGAGGACTTGACCTGTTCCTCCCATGAAACCAGATCTTGTGCAGCTTGTATTGCCGTCAATTTTTCCGCCTCCACTTCTTTGGCTAGCTTTTCCACCTCACTTTTGATAGCTTCCACATGTGAGACTAGATTGGACATGGCATTGACTTCAAGTGCTCGTTTGCCCTCCAGTGACTCGACAGCATTGTTGTAACAGGTTTTTTCGTCACTAAAGTCTTTGTTGATCCTGGTAATGGCCCCGTGCTTGACGTCAATCCTGCGCTTCAATTCAGCCAAACTCTGCTTCAAATTCTCAATGTCTGATTGCATCTTCATCTTTTTCTCTTGCATGATCAGATACTTCCTTTGCAAATCAGTTAGGGTGGCGTTAGCTTCAGTGCGAGTCTCAATCAAGTCGATGAACTCGTTTTGGTACTTGAGCCAAGATTTCTTGGCTGCGTTACAAAAGGCTTGAGTGGCTTCGATTTCAGCCTTGGTTCTTTCAATGTCCGTCTCAAGGGGAGACAGAGCGGCACCGTCCCGGGCAATGATTAGTTCATCCCTCTCTTTGACTTTGAGGTCGATCTGGCTCTGCTTTTTGTCAATGATAGCTTGAGCCTTTAACAAACCAGCCTCTGAAAAAGAAATTTTGGTTAAGAATTGGTCAAAAAAATCCGGAAAAAAATTGCCCGCAATCACGCAACCTTACCAATTTGATCCAATAGCTTAGTTAAGCCATCTATTTCATCCTCGTAGTAGCGAATATCTTCGTCTTGGTGGTCCACAACAGCTGCTTTGGCCATGATGTCCTCCATGGCAGTGGAGGTGTTGTTGTTTGTATCGATCAAGCTGTCTTCCAAGCTTTTGGTTTTCTCTCGCAAGTCTTTGATCTTTTTCATAGCATTGGCGGAGCTTTTGTCTGCGGCCGCTTGCTCCCGATCCAACTGCAAATTCTCTTCGCTCAATTGTCGTTTGATGTCGGTCAATTTTGTAACGCAGACTCGCGCCTCAAGCAGTTCTTTTTCAACCTCTTGGGCCTGCGTTTCAGTCATCTTGAGCGTATCGACAGTCTTCAAGTGGGACTCGTGAACCTTGTTCAATTCCAACTTGGCTTCTTCGACTTGAGCAGAGGTCCGTTTAATTTGATTCTTGCGTTGAAGACAAAGTCTTTCAGCCTTTTGACTGAGTGTGGTCAATTGCTCGTGTCTCTCTTGACAAACCACAATCTCCTCCTTAGTGCCTTCAATTTCCGCCTTGACACTCTTCAAAGCCAGTTGCTGATTTTTCAAAGCCATCCGAAAACTCTCTAAGGCTTCGTCGCGTTTGCCAAGATTGATGACTGCAGTTGTCCATTTTTGCATGATTGACATTTTTTCCAACCGAACTTTTTCCGTTTCTTCCTCGGAGTTCCGGACCAAGGATTTGACTTCTTCCGTTTGGATTTGCATGGCATCGGCCGCCGATTGGTATTCCAAGGCTTTCTGTTCCAAATCTTCCATGTCTTTGGATAGTTTGTCCAAGTACAAATCTTGGGCTTGCTTGCGCTCTTGCAATCGCCTAAAGTCTTCTTCGGCTTTGGATGCTTCCGTGTGCGAGGCATTGACGGCGCCCGCAGTATCCACGCGCCTTGCGGTCAACAAGATTTGACCGGCCAGCGCTCGGTTATGCCGTTCTTTCAGCCTCTCATGAGCGTATGAGGCATCTTTGTACACTTCTTGCAACTTGGTCAGTTTGACTCCGTACTTCTTGTTGGCATTTTCCAATTGCAGCCTTTGTTGGGCCACACCTTGCGTTTCATCGCTAACCTTTTTCAATGTACGTTGCTCTAATTTGAGCAATCTTTGAGTCTCGTGTAACTGATTGGTCTGAAATGCTCGATTCTTCTTCTTGTCCTCATTTTCTTTGAGCAGAAATTCGTACTCCTCGTCCGCTTCTTGGAGCCGCTTTTTTAACGCCGCTTCAACGGCCTTTTGAAAGGCCAAGAGCTTTGGGTGGTCGGGTCCCAAATTTTTTTGCTCTTCTGTTGAAACTTCTAAGGTCTCGGTTGAAGCCATCTTGGCAACTTTTGCAGTTTGATCAATAGAACAAACTACCTGACGACGACGAGGTGGAGGAGCTTTCCTCTACTTTCGCATTTCCTGCACATTTCATCCCCCCTCTCTTGCTAAACCAGTACACTGATTTATGCGCACTAATTTTGGCTTGGTAAATGAAGCAAAATTCCAACAAAATTTTTGGCTCAAAAGAGACTTCATTAGATGAATTGTACAATTTTCTTGAAAAAGGAAGTATTTTATTTGTCAAATGAAAAGGAGATACTTTATGATTATGTCTGATCATTCTTTCGTATTGTATGCGGCATTTTCCATTCCTATTTCATCATCAGTGGTGGTGGATTTTTTTGCCGAGCGATTTCTCTTGCAGCACACATCAAATGCGGATTCGCCCTTACCAAACGCTTCACCTGCAAAGTCGATTTTGAAAAATGAAAACACAAGTCGATATGGTCGGTTAGGTTAGGTGTCTTACTGACCTTCTTTGATTGTGTCAGGCAATTGTTTGCCATTGGTTTCGGGCAAAAACAAAGTCAAAGTGCCTGAGATTAAAGCCACCACAGCAAATATAACGATGACCAGGTCCCTATTAATCTTGGCCACTTCTCTGCCAATGATTGGTGCCAAAACCGAACCCACCCGCGCCATTGATGAAGAAGTGCCAATTCCAGTGTTTCTCACCACCGTAGGAAATATTTCTGCGGCTTGGACGTAAATGATGGCAAAAGCACAGACAGCTCCAAATTTTCCAATGGTTGCCATGACTAACACACTTTGATCCGTAGGCATGGCCAAACTGAGCAACAAGGAGCCTCCCAGAAGGAAATACATGAAGGCTAACGGCGACCTTCGTCCCAAATAGTAGAGCAAAGCAATGCAGAGACCATAGGCTGGAAACTCAATTAGGCCAGAAATCAGAGTATTGATGTAGATGTTGCCAGGAAACAAAGTTCCGGAATTGAAAGTCAGCGCGTAGTATACAAATGAGGCAGTGAACCAATTGAAGTATTGGATGAGGGTATTTTTCAATAAGTTGGGTGTCCGGAACAGGTCCAAAATGCTTGGTGTGGACTCGTCATCATTCTCTTTTCCTTCATCTAATTGAAGATTGCAACTTTCGGCAGGCCAGTCTTTTCCATTGGTCTTGGCAGCCTTTTGGAGGATAGCTTTGGCTTCTTCCACTCTTCCTTGGGATATCAGCCATCTTGGACTCTCAGGCATGAAGTAGTAAACAAAGATCAAAATGGTAGGAGGAACTGATATGATCAACTGCAGGTTCCTCCAATTTCTCTCGGCATAGCCAATGGCTGGAAGGAGGCTGTAGGCCAAGGCCCAAGGAAACTCAAAGCCAATGCCGCAAAAGGTCTTCCTGAAAAGCAAAGGATCATTTCAACATTGTGAGCTAAGAGAAAAGGGAAATTGTCCGTGTTTTGTTTGTAAAACAGGGCGAGTTTTGGTAAAAATCAGCTGTTGAATGGGACGCACTTTGGCAAATCAAAACAAAAACAAAATGGCGCGAAAATTCAAAGATCTTTACCAATGTCCACCAACCATCTCCATGGCATAGACAAAAAACGTAGTGAAAAAGCTGACTGACGCAAAGGCCGTGAACATGCGTAGAATGACAAAGGTGATCATGGTGTTAGCAAAGGCCACGGCCGTGGAGAAAATGGACATCAATACTGCCGCCATAATGATAGTTTTCTTCCTTCCCACTTTGTCAGAGACAATACCGGAGACAGAGGCCCCAATGAAAATTCCCAACATGTACAAGGATTGAGCAAGTGTGACTTGCCAATTATTGCCACACACCAAACTGAACTGTAATAAATCATAAGTTATCATTGGTGCCAATGCTTGATATCAAATATTACTTACATCAGTCACAATTGAGGATTCAAAGTCTTTGGTCTCAAACTCGAAGGCTGTGCAATTTTTTGTGGTGAGTGCACCGTTGACGTACTCTTGGGCTGATGTACCTTTTTCCATGGCAATTTTATTCAATTTAGTGTAGTCCAAGTCATACACATTACACTTGTCCACCGTTCCGTTCACACTCGGATTGGAAAAATTTCGCCATTGACTCAAGGATTGAAACACACCTTGGGGAGCTTCGATTCGGCAAAAATAATCTCCTTCTAGCGATAGAAAAGGTGTGACCAAGGTCTGGAAGGATCCAAAGACAAAGTGGAGTCCAAGTGGTAGGAAAAGCATTGCCTGCCATCTTCCGAAATTGCCAATCAGAGAAGTAATTTTATCCTCTTCTTCCTTCATTTTGATATCCTTATCACAGTTAGTATTTCATTCAGCTAGCTCCGTTTCCTCTCGAGGTCTTTGGACACTGCAATAGTCACCGATTTAGCAGTTTACAGGTAGTTTCTGTTTTTGTGTGAATTTAGCTTGCGTCGTAGTCCGTTTTTTCCTCCTGGTAGTAGGTATAACACTGCACGCGCGCGCTCCTCAATCAAGCCCGAGGCCTAATAATGCGTTTCCTACTGGTCATTCAACAGGCACTCACACACACTCAGAACTTTTTGCGCTTCCCATATCAAGGTACAACTTGACTTTAATCACGAGAAAAAAAATGCAGAATATCGTGTACTGACTAAAGTTTTAAAGCCTCTTTATCGATTAGCAAGAATGCTATTGAAAACATGCTGCAACATAGACTGCAATTAGGCTGCAATTTAAATTAGCAGGCAGAATTGTTCAAGATGCTTTCAAAAAGTATGCAAGTTAAAAAGTGAAACAATAAAAGGGATCACTAACTAAGAAATTCCCCCAAAATCAGAAATTCCCAAAAACTGCGATAACTTCATTCTTATGACTAATGAGATTGCGTGTACAGATGGGACAAACCCGTATGAGTAGTTCTAAAAAGAATTTTCAACGTTTCGCTTTTTATCTTTTCGCTACATGATTTATTAGGATTTTGTGGATTTTGTAGGAAAATTTTAGTTACATACGTTAGGTATGTCCGGTATGTCAACAGTATCGAGATGCTAATTGAAGAGTAAATCTAAATATTATCTTGCGGAAGTTTTTAGATTGGCCTAAGAAATCCTAAGAAAATGATTACAACTTCCGTTTCGACTAAGTACGAGACGACGTAGTTTCAGCTTATACTTAATTGGTAATGTATAAATGGATGGTAAATCAAAGTTGAATTTTTGGACAAAAAATGAAGATTTCGAACAGTGTGTCAGAGCAGAACTTTTTTCTATGGTAGAAAATCCAACATTCGAAAACAAAAATTCAGCTTACCTTGTCTTGGTTGTCTTGGCACATCACTTTGGTCTAAGCCCTTTGCCGAATAGGCATATTTGACTCCCCGGCAGTCATTGACACTACTGCCCAGTGCTGTCCCCGATACACTGATGAATATTAACAGAAATGCTGAATTCCACTGCATTTTGTGGCGCTGAAAATTGTTATTGGATTCTTCCAAACCCACTCATGCCTTGACAGCACAATGCATCAGAAAAAGTCTCACTGTGTAGTCTCAGCTGATTATTGCTGAAGGAAGCTGAAGCGTTAGACCACGGCGCTGCTCGAAACACGACTGAGTTTACCTCAGCAGTAACGCAGTTCAGCAGCCTAGCAAGCGCGGGAGAGTTTTGAGCGCTGACTGAGCTGCTGTTTACGGTGCCGCTGAGACTATCGGCGATCACTGCTTTGCCGGCCTTCTTGAATTAGGTGTTTCAAAATGTTCGATTTTTTTAGTGGAAAGAAAGTGCGAATTGCTAAACCTTGAAAAGTCAATTCTACCAAAGTGGGAAGTGTGATAGCAAATCTATATCGCGGTCAAAAACGTCAAAAATACTCCTTAAGTAAATCCTGAAAACAATTATTTATTGGTCCGGATGTGAGAAAATCGAAAATGGTCATCAGTCTGCTGGCAGAATGGCAGTAGTCGGTCAAGTTCTACATCAGTGTTGTATCTTGTGATTTTCAGATGAGGTGGTACAAATCCAATAAGCAAGGACTTTCCCTTATTGTTGTTGACCAAATCTAATATTAGTCTCCTCCCTGCTGCTCCTCGCTAGATAAAAGAAAAGGCAATGATTCAATACGTACCATAAAAAGAAAGCAGTACAGAAACGCAGGAAGAAAAAGAAGAAATCAAAGTGTGTCAAATCTTCAATCTGATGTGTGTAGTCGTCATTCATCGTATTGGGGGATCCCTTCTTCTTCAGCGGATTTGAGCCCCTAAAAAAAGTCCAATATGAGCTCACATTGCTGGGGCATGGCAAGGGGAAAAGATCTCTCACTCTCTTCAAATATATCCCCGTTTGTCCCAAATGTTCTAAGAAGAAGATTGAGGATCGCCAAAGCCTTTGGTAGAACTACCAGTAGCACTGGCGGGAAATGACGAGAGATTTATCCCTCCTAGATGGAGTGTAGTTGAGCTCAAAGAGATAAACAAAAATTGGATGATTGGACTAGCTTCGTGTCCTTTCTTTTATCGGTTCATAGTTTCATACCCAGATCTGCATTACTGATCCTCCGGATTGACGGTGAAATGTGATCTTTATAATAGAAACAAATTGCTAGAAATAAGAGAAGAAACGAAGGAAGGATACACAGTAAACATGTCTTGCTTGATAGATGAGACCTTAGATGTATTTTGATGAAGACTACAAAGTGTTAGTTTGTGTTACCATTAGATTGGAAAACGTCAACGACAAATAAGATGCGAGGAATGGGCGAACATTTTAAGAAAGGTTGCGTGATAAAAGGAATTATGTTGCGCTAATACAACGGGTCCGGATTCTTTCTTTTCTACATTGCATTGAGACCTGACATAAAAAACAACTTTGTACACAGAAACCGCACGACCTTTTAGCTCAATAGATTTTAATTGAAGTTTTCCTCGGAGGCAATTCATCACAAAAATGGGTTCAAATCATCAAGAATTATTCTAACACTAATTCATCTGGTTTAGATGTTTTATTTCAGCCTGATTTTCAAAGGTGATTTTTCAATATTTGGCAAAGTCCAACGAGCACTTTAAATAACAATTGGATCATAATCAATAGTAGCACTGATAATTCTGTTTGATGATGGGGTTTTAATAAGGGTTTTTAAAGGTAGTGACAATTTTTTGTTATAAACCAGCTTCAAGGGGGACAAAAAGTGATGATGATATTGTCCATCAATTTCGGACATTTCTTCAAAGCATTTAGAGAGGTGTGTGTATTTATTAAAAAAAAGAAGATAATGTGTGCTTTTTAACAATTTCTAATTTTTCCAACAACAAGAAACATAAAAGTTGTCTTTCTTTTTTTTAAAGCTTTATATAGTCAGGAGTGAAGTTTTTAAAGAGGATATCATGAAAAAATGGGTCTGGAAGCTGATAAGAGTAGTAGGTGCACTGGTCAAGATCATTTTTTTCAGTGCCCTGAAATTGTAATAGAGGAAGTAGTGGTAGTACATTTTCGAAAAAACATGTCTTTTTTAAGGTTTTGAATGGTAATTTCTTAATAACAATCAACGATTTTTTGGGGGTTTAATTAGTTGTGTATCACTTTGACTTGTTCGATGATTTTTTAACTTTTGCAACAGTAAAATTGATGATGTTTTTGTACGGTTTTTTGTCTCGATTTCTGTGTGTTTTTAAGGTCCTAGTCCTTGAGGATCTTGTTCTCCGCGAACTTCAGATTTGAGCTTGACAAAGTCTTTGGCCACTTCGTCATTTGTTCGTTGCGACAAAATACGCAAAATGGTCAAACCAGTCTCATCCATTTGAATACGACGTGCCAGCGAAAGCCAACAAGCACATGAGCCCTGAAAAATAATTATTTAAAAATATTTGGAAAAACTAGAGAATCTGAATTTGATTTTTTGAACCAAATGTAATTGTGGTCGACGAGCGAGCGAAGCGAGCGAGGAGACCACTCTCTACACTGGATGAATTCACCCCCTTCTATTATGTAGATACTAGGGTCCAAAAAATGAGCAAAAAGTGACGGAAAAGTAAAGTTGAAGTATTCTTAGGACAAGGGTGCAAAAAATGAGCAAAAAGTGACGGAAAAGTAAAGTTGAAGAATTCTTAGTTCAAGGGTCAAAAAAATGAGCAAAAAGTGACGGAAAAGTAAGGTTAAAATATTCTTAGTACAAGAGTTCAAAAAATGAGCAAAAAGTGACGGAAAAGTAAAGTTGAAGAATTCTTTGTACAAGGGTCCAAAAAATGAGCAAAAAGTGACGGAAAAGTAAAGTCCAAAAAATGAGCATTTCGCCGTGTTTTGTACTATCGCATCGCTCGTCGACCACAGCCTACGGCCCCCTATTCAAATTCTCGGGGAGGACGCCCCTGCTTAGATTTCAGCTTAGGTATACTCAATTGGTAATGTATAAATGGATGGGGTTGCGTGGAAAATATGGTGAAACAGTAGCATTTATTCAATAGACAAGACATTTAAAACTTTGGCTGATAAAGATTTTACATTAGTTGGTACATGAAACTCTAAATCCATTAAGCTCTTATTCAACACCACTTTGGCTTTATGGCAGTTGGCAGCTAGAGCCCAAATGCTGGTAAGGGCCAATCTTGCTCTGACTTCGTCTTCTTTTTGTAAGCAGCTAGGCAAAAGTCCCAGATAGTTGGGTAGGAGGAGGAGCTTAGCTCGTCCAGAGGGATGGAAAGACAAGTTCCGCAAAATGGCCAACGCAGGCAAATTGTCATGAGCCTTGTCAACTAACTGATCGACGAGTTCATTACTTTTGGCCAGCCACATTTGTCCATCGGAATAGGTAGTGAGTGAGAGAAGTAAATCAAGCCACAAAACTTCCGAGACTGGAGTTGTGACGTCGATATCCCGACTACATTGTCTGTTCAAGAACTTAGGAGTACGGATCAACCAAGAGCGACACTCTACACTGGTCAGACTGGCTGTTATGATCCGGAAGGAATAGGGTATCCATACTTTGCTTCTGATTAAGTTGTCACCCAAGTTGTCATTGCTAAGCAAGTCGACGAGCACCTGCATGAGACTGGAGGACTTTCCTTTGTCCACCCAAACATTGAATGGCAGTGAAGCTTTGGCTGCTGGACAATCAGCGGTCAAAGTTGTCAGAAAACTAAGGAGATTTGTGATGGTGACCATGAGACTTCTTTTGACATCAATCAACAATTGACTGCAAAGCTTTACTGCGACGGGTACCAGTTTCCGATGTATCGCCAAGTCTTGTACCAAAAATATTTGGGCACCAGGATTGGAGTAGCAGAAATTGTTCAAGAACGACAATGATTCGTTGGTCAACTTTGGCTTCTCAAGCATTTGCACAGTTTCGTTCACAAGAGATTGTTCTTCCATCACGGCTTCTTGTGTCAAATGACTGATGATCATGAGATGCTTGAGCGCTGCTCTTTTGTTTCTGGAACCAATCAAACTCTTCGAAAGGATTTGTACAACTTTTGGGTCCCAAAGATCAATCCTTGGTAATCCTTGATTTCCAGCATTGGTATGGACTAGGAACCTTGACAAAGCTGTGCAAAAATTAGTGCCACTGCCGTCTGCGGCACATCTAGATTCCATTTCTAAAAGAGCTATTCGATACTTGTCCACAAGGCGTGACATTTCATTACTTATGGAAGGTTTTGAGTCGACTTCTTGGGAGGAGGTCAGTAAAAGGGCAAATAATTCCAAAAGCTTGTCCGGTGATATTAATAACCGATGATACGCTGTGACCAGCATGGACAGACATACACACTTGTCCTCTTCAAGTAGCATTGGAGCTGCCCAAGAATAATTGACCACGCATATCATAATGAAGTCAGTCAAAGTGTGCAGGAGGCATTGGTCTTCAATCCTCAAGTTATAATTGGTCAGTAGCTTCAAAGTGAGGGGAAAGGTACTTGTTTCCAATTTGACCAAAGATTGATACTTTTCTTCGGTATTATTATCTTGGAAGACGATTAATCGCAAAAATCGCAAAATTCCAGCTATCAAATGAGGCGTTGGAAAGTTTCCTCCAGTGTCAAGCATTGAGAAATCATGAGTCTCAAAAATAGAGTTGCTATTCGTCAATGTGGACCGGACACTTTCTTCTGTCATGGAGGACTCCAAATGCTGCGAATGATGGTGATCAAATGCCAAAAATAACCTGACAATAACTTCTTCAAGATTGATTCCTTGGAAAAATGGTCGCAAGGATGCCATGCCAACCAGTTTTAGGCCACTTATTTTTTCATGGACAATCGGTCCATACCAATGCGCTCCTTTCATTGACCCCTAAAATATGATGATGAGCAATTGGGTTAATGTACTTAAAATGCGGATTCTTACCAACACTAAAAGATTGTAAAGCGTATTTAAAGCGCTGGTTTTAACATAAGATGATTCGCCGTTTTCTTGTACCACCTCCATAAGTGTTTTCCACAATTCAGTACAATCAGATTTACCGAGCAGTAAATTGGCACCTTGATCTGTGGTGGCCAGACTTGAAGCTATTTGGTAACCTAAGGATCGTATTACAACACATCGATTTCTCCACGTCTTGCGGAGCCAATTCATATTATATTGGACATTCTTGAGACTAGTTGTTTGATCTTCAAGGATGGCTTGATCCATAATCAGCAATGCTTGAATGACTTGACCCCGGCCTCGAAACAAAGTTGGACTGTGTTGGTTGATCATCTTGGCCAATCTCGTGATTTGCTTTGGTGCTACCATTTTCATCTTGAGGGACCAATAATTAAACTCGTACTGGGTCATTTTATCTTCAATTTTGTCCTTGATGCAAGGAGGTAGATGACGATCATTAGAGCAGCAGTCCAATAAGAATTGTCCAACTTTGTGATGTCCTCTAATAAGCAAATCTATTCCCATCTTCCTCGGTTGGTCACGACAAAGGAATTCCATTAGGTTCTCACATCCCTCTTGAAGAATGCCCATCAAGATATCCTCAGTCGGTCTCATTTTAGTGAGTAGTTCGGTAATGAGCTAAAATTCAAAGTCATTCACTTTTGATCATGAAAGTGTAAGGAATAAATGTTTACTTACTAGGAACAGTTTTTCGTCATTCCTTGAGTTTGGTGTGATTCTCAAGAAGCGGGACAGGCCTTGTAACCATGGTAAAGTCAAAATCCAATTGTATTTTTCAACATTGTCTTCCAGAAGATTCAAGTGGAGGATGACCTTGTGCAGAGCCTCAGACAATTCCTGGTGAGTTTTGAACTTGCTCAACCGTAAAACAATGTCTTCAATAATAGCTTCACTGAAGGATTCTTGCACTAGCAAAAGTTCCTCCTTACTTAGGACTAATTTAGGAGAAAATCGATGGTCTCCTTTGGCTTCTTTCCACTGAAATAAGATATGAATACCACCAAACCAGGCCAAGTTCCAGTACACCTTATAAAGTAGAGCTTCAGTGTGCGACGAAGAGAAACTTGCTAAGAAGTTGTCTGGAACTGATGCTGATCTCGATGTGGCCTCGACTACCTCAATGGGAAAGTTCGTCGTTCTCACCATTTCTGATGGCAAAGTTAAATGTGATCCAGTAGTGCCAAGACAAGGAGCATAGAGTAGTAATGACAAAGTCACAACAATATCATTAAGTACTTGTGGAGTAGTTGAGAAAACAAAAAGTCCTCGGGTGAGAGTGTAGTATAATAGTTTAAGTAAGTCTTCTTCAGGTTTAACTTTGCCAAGCTGATGAGTCAAAACTGTTTTCAAGACCTGAATGGCTGAAGCGTATAATGTTAACCAATGATTGAATTGTTCATCAATGCACTTATCCAATAGGAGGGTTACTTTTTCCACGCCATTGATGTCCATAAATTCTTGATGATGACCAGGGTAATTTTCAAGGTAAGTCAGTAACTGTTCAAGCGCTGTCTGTCGACTCACAATATCGTAGTCTGGAGATGAGTGTAAGACGTCCAAGAGCTTTTTAATGTCCTCTTGAAATTCCGATGAAACGTCAATGATGTCCTTAGCAGTTCTCATGTTCAAGACAAGAGGTTCCTTTCCATACGCTACTTGGGTCAAATCTTGAGCGACAATTGCGGAAAATCGAGGAAGTTTCATTGCCGAATTAGGTTGCCTGGACAAAAGAGTTCGAAGACATCCTTGAGCTTCCCTCCGGGCTGATTCACTTTTTGACGTTAGAAGTAGTCGGAGATTACCTTCTAAGCTTGCTTGGACAGCATGATCATCGGAATATCTTTTTTTCAGCCAAGAAAACAAAGTTTGGTCGTAGCCAATGCTGCATTCAATCAAGATCAAGTTGGGCTGAATCACTTTTTTCTCCACCATTTTCCACATTTTCTTGCCAAGCACTTTCTCACTCTTGAGCAAGTAGAGTACAATTTCAGAGGCCGCTTTCTTCACCATCTCCTCTTCAACGTCTTCATCACTGAGGACAATTGCGAGACATTTGGCAAATAGGCGTCCCTTGTCCAAAATAAGAAAGGTTAAGTCTAATTTTCCCGTACCATTGAGGTCCAATGCTTGTCCCACGCCAAGAATATCTTGAACGACATCATGGAGTTGGAACAAGGCTTCCGAACGCACTTGGCTGGAACTTGAGTTTAACAATTGTAAAATCATCTCTGATGCTAAATCAGCTTCTTCTGAATCCCGGATTGTTCTGGCAACTTGCATGATCAAGGGTATCCATTGACGGAAATTTTCGTGGAAGGTTAAAGCAGGTAAAGCTAATTGCAAGTCTTTCAGCTTTGGCACGGCAAGCTGATCTTGATGAGTATCCAGCATGACTTTTATACTGTACTTGATCGATTGTAAAGCTTTATGAGTCTCTTTGAAATCCCCATTCTCGATCCCTAATTGTTCATGTAGATGTTGGTGACTTAAATAAAGGGTTGGGTCATTCCAAGCCACAGACTGAACAAAACAGGCTAAATTGGATGCTGAGTTATTGATTTTCTTGGTCAAAACAATTGCAGCCTTGAGGACGAGTAGGAATACACTCCTACCCTGTCCTCCGAAGCTACTTCTTTGAAAAACGACAAGTGCTTTCAACATTTCATTCTCCACCTCGTTGATACTTTCCTCTACGTCTTTGTATAAACTCAAGTCTTGGGGAAAAATCAAGTCTATTAAAGTCATCACTGCTTGAAAGAGTTCATGGTTGGCATTAGCAGACCTTAGCATATTCATATTTGAAGACTCAAGTTGCCAAGCTTGAACAACATTGCTCAGAATCATTAAGGCGAACTCGTAGGGTTCAAGTTGTCTTCTTTTTAGTTGAGTGGTGTTGATTGGATCGGCAAAGCTGTCCTCTTCAATACTGTCTTGGTCAATATCTTGACCAGTGGTACTCATCAATTGCAAAATCGAATCTTGACGGTGTGATTTGACTTTAGAACAAAATGTCCAGCGATGTGTCAGACTGGTGCACAACTTGGCCAATGCTTGCGCTGACAAAGAACGCAAAGCTTGGTTGCTATTGGTAAGCAGGAGGTCTTGTAAGGCAAAAACGATGTCTGGTCTTTGCAAAAACACCTCGGCGGGGAAGTCGTTTATGACATCACCTTGGAACTCGACGCAAGCATCTCGTATCACTTCCGGCTTGAAGGACGTCAACGATGAATGTACAGCTTCCAAATGGTTTCTGTCAAGTCTGGATAAAGTGTGCCAATGGAATACAGACGCCATTTGTTGGGGATATGAACCTTCTTCGTCTACTTCTAGTGCGCTCTCATCACGTCCGGAATCAAAAGTTACCTTTTTGATGTATTGCCGAGACACCGGAGAATAATTTCGTTTCTTAACGCTACTGGAGTTTGTGGCTTGGAATAAGTGGGGTGGCAATGACAGGTTTCTTTGCTGCAAAAATTCTATCGGTGGTTGTACCACTGAAGCAGAATGGTCAGCAGTTGCTCCATATGAAGTTAGCAGTGAAGAAGATTCGACTTGAGAATGATCAGCATTGGTAAAAAATGATTGTAAATCTCTTATAAGCTTGATGGTCAAGTCATCTTGTGCAGAACCGTATTTGACACTCCAATCTTCCAACACTTGGCCAAGATTCAAATTGGCTAACATTCGATGAGCATGAGGACTATCTTGAGCAAGAGACTTTAACAAGGTCAACACTTTGTTTTGGGACACCAATATAGATTTACAAGTGAGGTTTTCTGTATTAACTTTATCATTCAACCATTTGACGAGAATTTGACAGATTTCCGTTTCAGTTACTAAAACGTCAATATCTACGAGTCCATATCGCACTTTGTCATGAATATTGTCTAAAGCTCGCTTTTGAATCTCTTCTATAGGCGAAGACAATTTATGAACCAAGTCCTCCATTGTCAGTCCCTTTTTAAGATTGAAAAAGCAGGTATTTTTTTTTCTTTTGTTATGGTTTAAAATACGATTCAAAATGTTCCGCCAAGGAGCCGCTAATCGCAAAGATTTTTTTTAGAACACGCAACCTTTCACAAGATTGATTATGTGAATTTTATTTGCAGTATAAAGTAAATGTGAAACATACAATACTAATGGTCGAAAAAGTAAATACAAGAATATTTTAAGTACATTATATCATATCACTCAAAGCATTCTTTCGGAAGTCGATTTCCGAAAAAAATCTTTGAGTTTGCGATGCCTAAAAGATTAAGGAGTACAAACTGTCTTTTGTTCGTACATAAGTCTGAATCCAATGATTCCACCAGGAATGACGGATTGTTCATTAGAGGCATCGTCCGCAGGGGCTACAACCGCTGTATCTCCTTCATTCGCATCAAAATTGACACCCACTCGGAAAGGCATACGATTAGCTGTAACACAAGAAAAACAAGTTTAAAAAGAAACTTTTACAGATCTTTACAACAATGCAGTACTTACAGCAAATCGTTTGACTCGCCTTGCTTGCACTCACTCCAAAAATTCGTCCACAATACCTTGTTTGACCAATAATTGGCACATTCAAGACCATTGCAGTTGCTTCGAGCTGTCCACCAGGAATCTGGAAGAAAATAACATCATTCATGAAAGAATTCTAAAAAAAATGACTTCTGGTGAGGTCAAGATGATTTGTACTAACTTCGATAAAGTCTGTAGTACAATCGGTGTCTCCTTTGGCAATTGGGACCTTCGCCGGCGTTGCAATGCCTGCAACTATCGTTGGGGGAATTTCGCTGTAGAAAAAAAAATCTGCAACAAACTTCTTTAGCCTCAGGATATTTTAGATTACCTCAATCCAAAAGAGTTTTGATCACCAGGCGTAATGGGTGCTCCCGCCATTTTTTGCACGTTATAGCAAATGAAACATGCCCCCGCCTCTCTTCGAATACAAATCTCGTAATCCTGATTGGACAAGTGAGTGGTCTGTTCTGCAACATTGGCCGTTGTGGATGTCGGAAAGTTGAAACTGAAATAAGAGAATGACAGTTGAATCTACACTGATGTCTGATTCTGACAGATCTACATTCTGAATCTGAACTGAGTTTTGAGTCTTACAATTTGTATTGCTGAGCCTGAGAAATTCTCAGCCTCAGCAACTTTTCATTTCAGATAGAAAATCTAAACTCTAAAGCCAGAAAAAAAACCTAGACAAATCATGGAGGATTCTGACGGAAACAACAACTTGACACCTCCAAAACTGCTCAAAAAGAAGATCACTCCTCCACCTTCGCCGTACATATCAAGACAACGTTCAGTATTAACCGATCCAATTTCCATCAATGTGACAAGTCCAAACGGAAATTTATTCAATTTCGACGATGTTCCAATCACGCCTAAACGAGTACAAAAATTGGCTTTTTCGGGTTTTGTCCAACCCAAGACCCCCAAGACTTTAGGAAAGGTCAAGCAAATACTCAAAGACAATGAAGATTTGCTGGATGAGCTGATCGACGTCAAAGGCAAATTAAATGATTCCAACCTCAAATTTGAAGCGTTGAGTGAAAAACTCGAAAGCTTGAAACAAAATTTGGATGATGTGAAGAGTGAAAATGAAGCTCTGAAAATAAAACTGGAAATCGCAATCAAACAATTGGAGGAAAATGATGAGGAAATTTTAGCTCTGAAAAATCAAGCTTCGCAGAAAGTCGAGATGTCAACACTTAAGCCTAACTTGAAACGAAAATCTGTTTTGTTCAATGTTACGTCCACCAAGAAATCAAGAAAATCCGGGAAATCGATCAAGTTAAAAATGAGGTCATCCATGAATTTGAATGCTTCATTGAAAATCAAGTCTGACAACAAAAGAGGATCAACAGTAGCCCCGAATATGTCCAAAATGTTGGCTGAAGAAAGAGCAAAAGTTGAAGAATTAACGCGTGAATTAAAGAAATTCCAAGGAGAAGCAAAACATTTCAAAGCTGCTCCTGTCCCCACTTTTACTGAAAATTCGGTCAAACCAACAAGAACAACTTTACTGAGGCAACAATCCCTTAGAATCAAAAAGAATTGACTTATTTTAAAAATTAAATGACCCACGATAATAATTGAACTAAATGTATGTTTTTAACACCACACTATTCGAAAAGTCAAATTTTTGTCCACAAATTCAATTTTGACAGAACCCCAACATTTTCATGAGTTTTTCACCCAAATTATTTTTGACAACTTTTCTCGTGAAATCAAAGTTGTCAACAGCTAAAAAGTCCAAAACCACAACATTTTCACGAGTTTTTCACCCCATCCAAAACCACAACATTTTCACGAGTTTTTCATCCAGAAAAATCGACAATTTTCTCCTGAAATCAAAGTTGAATTTTTGGACAAAAAATGAAGATTTCGAACAGTGTGCACACGTACCTTTCAATATTTCCTTTGGCACCCGTATAGTATTGCAAACAACCGGGCGGTCCGGACACGTCTACATTACCACATGCGAACTGCTGCACTTTGATCTCCCACATCCGCGTCACTCCACCCGAAGACCCAATCCGGAAGTTGGCAGTTTGGCAGGCCGAACCGGAGTTGTCCAAAATCACTTAAAAGCAAATAATGACACTGTCCCTGACGATGATCATGATTGTGTTGCCAACTTACTGTGGTATCCGGTATTGGTGCCGCAAATTACCGGAGATCCTGATCCTCCCGCAGTCGAGACGCTGAAGGTGTCTTCGATACAATCACCAATGGCATTGCCGACTCCGGCGGCTACGGCTGCATTTTGCGCTGCAGTTGTTCCCAAAACAGGATTGGCAATTTGAAATAACTAGAATATGGCCACGAATTAGGCATGCCTCCTTTTCAAATCCTTTTTTGGAGAACTTACCGAAAAGTCGTAGCGAATTCGACAAATGTTGTTGTCACTTGGACAAATAGTGAAAGTGCACTCATTGACGGTAGTGGTCGTACCAACATCAGTGGACAAGAGATAGGTGCAATTATCGTTGGTTCTTTGTCCGCATGTCAAAGTAACTACAAAATGGAGTTGAAATGAGCAAGAAAACACTTTCTTTTAAAAATACTTACAGACGCAACAAACTCCAAAACCTTCGGCGCATGAACCTGAAGCTGTACCCGCTTTATCTATACATTCTTGTCTTAAAAGGAAAATAACATTCAAATTAAAGTTGCTCTAGAGATTTTAAAAGTTTTGTCTTACTTACTCTGAGTAACAGGTTCCATTTCGTGTACCGCTTCCATCGCACACATCATTCTGGATCAAAGAAAAATAAAAAATTCCGTCAAACTTTGTTTACATCTTAGCTACATAGCGCAGAACTCCTTTCAATTTGACGAGATTTTTCATAAAAAATACTTACGGGAAATGTCACCACCTCAAAAAAGGAAAACACTGAAAAGGTAAAGAAAGACAGTTGTAAAAACTCGTGATTGATTATTCTCGTGTTTCAAGACAACCTTTAGCTCTGCGATCTTTTCTCTTTGAGGCATGTGATTGTAAAGAGACAACACATGACACCAGGCAAAGACAAATAAGCAAAGAGGAAAAGTTGAAGTGCATAGTGCAACTTCTACGTGGAAAGTGAGGTGGGCAACCTCAGGTACCTACCTATATAGCCTCACTTTTTTGAGGGCAGCGAGGGGAGCCGCCCTAGCCAAGATTGGGGCCCCATCACAATGCAGACCAGGTTGCAACTAAAGGTTGGAAAGTCGAAAACTGATTTGCAATCTTTGTCAAACAGGTTCGTTTTGAGTAGAAACGAATGCGAGGAGCCGAGCCAGATTGGGGCCCCAACACAAACCAGACCCGGTTGCAAATATAGGTTGAAACGGTTGCAACTAAAGGTTGAAAAGTCGAAAACTGGTTTGTTTTGAGTATAAAAGAATGCGAGGATGCAATGAACCCTTTCAGGTTCACTTTTGCATCATGATGATAGACACCGTCCGAATCTTGACTAGGATTGTTGCCATCCTGACAATTGTAACATTGGTCGAGTCGTCATCACAAGTAGAAACCAAAGATTCTTTGAACAGACACAAAAGTATTTTCATCTAAAGAATTTTTTTTCACATTTATCAATGATTGTTTTCTTCTTTTTTTCCAGGAATTTTCTCGCTATTCAACGTTGTCACATTCGATAATTTGTAAGGAGCTTTCTTTTTTTGTAATCGCTATGAAAAATGTTATTCACTGTTACTTTTTCATTTCAGGTTGTGTCAAGGCACAAACGCAGGGGCGTTGGATGTTGGAACCTGCTTTACTGCCGAAGAATGTGGAGAGAAGGGCGGGACTTCAATTGGAAATTGTGCTTCCGGTTTTGGAATTTGTTGCCAATTCACGTAGGTCTTATACTTTCCTAAATAAGATATTGCTCAGTGATGACACTTTGTGTGTTGCAGGGCAAGTACTTGTGGATCTGATGTCAATGAAAATTGCACCTTTGTGCAAAATGAAGGTTTCCCCGCCTCCACTATGCAAGCCGCCGCTTGCCAATATAATGTGCAGAATCAAAATTCAAGTAATGCAGCAAATCATGCAGTTTATCCTACTAGGAAATCGTACTAATCATCAAGTTGTGCCTTTCCTTTAGTTATCTGTCAGTTGAGGTTGGACTTCATCACTTTCATGCTGACTAAAACTGCCGGTGCTTGCGTTAATGCCTTGGTCGTTGATGGTCCCACCCGGAGGGATCCCACACCTCTTTGCGGGAATCTTATGAACCAACACGGTAAAAAAAACCTCAATTTTTGCCTTATACCGGGTGTACCAACAAGTTTTAAGAAAGAAACCTTTTTCAAGAAAATCTCAAATTGGCGAAATTAGAAAATTCGTCAAAATGAAGGAAGTTGTGCAGTGTTTAGCTTGAATGTAAACACACTTTCACGATTTTTTTTTCGTCTTTTGACATTTTTTTTGCATTTTTAAAAATTCTTCTTCTTCTTAGTTTATGTGGAGACTGGTCGAAGTGTCACACCTACAACTCTAACTTTTAACCCTACTATGGCGGCTTCGTGGCGCATTAAAGTCTCTTACATTGAGTGCAACAGTCGGCAAAGAGCTCCAGAGGGATGTTTGCAATACTTTACAGGGGCTTCGGGCGAGTTCAAGTCTTTCTCATTCAATGATATGGACACCAGCATCCTTCTAGACACAGATTATACCGTTTGTATTCGTCGTGAAAGTGGCTTCTGCAGCATTGATTACTCGGTACAAGAAACGGGCACCGGGATGGAATTTGAACTCGGAGCCGCAAATGCGAAAGTGGGGGCCATGGCAACGGCTGAAGATGCCTTCCTAACAATTCCTGGTACCAAAAATATCTTTTACGCGGGAACAAAATTGTCTGAAACGACCGGTGATACAAAGAATTCAGTTGTCAGTTGTAAGTACTTTACTATGCAACGCATTACCTACATATGTACCAGGAGTCCCAACAAGTTTTAGACAGGAATTTTGCAAAATATCGCTAAATATTGCGATTAGCGAAAAAACTCGTTAAAGTTTGTTTACGTTTTAGCTAAGCAGTGCAGATCTCACTTCAATTTGACGAATTTTTTTGCATAGATTTGAGATTTTCACTAAAACTTCTCATCTAAAACTTGTTGGGACACTCTGTATAATACAGTTGAGCATTCTCTATTTTTCATAGCAACCAATCCTTCATTCCGAGTCATGGTCTTTTCAAAAGTAGCGGCCGTAGGCGCCACGCCTGCCAAAGGATTCTTCCTGAGCTACAATCAAAAAGCTTGCACCTAAATCCGATGGTCAATTTTATGAGAGAAAAAAAATCGATGAAAACAATACTGCGATGAATTTATTTAAGAAATATACTGTACTTATGGTCGAAAAATAAAATACATACCTGCAAAGATATATTGATGATTTATATTCGATATCACGAACAAAAAAAAAAACATACCTACAATTTGTCATGTGTATTGCAAAACGTCGTTGCCAAAGATGCGCAAAGAAGCTTTTAGAATATGAAATTCGGGATAAACAATTCTAAATATATTTCTTCCTGGCCATCATTTAAAAATCAGCAAAGTAGAACATTGAACTCTTGAACCTGTTTGGATCTTTTTACTACTATTTGGGAAACTGCATGTTTGAAGGTAGTTGACCATTAGAGTAGAACATTGAACTCTGAGAATGTCTGATTTTGAACCTGTTTGCACCTTTTTTGCTACTTAAGTATTTGGGAAACTGCATTTGCACTTTGCAGATAGCTATCTAGGTGACAATATAAATGCATCGTCTCACCAAACTCAAATGTATTTTTCCCTTGCCATCATTAAGTAAAGTAGAACATTGAACTCTGAATGTCTGTCTGATTTTGAACCTGTTTGGATCTTTTTAATAGGAAAACTGCCATTAACTGCACTTTGCAGGTGGGTGACAATAAACAGGGCATGCATCCCTTTATCTGATTTAGACGCTAGATTTTCTCCTCAACCCTTATAGGTGAATGCATCGCCTCACCAAACTAGTTTTGAACACTTTCTGCAATATTTATAGTCTTCTGCAACAAATATCATTCACTGATGGGATTTATTATTTTCTGTAATTATTCTAAAGTTTGTTTTACAGGTGAGGAATCATATCTCCTCCACTTTGAATTTCTTCCATTCAACTTTCATATCTCCTCCATTTTTCGTCATTTTGGCAATCAACCTTTATATCTCCTCCATTTTTCGTCTACTCAGGTTATTATTTCTCCTCCATTTTGCCAATGAAAAAGAAAGAAGTTGAAATGATGAGGGTTCTATCTTAAATAACTATTAGCAATGTGTGACAGAGGCTTTTGTATTGCCTGTCACATCAGAGTCAAGAGCCAATTAAGAGTTGAACTTTTTGGGCTATAATAGTCTTCATAAACTATGAATCGCGAAAATAAGATTCAAAGACAATGGGTTACGCTATTTGGAGGTTCAAAGGGGACTCCATCAAGTATTTATTGACATATTACAAATTACATAAATCAGTGAAAATCACCAAAATTGAAATTATAAACGTTTCCACTTTTTCCACGGCCTCTTCCGCGGCCTTTTCCGCCCTTTTTGCCGCCACGACCACCACGAGTTTTGTTGATCAAATCTTTGTGTGGCCAAAATCTTCAAACCTCTCGAGAAGTCTTGGGTAAAATTCCTCCAAGGGTGTCTCGTGGAGTCGGTGAATCTCCACGAGCTTTTTGAACACTCCATCCGCGCATTTTAGTAAAATGCGGTAAGAAGTATCCAAAGTTACTTCTTCTTTTTCGCAAATCTCGGAATGCGTTTCTAACAAGACCCTGATCAGGGACTTGTTAGAAACGCTGGAAACTCCGAGATTTGCATCAGTGGTGTTATTTCCATTGAAACCAGATGGTGTTTTAAAGCGAGATACATAGCATAGATTGAAACGCTTTCTTCCGAAGGCATAGGCAACCGTCATATCTCCGTCGTAGGTCAAGAAACGGTTGGTACCTAATTTGGGCGGTTTCAACGACCCCATGAGCTCTTCATCGCGTTCTTTCATGGAGGTCATTTTCCCGGTGAAGACAAATAGTTTAGCTCTATAGATGCAGCTCTGTAGCTCTTTCTCCAGTCTCTCGAGCTGCCCCCAAATGGCGGTTAGATCCTGGGACAACTGTGTTTCCTTTGCACGTTTTTCGGCCGCGAGCTCCTCTAGTTTAGCTGCCTCATCTCGTGGATCGCGATTTTCCTCCTCCTTCTTGTCTGGTGCTTCAGGTCGGTAGCCATCCAGCTCTTCTATCAATCTTTTCGTGAGATTCTCCATATCAATTTTTCGTACATTATCTTGTGCATTATTTGGTGTACTACTGAATGGTCCTGAGGTGCTTCCGGCAGTTCGATTTTTGGTTGGTCCATCCTTGCCCTGGTCTTCAGTGGTTTGAGGTTGAGGTGGAGGTGGTGTAGTAAGACGGTCGGCGTAGTGTGAAGCTGCCAAATCGTCGTCACGCTTCTCCTCCATTTCGTCTTATCTGGAATAGAGTCAGAAGGAGAGATTCAAAGCAAATGAGTTGATCTTACTATGTTCCTGAATTCTATAAGTGTTTACCTGGCAACCACCGTGATGCAGCACAAACTAAATGAGAGATTTTACTAGTGATCGAACGAAACCACTTTTTTGGTTTTGGTGAAACCGAAACCCAAACTTAAGAGTTTCGGTGAAACCCAAACCGAAACCCAAACCGAAACCTTAAGTTGCTCGCCACCAACCACATTCTTCAACACTTCTTGTAGCTCAAGCTGTTTGGTGAGGCAAAAAATCCTCACGCGATCCATCTCCTCCTGGAGGTCCTCCATTGCCATTATGCCCGTGATCCTTACTATGTTCCACCGTGATGCAGCACAAACTAAATGGGAGATTTTACCCAAGCGTTTTACAGTGGGGGTGTTTTGACCGATCCTCAAACGTTTCCGTTGTGGGGTATAATTAAATGTTCCGTTGGTCAATTACCGCTGGACGGTACCTGTAAAATCCAAGATTCCCAGACTCCAGCTATTAACATCATATCACCACGGCGAAAATCCAAGTATTCGAAACTTTGCCCTCGCTTTGCTTTGTCATGAAAGTTAAGTAAAGGAGAGCATTGAACTCTGGACGTCTGTCTGATTTTGAACCTGTTTGAATCTTTTTAATAGGGAAACTGCCATTAAATGCATTAAATGCACTTTGCAGGTGGGTGACAATAAATAGGGCAGCATCGTCTCATCGAACTAGTTTTGCATCCCTTTATCTGATTTAGACGTTAGAATTTCTCCTCTTAAAATTGAATGTTAAAATGCATCAAGTCCTTCGTTACTCCTTCTCTGTGATGGGTAAAATGAGCCGAAACCCGCGTATAAGACTGGCAGGAATTGGAGTCCAGCTTTGCATTTTCAGTGGAAGTCTCATAAGATGAACATCCTGGAAACGAAATGTATACTCTTCCTAATTTGGAAAATCAAAATTTCTTTTAAAATAATTTTTTTGGTAGATATTTTGGCCTTTTTCTGCTGCTGCTGCGTTGGAAGTAACGGAGCTAGAGATGGGAAATGTAAGATCCATTTTTTGGCTTGAAATCTGAAATTCTAAAATCATTTTTTTTAAAGTGTTCACCGTATTCAACGTTTTCTCCTTCCCGGTAAGTACATTTTTAAAAATGTTCCTAAGCTCCGATGAC
This sequence comes from Oithona nana, assembly GCA_900157175.1. Taxonomy (NCBI): domain Eukaryota; kingdom Metazoa; phylum Arthropoda; class Copepoda; order Cyclopoida; family Oithonidae; genus Oithona; species Oithona nana. Next base: position 58,338 of record LT727913.1, on the reverse strand, counting down.
ACGTTACAAAGCTTTTTTAATATTATTTCAGAACGATGCCTGTAATTCTGGTGGAAGTCGAAATGGCACATGTTATTCAGAGTAAGCCCTATATATTTTCAGTGGTTGACCGCGAGAACATAAAAAAAGTTCTTTTTCAGTGAAGAATGTAAAAGCCGAGATGGTGTAGCCGCGTCTAGCTGTGCTGAAGGCTTCGGAGTTTGCTGTGTCAGTGAGTAAACCATCAAAATTTTTCTTATTTCATTTCCCTGAAAAACTCCTTTCATTTTGACGAGATTTTTTTTTTTCTTTCCTTTAGTCTCCAAAACTTGCGGAAAAACAACAAGAGACAATTGTTCCTATTTGGTTCCTGGAAACATGTTTGGTAGGAGTTGTAGCTACACCGTCTGTCCGATAAACCGGCAGCGGAATCCAATCTGCCGGATAAGATATGATTTTCAGAGGTTTCAAATTGCTGGACCTCAAACGGGACTCACGCGGTCATCAGCTTCTACCATAGCTACCGGTGATGGCGGCGCTATCGGTGATTGCATTGAAGATGCTTTTAGCATTTCTTCTCCTAGTGGAGCAGGCTCACCTGTCATTTGTGGAATAAATAATGGATATCACAGTAAATAGTATAGAAAGTTTGAAGTGACTACTATTAACTGATTCTTCTACGTTTTTAGTGATTTTGGACAGCAGCGAAGACGACTGCCAACTGGCCAATTTTCGGTTAGGCACATCAAGTGGAACCATTCGTTCATGGGAAATCAAAGTGACTCAATACAAGTGCGATAATGTGGACGTATCTGGACCCCCTGGGTGTTTGCAATACTACACTTCTACTAACGGTATTATCCAAAGTTTCAATTTTCCCTCGCCGACAGTGACGACCATTGGAAGCACGGTAACTCATTTGTCCAACCAAAACTATGAAGTGTGCATCCGACGAGACATTAACGCCTGTTTCGTAAGTAATCTACAAATAATGAAACTTCTTCTTTTTGAATAATCTTGGTTTTCAGATTTGCTACTTTGCTACCATTGACGTGGCAGCCTCAACGGCCGACAGCCAAGACTCTTTTGGTCTAAGTTCCATTCCTGCTGCTGGTGTCATTCCCCAGGTCACTGCCACTGCCAGGAGAGATACGGTAAGCTAAAGTCTTAAAAATCATAATTTCTCACATTCAACTTGTATAAATTCTACTGATTTACAGGAGTGCACCACTGATTACATATCCGTAAGTAACCTACAGGGTGTCCCAACAAGTTTTAGTGAAAATCTCAAATCTGCGCAAAATTAGAATTTTGAAATTTTTTGGTTAAAAAGATTCGTCAAATTGAAGTGATATCTTCACTGCTTAGCTAGAATGTAAACACACTTTCACGAGCTTTTTCGCTATTCGTAAGATTTAGCGATTTTTTGCTGAATTCCTGTCTAAAACTTGTTGGGACACCTGGTACAAATGAAACTTGTTCTTTTTGAATCATCCTGGTTTTCAGATCCCGCATGGTTTGACACCAACCGAAGCTGCAATGGTCAGCACGTACAACACTGGTTTTAGCCGATTTTGTGGAAGACTTTTTTCGGCCGGTAACGTTCCCAACACTGACGGAACTGTTTGCAGCAACGTCACTCCTTTTCGGGTACGAGTGGTCTTTGATGATACTGAGGAAGACACTGCAGTAACTGCAGCTTTGAATGCTGCCAATGAGCAATCTGTCAGCCCCGGAGGAATTGTTGGATTTCGTCTGACTTTTCAGCAAATGAATGATTGTACCACGTGAAAAACAGTTTTTAATTAGAATATATAGTATACCATATAATTAGATCGCGCACAAAACATCTTCATTTCAAACCAAGTCCTCCGAGGCCATTATTGACACTGCTGCTGTTGGACGAGACCATAGCAGCAGCGGTGGCCGCCGCCGTAACTGAAAAAGCCTCACGTGCACTCACAGCCGAGCCGATTTCAGGGGACCGATTTTCACCATCGCTCAATACAAAGCCATCTTGTACAATGCCACCCATCTCTAGGGCCCGCCTGATCACCTCAGACTTGTCCGAGCCAATTGAGCCATTAGAAGATGGCGGCGACCCGACCATGAAAGTGCGGTCAACCAGCCCACCCGTTCCGGCCAAAACAGCGGCCGGTAACTCAATGTCCACGTTGGCTGTTGTGGTACTGCTACCCCTTCTCTTTTGGGTAGATGATGATGATCTACCGGGATTGACTTGCATTGAGGAATTCGAACCGGACCTGTTCATCGAGTGCTTGCCACGATTGAGAGCCAATTGGGATTGCAACTCCATAGTTCGAACTTCCAGCTGAACATAGCTGTGTTTCAATGCTTCATAAGCGTTCTCAACGCCTCTGACTTGTTCCTCATATTCATCCTGTAAAAAGTTACACATGTCAAATAGAGAGAGAGAAGAAACAACATCAGTACTAATCTTACACAAATTTTCTTGGTTTGCCGCTTCATTGCATTGATGGCATCATCTTGTCGCATATGACTTTCTTCCAACTCCAAATTGCGCGCCTTCAAGGCCTCTACCTCTGAAGCCTTGGTTGTCATTTCAGCACGCAGGGCGTTCATTTGATGTTTGTAGGTTTCTTTGACCAAAGATTTTTGCTCTTGTCTCGAGGCCAAAGGTTTGTCCAAAAACTTTTCCCGATATTTTCGCAAGAGTTCTCCTTGCAAAAGAATTTCTTTACGCGCGTCGACAAGTTCTGTTTCCGTAGCTTTTCGCAAGTCTTCCTTCTTCTCTAAACGATCTACATCGTTTTTGGCATTGAAGAGTGCCGCTTCAAGTTTAAGAATTTCCGATCTGGCTTTCTCCAAGTCTTCAGCTTGACCAGTTAATTTGATTTGCAAATCGTCTTTTCGCTGTTTGACTTCCAATTTTTCCTTGGTCAACACCTCAATAGTCAGGTCCCGCTCACGTTCTTTGAGAATATGTTCTTCGTCACTCTGATGCTTCTCTTTGCGCAATTGTTCAAGTTGCTCTGACAAAACGGACATTTCAGAGGAGGCGATTTGCAGACGATCATTCTGAAATATGTATGTAATTGATTAATGAAAAATAATGAAAAGACTAAACTTACCAAAGATGTATTCTGCTCTTCCAGAACTCTGGAAGACTTGGTCTTGCCCAAAAGCCGCCGATTTCGTAGTCCAAGTGTTTCTCGTCTATGCCGTTCATAGAGAAGTTGGCTATGGAGTAGAGCAATCTCTTCTCTCAATTTACCAAGATCCGTCTCGATACCACCTCCCTGATCTCCGGTGGACTTGTAAGCTGCCTCGACGTAATGGTCTAGTAAGAGGTAAGGGGTAGGAGTATCACCAGTAGGCATTTTCCTGCTATTGTCTGCCGCCGCCGAATTTGGTATCCACTGCGGAATGACAAATGGAAAAAGGTGCTCATACGGAGAAACGAGGAACTCATCAGTTTGGACAGAGGCGTTGACTGCTTTGGCAGCACATGAATCATCTTGAATCATGGTTTCGTCCCCCGCCGCATCATCAGCAGATACCTCATCAATAGTCTTGATGTTACTTTTACCACTAAGCTCCTCTTCTTCCGGATGATTTGGATAGTAATTCTTGTTTTTTGCCGCAACTATTTCAAGAATTTGATGCATATCAGGACACGAAGAGGTACGCTTCAATGTCTGTCTTTGCTTAGCTTTTAGCATCGACATCGGGGAAGAACTCACTTTTAAAGCAGAGGCCACCTGAAACAATTTTGAATGTTGGAATGAACAAAATCATGATTATTGTCATAGAATAAATCACCTCTGCGGCAATGTCTGCTGGCACGGTACCTCCAGCACCACAAACGGAAATGTATTTGATCCTTCGTCTCGCCACTCGAACAAATTCTTTCATCGATGCGTTGCTTGGGGGATGAAGCCCACCGGACTGGCAATTTGTACTTGCCTCCGTAGATATTGAAGTGGTTGGCGGAACAGTTACTAATATGTTGGGCGACATTGTTGTGGAGGAGGTCACTTTAATAGAGTCGGATTGAATGCTGGAGGAGGACAATGCTCTTGAAGTGTGTCCAGACTCTGGTAAAAACTTAGGCGTGATGTGCCTGGTATTCAAGTGATGCTGTCCCGGGTCATCGTTGCCACCCGTGAGTTCAACGACTTCGTCATCGTCAACATTGATGTCACAGTCCAGGTCCCGCAAATCTTTTAGCTTCTCTAAAGACAACATTTTATGTTTCATGGCGGCTGCTACATCATGAGGAATGGGCTCAGGTCTGATAGGAAACTGGTCGGGCCTTTGATTGGTGAACTTGACCGGACTTGGCCTGGTCAAGTCGACTGGAGTTGCTCGAGGTTTTGCTCCTCCTCCTCCTCCGGTGCTGCTGGTAGTAGATAGACCAGAACTTCCTCCACTTGGTTTGTTCAAAGATCCCAACAGAACTGAATTGGAAATGGCAACGGAGGAGACGTTACTATGTGCGTAACTGCCACCAATATTATGCACTTGGTGACTGTGAACAGTTCCTGGAGTCAAAGTTGAGCTGGTCAAAGGAGCACTTGGCGTAAAGACTTCATGCGTTGACTGAGGTGTCATTTTGACTTTGGCATCCACTGATGTTCCTCCACAAAATATTGAGTCCCGACGTTCCACAAATGGATGACCGCCGCCGTGTGAATCCGTTGGGAACCGGAACGGTGATGGTTCCTGTGCACACGGAAAGTTGTTTACTACTTTTAGTAAGTATGATCACGAGGATAGTTTATTTGTTGCCTTACCTTTGAAGATATTGGACTCAAGATAGAGGAAGAAGAAATTGAGGCTGGAGATTTCAATTTTGCAGCAGCAGCATCCAAATTCAATTGTCGACTCACGACATTTGAAGGCAGTGGCCGCACGAACTTGAACGTGTCATCCTTGACAGGTGTGACGAAAGGTGTGGTCTCTGGTGTCGCTTCAATTGCTGCTTCCGGCGGAGACTCCATGTTCAACTTCGTGCTTTGATTACTGTTGATGTTGTCCAATGTAGCCTAGGTGTAGATGATAAACCGATCAACGAAGCCGAAGCTTTACTATTTCATTCATTACTTACAGGTGTGGGGGAATTTAGTTCACATTTTCTACTTGGAGTCCAAAAGGTGTCCAGAATGCTATTAACATCGCCTCCCGACTCACTTTGGGACTTCAAAGAATAGGAATCAACATCATTCATCCATCCTGGAGGTCGGTTGGGTGGTTGTAGATCGTCTTCCTTTGTGCTTTCATTGGCATCTAAAGAGTATCGAGAAGACTCCACGATGATGTCATGCAATTCCATACGCTTCCAACGTGTGGCTGTTTTCTCGTAATCGCGAGTCTGTGTGACCAGCATTGGATGCATTTTGACCGTGGTCAACATAGGTTTGATGGTATGTGTAAAGACAGCATGATTCTCGCGATTATTTTCCGAATAATGAACCCTTAAGTAGCTGAGAAAGTTGCAAGGAAACATCCCATACAGTCGATGAAAAAAGGCATATAGACCAACTTGGACATGAACCTGTTGCACCTCGGGCAAAACTTTGATTGAGGTGTACCGCCATGCAGCTACCCGGCTAAAAATCTCAAACAAATCTGGCAGGTATGGTGCTATATAGACAGGAACCATGGGTAGAAGCACCAAGAGATTCATCAAAGCACTCATCATCAACACTAAATCGTCCTCTTGTTTAAGGACTTTTAGTAGCTCCTTCATCAAAGGATGTTGTGTCATCCGGTACAGCCAAGATGGCTGTTTTCTTACCACAAATCCAAGCATTGCTAAAGCGGTTTGTCTGGATTTTCCTTGGTTCAACTTGATACCTTGAAGGGAAAAAAGTACAAGTTAGTCAGTGATCAGAGGTAGTGCCTACTTAGGTAGTCCTTTGTCCTTACCCTCCGCAATTTTGTCTAGCAAGAATTTTTCGTGTGGTTCTCTCACGTTGAGCAACAATTCCAAACATCTTGATGACCCAGACTGGCTATGAAGGTCGTAAAGCATTTGCACCAGCCATGAATCTTTGATCTCGTGATATGATTCGTAAATGAGGTGCTTGATTTCTTGCCATTTTTCAGCCTCATTGGACTCGATCATGTGAAGCAGGTCGGTGACACTGCTTATTGAAGCCGTCATGGGCGGTATTGACATGCTTATTAATCATTTAAATTCGGCGAAATTCAATATCACGCAGTTCACGAAAAATGTCGCCATAGCAATTTGACGAGATTTTCAATTCTTGTTTTTCTTGACAGAAAATTCCTCCGCCTCTATTCTTCAAAAACCCAGCTGATGATCTCAAAAAAAAATCTTAGTTTCTTGGCATGATCCGGGTTTGCAATCAAGTATTCTACTCATTAAGATAAAGTATTGAAAGTCACCAAAGTATTGCAATTTCAAGCATCGTATGACTTCTTTTGAAGGTTTCATTTAAAGAACTATTTCTTATATGGTTTGTTTTGATTCTGGCACTAAGAAATATAACAGTTTAATTTGGCGTTTAGTAAGGAATTTTGGTGATATATTGAAATAAATAGGGAAATATTTTAAACAAAACACTGAGGGCCAAAATCTTATTCAAATTTTGCCAAATGCTTCGACATAAAAGATTTCTGTGACTTCTAGTCACTTTATGATGACAGTATTGAATAATGAAGCCTACAAGTATTTATCTAAATGATAAATAGCTACACATGGCAAGATATTACGGGGTAAGGAGGGTAAGTAATGAGTACATATTTTGTTTTTGTTTTGGTGAAAAAAAATCAATATTCTTTAAACACTCGATTTATAGGGAATAGTGACTTCTAGGACTATAAACTGTAGCTAAGACATTCGTGAGAATTGAGATTCGCGCTTGTTGCGTGTTGCAAGTGATTAAAGTAGGAATTAGACAAGTAGAACATGTGAGAAAGCAAGGTACGAATTGTGAAAGCAGGTGGTTGTTTTTCATTTAGTACTTGATTATAAATCTACCGTTTTAAATTCTGCAGGCATTGTGAATATAATAAAATGAAGAAGCGGTCTGGATCTGAATCTGTTGGCCCTTTAGTGCTAAAACGTCCATCAGTGGAAACTTACTATGATGAAAATGTCATAGAAGAAGAAGATGACGAAGACCTTGACGATGCTGAACCCAGCCAAGAGTTGCCTACGTTTAAACCAGTCAATCTCAACAAAGATCTGTTTTTTGACGCAGTTAAAGGCCAATATGTTCAGGTGGACAATTTTGCTTTTGCTGACCACACTAACCACTTTGAGGACAAAAATGGCATCATTAGTGACGATACATCCTCATCTTTAGCTTTACTAGATTCAAGAATCTTTGATGAGACAACAACCAATTCTTGCCTCGATGACTCCAAAATAATCGTAGAAGAACTCAAGCGTCATTTAGAACGACAGGATAGTGATCAATTCGGTTGTTCCTCCACCAACGATTCGTCTCAGCCAAATTCTTTGGATGTGAGTTTGGATCAGGATAATCGCAAGCCCAAAATCATATCTCCTCGGGGGCAAGATTCTTCCCCATCAAATGCACTTCGGAAGCAAAGGAAAAAATCTTCATCCTCGCTACGAAAACTATCAAGTGGAGAATCCGAAAAGTTGCTGCCTTCCAAAGACTCTTCTTCAAAGTTGTCCTCCGAAAAGAAATTTGCCAAACAAGTACAAAAAAGTGCCAGTAGTCATAGTAGTCCACTACAGAAAAAGCTTAATTTGGATAAAAGTGCCAAAAAATTGGGCCAAAATAAGAGTCATTCAGCCACAAATTTGCACAAGATTTCTGTCAGGGATTACCACGAAAGCTTTACATTACGGCGGAGATTGTCTGCAGCTACAAGCACGACAAGTGAACCTGAACCAAATAAAAGTGCAAGTTTTGACAGTCTTTATCACCTCTCATGGAAAGAATTGGCCGGTAAGAAAGCAGCTTACAGCCACGTCCAATCCAAAGTACGGCAGTACATATACAGCAACAACAGTTCAACGAGGACCGAGCGAAGCAGTCAATCTTATACTGATGATGACATTTACGGAAAAAGTTTTGTGTTATCTCCAGGACGAAAATCTTTGAGTATGTCCAACATTGTTCAAGAGGACCAAGGACGATTCAGCAGCCAAACCAGAAGGAGAAGTTCTCTTAAATCAGAATTGAAGTCTTTTTTGAGTGCCAAAAATTTGAATGACATGTCAATCAGTTTGGTCAAAAGTGGTCAGTCTCAAAGCAGCGAAAATCTATGTTACAATCATGATAAAGTCGACAAGCTTTTGATAGATGATGTCTCGGATCATGACCCTGATGCAGATTTTCCTGACAATCCATCCAAAGTTATGGTCGAAGTTGAGGATTTGCTTCAGATGGCTATTGAAGAACGTCGGGGCAAAATCGAAGCCAAAACCTGTTTAGCCGAGCTACAGATGAAACATGACGAGCTTCAAAAGAAGTATGCAGCTGCTGAAATCACCATAGACAACATGAGGTAACTTTTATTAAAGTAAAGAAAGATATGTTGCTTAAATAAAAGTTGTTGTTTTTAGATTCGGTGCGGCTGGAACTGATGAGAACGTAGACGACAAATCTCAAGACCTGAGTCTAGACAATGTGTTTTATCAGCACCTTTCAGACATTCAAGAACAGGTATTTTGAATTATAAACATATCAGGTGTCCCAACAAGATTTGGACAGGAATTTCAAATTTCAAATATTTCAAGAAAAACGAAAAAATTTGGGAAAGTTTGTTTACATTCTAGCTAAGCAGTGCAGATTTGACGAATTTTTTGACGAAAAATTTCAAAATTCTAATTTCGCGTAGACTTGAGATTTTCA
>LT727913.1:33911-49454 GCA_900157175.1 Oithona nana | reverse complement strand
ACGTGAAAGTTTGTTTACATTCTAGCTAAGCAGTGCAGATTTGACGAATTTCAAAATTCTAATTTCGCGTAGATTTGAGATTTTCACTAAAACTTCCCATCTAAAACTTGTTGGGACACCCTGTACATACTATGGTTTAAAAATGCTATTATTTCAGTTGTATGGTCTCGAGTTGCTAAATTCCAATGCTTTGTCAAGCTTTTCATCAACAGAAAAAAAATCAATCTTGAACAAACTAAGGTCCAGCTTTACTCATATTCAAGAAGAAATGTCCAAAGACAGAGTCAACAATGTTGAACTTGCTCAATTATTATCGGACGTTGGAGATAAATTAGGCAAGATGGAAGAAGATGAAGTGGATTATGAAACCTTTGCTAAAACGGTCCCACATGAAGCAGCAGCGAGTATCATTCAAGATAAAACTGTACAAAGCAGCGAAGAATTGGATCCCATTGAAAAAGTGGCCAATTGGAGAAAAGAGGTGCACAAGACAAGTACTGGCTACAATAGCTATTCAACAAGTCCTACACCGGGTGGCAGCGGCGTCAAGAATTCAGAACGGTCGACCAGTTTTGACCAAGGATATTCGCCCGTTGAATTGGACAGTGGGTGTCCAGGATCTGAACGGAGTCCAATGATTAACAATCCAATAACGACGGTATTGACCAGACACCTTTCTCACGTTGCAGAAGAAGAACATTCAAGCAGCAGCTCCATTAAAACAGAAAATCGTTTCCACACCATTACGGATTTGAGTTCAGAGGAGAAAATTGATGCTGAAATTGCTCAGCTGAAGGAAAACCTTGTTGGTCACACCACAGCAGGATCATTGTCAACACCCAGGGGCTCAAATGCTGTCTGGGCTCAACAGATTGAACAAGAAGTGGTTGAGCTTCGCAACATATACGAGGATCATCGAGAAGAAATGATGTCTATTTTGAGTCATGAAAAGCAGCAAAAATTGCCACCGCCCATGACAAGTACAGGTTGTTCTCCTATTGATTTTTTGCCACCAGAACCTACTTCGGCATTGAGCAGTCCCCGAAAATCAAGGAAAAACAAAGCAAGACAGCAACAGTTGGTTAGTGATTCGGACCAAGATGGTAGATTTTGTAACCTACAAGAAGAGCGACGGCAAGAATTTGAAAAGTTCAAGAAGAAAAGAATGAAAATCAAACAACAGCAACAATCATCTCAAAGTTGCCAACCAAAATTTGCTATTGGACAAGTTGTCCAAGATGTCAGTATTTCGGCACTATTTCCACAAGTAAATCATCAAACATCCACATTGAATAATGAAGCTACTGAAGAGAAGACCAATGAAGGTAGACATGTAGCCACCGTGGATGGAGATCAGGTTTTCATCCCCAAATTGAATTTGGAAGATCAATGGTCCATCGAGGAAGTTACCACTAACAAGACCGTCGTCGGCAATCCTTCTACAAGGTCTAGAAGGAAACAAAAGAGTAAACGAGAAGAATTCCAGTCATTCTTTCAAACTTTGCACATAGCCAATGAAACGGCTGGTCAACTCAAGCAACGTTCGCAGGCATTACTAAATCAATTGCAAAAGGAATTGGACAGTAATATGGTTTACTAATCTCTTTTTTTATTTGGCGAGAAATACAGAAAAGAAAGTACTATTTCAACATCTTGACTAAGTAAGAAATGTCTGATTTTCTCCTCATGGACTTTGGGTCTTGAACGGATCTGGAACTGGCCCCATTCTGATTCCACGATAATTTTTCCACAAGTTTTGATCAGTTTTCACACGCAATTCTCTGTATCGTCGATCAATTCTGCCCGTCAAAAAGTCCCAATCTTTGGGTTTGACCTCAGGAGTTGCTGTTTCAGCCAGGTGAGCTTTCATTTTCAGTGCTTGTTGGTAATCATTGTTGTAGCCAGACACCCCACGCAAGTACTTGGGCATGTGATAGTGCACTTCATGTGGCTTGAGCGCATCCGGATTGTCGCCTAAGATGTCAATGTAATCGTTTTGTCCCCACAACGCACGCTTAGGTGCATATGGATTTTCTGGTGTGAAAATTGGCATCTCGTCAATCTTCTTGGCATCTTCATCTAGTCTGGGCAATGCGCCACTTTGTTTGACCTTATCTTTGTATCCGTAACGCCAAAAGTGTCGGTTTTCAACTTTATCCTTGTGCCATCTGGCGGTAAGACTACTGGTACTTAGGCAGCGACGAGAGACAACCTGAAGGGCTGAAGGATTCATTTTCGAGTTTTACGATGGAAAAAGTGCCAGACTCCACGGGCAGCGGATTTTCCAATGACTTTAGCCAATTCAGTTTCTGGTGCAGTTACCACACTTTTCAAGTTGGGGAACACCTGCAAGACACGTTTGGCTCGTTTCTTGCGGATGCCTTGCAACTTTTGCAATGCTTTGATTACACTCTGGTCGAGAAATGTACAACGATTTCGACCAAACTTGAAGGGATTGATTTTTTTCCTATTCGGCTCTGTCTGCAAATTGAATAAAAATTAGTTAAGTACCGTCCTTGTTTTTACTGTTCTTTTCGATAACAGTCACATACCAAGATCAACTGTTCTACAACTTGAGGTACTTGATCAAGATTTTTAATAGGTATTAACGAGAAACCAAATTCAAGCACACAGAATTCTTGCAAGTCAATAAAGTTAGTTTGGCTATTGTTTTGGCTATCATACAAGCACAATATGACAGATGGGTGACCTTTAAAGGCTTTGTAGAATTTAACGACTCTTTTCTTGTAGAAGTTCCTTCCGTCGCCTGTATACTCTTTTTCAGATATGATCAAACCCACTGTACCACCTGGCAATTGAAAGTCGCCCACAAAATTTTGATTTCTGTAAAAGATTAAAGGTTGACATTGCAATAAAAAGCTAGACTTCTAACTCACACTATTCGAAAAGCAAATTTTTTGTTCAAAAAATCAATTTTGTCAAAACCCCAACATTTTCACGAGTTTTTCACCCAAATTTTTTTTGACAATTTTTCTCGTGAAATCAGAGTTGTCAACAGCTAAAAAGTCCAAAACCACAACATTTTCACGAGTTTTTCACCCCAAAAAATCGGGAAATTAAAGTTGGATTTTTGGACAAAAAATGAACATTTCGAACAGTGTGTAACTATATTATTCATAATACTTACTTTTCAGCTAACACTTCAATTTTCTTCCTAGCTAAAGCTGAATAGAGGGACGAAGATGTCCACTTAGAATGTAGCCTAAATTCTCCAGTGGGAAGGTATTTTGGAATTTTAAATTGTGGTCCTTTGTTCAAGTCAAAATCTTTCAGTTCGGATTTAGAATCGGACTTGGCCTTTTTGGACTTGGGTTCCTGATTCCGTAATGGAAACAATTTTCTTTTTGCCTTGTTACTCTCTTCTTTAGAATCAACGAAGTCGTTAAGGTCGTCGTCCTTATCCATGAAGGTCGAAACCTAAAGAACGAAATCCGAATTCCCAATTTTCGACGAAATCCGAATTTTCCGAATTTTCTGAATTTTCTGTTTCTCGTCTGTTTGTTTACTTTTTTATAATATTTATAATACAAAGTTTAAGGCAGAATTATGATTAGATCCAAGCAATTTTATCTTTTTAAAGAAAAATCGTATGTAAACTACAAGGATCACGGGTATTTGCGTTATTTGTCTCTTCTTTCACGATTACAAATATCAGAATCAAAATGTATTATGATATGATGATCAGGTTCCATTTGATTCGTTCCTAATATTCGATCATAGACAAATACTAAAAAAAAAAAAAACAATAGCAAATGTTCGACGTGAGAATCAGAATTTTCATCAGAAAAGATGGTTAAAGAACAGTTTAGAGAAACCGACACTGTTCGTCGAATTAGCCATGTTTGCTTTGGCATGCAAAGTGCTCTTGAAATGGAGCAATGTGCCAATATTCACGTCATTGCCACCAACCTCTACAATCAAGTAAGGCAATCAAGTTTTTCAAGTTTCATTGACTTACCGGTAATACTTTCATGTCATTGTAGGATTCGTCCAGGACGCCGATGGAATACGGAGTACTTGATCTACGGATGGGTACTAGTCAGAAAGACGCCCATTGTCAAACCTGTGGCGAAGGTCTGAATGAATGCATTGGGCACTATGGCTACATCGACCTGGAGTTGCCCGTCTACCACGTGGGTTACTTTCGCAGTATCATCAATGTTCTTCAGTGTATTTGCAAGACTTGTTCAAGGATTTTGATGAGTCCGGAAGTTGCAGCATCCTTCCGCGAGAAGACTAGGAACAAACGCCTACCTTATTTGAGCAAAAAGGCCCTTCGCAAGAAAATTGTGGATTTATGTAAAAAGGCCAGTAAGTGTCCCTACTGTGGCGACATCAACGGAACTGTCAAGAAATGTGGTCTTCTGAAGATCAGCCACGAAAAGTACCGTAGTCAAAAGAAAACCTCGGAATTGGTGTTAAGCAAAATTGCCGAATATGACGAAGCCATGGAAGAAAACAAGGAATTAGCTTTGCTGGCTCCCACCTCGGGATTGATTCAGGTCTTGAATCCTTTGGAAGTGTTGGACTTGTTCAAGCGCATTCCCGAAGAGGACATCCCCTTGCTGCTTATGAACCTTGACGCTGGTCGTCCAGAAGACATGATTTTAACCAGGGTCTCTGTTCCACCGCTTTGTATTCGTCCCAGTGTGATCAGCGATCTGAAATCCGGCACCAATGAGGACGACATTACCATGAAATTGACGGAGATCCTCTTTCTCAACAATCTAATCATTAAGAACCGTGCCAATGGAGCCACAGCCAAGAGTATTCAGGACTTTTGGGAATTTTTGCAGCTTCAGTGTGCTTTGACCATCAATTCTCAACTATCTGGTATTCCGGCAGATCGAGCTCCTAAGAAATATTTTCGTGGCTTTGTTCAGCGGTTGAAGGGGAAACAAGGCCGGTTTCGTGGGAACTTGAGTGGAAAACGAGTGGATTTCTCCAGTCGAACAGTCATCTCACCCGACCCCAATCTGAGAATCGAACAGGTTGGCGTACCCGTTCATGTAGCCAAAATCCTTACCTACCCGGAAAAAGTCCATTCGGCCAATTTAGAACTAATGCGTAAGCTAATCATAAATGGCGCGGATGTTCACCCCGGAGCCAATTTTGTCGAGTGCAAAATGAAGGACGGGACTAAAATGCGCAAATTTCTTCGTTACGGTGATCGGAAAAAGATTGCCAAGGAGCTAAGGTGTGGGGACATTGTAGAGCGCCATATGATGGATGGCGATCCTGTCCTTTTCAATAGGCAGCCTTCATTGCATCGCATCTCAATTATGTGTCACCGAGCCAAAGTCCTTGAAAATCGCACTTTCCGATTCAACGAATGTGTTTGCACCCCCTACAACGCCGACTTTGACGGCGACGAAATGAATTTGCACTTGCCACAGACGGAAGAAGCGCGTGCTGAGGCCCTGATCTTGATGGGCAACAAGTCGAATTTGGTGACGCCGAGGAATGGGGAGCAGATGATAGCCGCTACTCAAGATTTCATTACCGGAGGTTACCTGTTGACGCAAAAGGACACCTTTTTTGATCGAGGCAAAGTTTGTCAGATCATCAGTCAAATCATCAGCGATCACGAAGATGGGATGGACAAGATTGATTTACCCCCACCGGCCATACTCAAGCCCCGCAAATTGTGGACGGGCAAGCAAATCTTCAGCCTCCTTTTGAGGCCGAATGGCCGATCTCGTGTCCAAGCCAACTTGGTGACCAAGGGCAAAAGTTACACTTTTAACAAAGAGTTTTGTATCAATGACTCCTTTGTCATTATCCGCAATAGTCAACTGCTGGCAGGTTCCATGGACAAGGGTACTTTAGGATCTGGTTCCAAAAACAACATCTTTTATATTCTACTTCGTGATTACGGCCAAGACGTTAGTTGCACTGCCATGTGGAGGCTGTCCAGGATAGCTTCTTGGTTTTTGATGAACCGAGGCTTCTCTATCGGCCTTGGCGATGTGACACCTTCCAAAAGCTTGCTCAAAATGAAAGGAGATCTGGTGCAGAACGGCTACGACAAGTGTGATGATTACATCAAGCAGTTGGAAGAAGGCTGCTTGGCCTCCACAGCCGGAAGGACAGAAGAGGAGACACTTGAAGACCTGATCCTCAAAGAGCTGTCTGCCATCCGTGATAAAGCTGGCAAAGCCTCGTTGACCGCTTTGCACAAGTCCAACGCCCCCTTGACAATGGCCTTATGTGGCTCCAAAGGCTCTTTCATCAACATCTCCCAAATGATCGCTTGTGTCGGACAACAAGCCATCAACGGCAAAAGAGTCCCCAATGGATTTGAGGACCGAGCATTGCCCCATTTTGAGCGACATAGCAAGATTCCTGCCGCCAAAGGTTTTGTCGAAAACAGTTTCTACTCGGGTTTGACCCCGACAGAGTTCTTCTTTCATACTATGGGCGGACGGGAGGGTCTGGTTGACACAGCTGTCAAGACAGCAGAGACTGGATACATGCAGAGGCGGCTGGTCAAGTCGCTCGAAGACCTCGTCCAGAACTATGACGGGACGGTGCGCAATAGGTAAATCAGATATCCACACAATTCGAAAAGTCAAATTTTTGTCCAAAAATTCAATTTTGACAAAACTCCAACATTTTCACGAGTTTTTTACCCAAAAATTTTTTGACAATTTTTCTCGTGAAATCAAAGTTGTCAACAGCTAAAAAGTCCAAAATCACAACATTTTCACGAGTTTTTCACCCCCCAAAAAAATCGATAATTTTCTCGTGAACTCAAAGTTAAATTGGACAAAAAATGAAGATTTCGAACAGTGTGCTTAAGTTGATCTTCCCTTTTAAAATTATAGTTCGAACGAAGTCATTCAGTTTGAGTATGGCGGGGACGGCTTAGACCCAATGATGATGGAGGGCAAAGACAAACCGGTAGACTTTCATCGAGTTTTGGAACATGTTCAGGCTGCCATGCCCTATGCAGACGAAGAGCCGTGCAATGCACACCTAATAAGAGATTCGACAGAAGAGCTGATGGACTCCACGGCTGGCCTCAGTTCGGATTTCAAGAAAGAACTTTCGACCTTTCTCAATGACTATGCGGGGAAGGTAGACAAAGTCCATCGAAAATTTGGACTGGATCAAAAGTCAGCAGGCAAGTGGACTCCTGTTGAAAGACATATTGCACGTCTGACTTTGAGTCAATTGGTCGAATTTGTCAACTTGTGCAAGGACAAGTTCATGAAAGCTGTCATGGAGCCTGGCACAGCCGTTGGTGCACTCTGCGCCCAATCCATTGGAGAACCTGGCACACAGATGACGCTCAAGACCTTTCACTTTGCTGGCGTCGCCAGTATGAACATCACTTTGGGCGTTCCTCGAATCAAAGAGATTATCAACGCCTCCAAGAAAATCAGTACTCCCATCATCACTGTGACACTGGAAAATGACAAAGATCCAGAGTATGCGCGCCTAGTCAAAGGCCGCATTGAAAAGGTAATGTTCAACTTTGATTGACATTCATGACAGTTTTGTACACTAGATGGCGTTTTGATCTTTATAAAAAGGCGAATTTTACATAGCAAAAAAAAAAACACGAAAAAACTCGTGAAACTTTGTTTACATTTAGATCTACATAGTACAGAACTCCTTTCATTTTGACGAGATTTTTTTCATGGAAAATTTCAAAACTTCAAAATTCCAATTTTAGCAATTTTTCAACTATAGCCGCCATCTAACGGTAATTTTAGGTAATATTGGAACTAAAATTACTCTTTCCTTATAGATAAAAGGCACATTATGTTACTTGGCGATCTCATGACTTGTCGGGGCGAGGTTTTGGGCATCACCCGCCACGGTTTGGCCAAGATGAAAGAATCAGTCCTCATGTTGGCCTCTTTTGAAAAGACCTCCGACCATCTTTTTGATGCTGCCTACCACGGGCAGGAGGACGCCATCAACGGAGTCAGTGAATGCATAATTATGGGCATCCCCATGAGAGTGGGTACGGGTCTGATGCAGTTGTTACAGAAGCCAATCAAGTATGTGGCACCACCACCTCGACGCCTCTTGTTTGATTTCAAAGACTTTCACTTACCAAATACCATGTTACAATCGTCACAATCATGATAATTAAAATTTGCAGCTTTATTTATAAGAAAGTACCATGAGATTTTTGCAATAAAGAGGCAAGATTAATGGTTTTGCATTCAGGCAATTCCGGCGTTTTGCACAACGAAGAAGCATCAACAACTGAGCTTGAGGCTTGCTTGAAATATTGCTGATTATTGTCATCGGTGACTTCTTCTTTTTCTTCTTCTTCAGGCTCAGTGTTTTCTTTGTTGTTCCGCAACATTTTCTTAGCCGAAAGTAATTTTCCAGCTTGGCTTTGAAATGAAGGCATTTCCGGTGTGGTAGGAGCATTATCTTCTTCACGGTTAAGAACTTGATTTTCATTAATAGCCTTGGAAGGTCTCAAGGAAGGCCGTTGATCGTATTTTTTCTGGGTGGACCAATGCCTAACTTCCGTTGTTTTAAAGTCGGGCATCTCTGGTGTGTCCCCTGAAATTTCGTCTTTTTTATTGTCGTTCTTCTCGCTTAGCAAATGTTTCAAATCCACAGTTTTCAAGCTTGGAAGTTTGGGTGACTGATCCAAATCAAGATTAATTTCTTCTTGAACTTTTTCCACCGTTTCGGAGGACTTGGAAGGCCTTTTGGTAAACAATCCCGGGCTGATTTCAACCCTACTTTCCTCCATGATTTCTTTTTTCAAAGGTTTGGGCTTTTTCAAAATTGACGGCAACGGACTGGTCATGTCTTCTTCGTCGTCTTCATCACTATTTTCACCTTCTTTCACGCTCTCCATCTCCTTGGAAGGAAAAGAATCCAATCGTTCATGGTGGTCTACATGAACCGGCTTGTCCGTTGAAACAGCTTTGACTTTAACACCTAGTTTTGCAAGAGTCTCTTTGCTGATTCCCGCATGCTGAAGAATATTAGGCGAATCTTCAACGACCACCGCTTCTTGCTTGGCTTTCTTGAACTGTTGATTCTGAAAATTAAAGATGCCTTTTTATAGCAGCGAATCCATGGGAAATCATGTATTTGTATCAATACCTCGATATCTGAAAGGATTCTGGGTAAGTCAACGTTATCTCTGGTGGGAGCAACATATCCATAATTGGCAGCATGCTGCTCAACTTGGACAATCTTCTCGTCGAATTCCGCCAAAGTGTCAATGATCCCCTTCAAAAATCCATCGAAATGTTTGTACTGCTCGTCCGCAACGTGAATCAGTCCATCAATATCTTTCTTCAAACTTTCAATTTCACGCTGACATTCAACAACTTTTTTGGCTGGACCATCAAAGTGACTTTGACTTGACGTGGAAAGGACGCGGAAACGCGTTTCAATAGTTTGTAATTCGTCGTCTAACAAAGTCGCAAGACTTCCCATTCTTTCGAAAATAGTTTCCATTATGTAGGTCAGATTTTTTCGGTTTTGAGACTTTTGACTTTTGAAATGGTGGCTTTGAAAATTCCCGGGATAACAACAAGAAGTAAAATCAAATGTTCATTACTGAGCTGACTAGAGAGCGGGAAATTCAAAAACTGAAAGCAAGAAAAGTGAAGTGTAATCCGTTTACTCGAGTCTTTAGGAAATTGCCAATTTGGCTGATCAGTCTAGTACTCCATCGTTTATTCAAAAGACTTGTCGAATGTTTATGTTTATTCGGTGCGTTTTTAAATATTCATTTTGACTAGTGTCTGAAGTAAATTCTGTTTCAGAGCTGGGTAATATTTTTGGTACAGCATGAAAAGATTGTCTCGCTCGATGACTCATGATCAGCACATCTCCACTTCTTAGGATTATCGCCTCTGGTTTCTGACTTTTGTCCGGCCCTCCTATAAGGAAAATTGCACTTTGTCCAAGGGAAATCGAAACTAGAGGTGCAGATTTGTTTGGCTCAGAAAAATCTTTGTGTCCACTCAAAGTCGCATCCATAGGATAAAAATTAACAATTGCTGCTTCTGCTTGAAATGTTCCACTTCCTGGGATGTTGGGAATCTGACCTAACAGCACTTGGCACAGTTGACTCAAGTCTTCTGGAAATTGCCAATTGGGCTGATCAGTCTGGTACTCCTTGGTGTCCCAGTCATGGTGATATCCCAAGGTTGCCCAACGAAGCTTGTGTACGAGTTGCGGTTCGGCTTCTAGTCTACTCCACCAATGAGGATTCTTGAGATTATTCACACTTTGGCTAAAATCTTTTAAGCATCGAAGAGTCCAATAAGCAATGCCTTGAATAGAAAATGGATTATGTATGATGTGAATTCCATGTTCCAAGAAAGAAATTTGCCATTCTTCAGAGTCTTTTAAATATGTGTGATTGCTAAGACTGCAAAGACTTTTTATAGGTTTAAATTTTTCATTGTTTGAGTAAGGATCCAATACAAAAGTCAGGTCTGGCGGTGGCTTCTTTCTCTTGTAATACTTGAAAACAGGCTTGAAATTGTCTCCTTCCATTTTCACAAACTTTTCAAAAATTTCATTCAAGTTTGTTTACCTTTTTGTTTTTGCGTATATCCGGCCAACTCAGTCAGCTGTAGCAGTAGCTCAGCCTGTCACAGACTGAGTTTGTTTACAAAATAAAAATTGACGAAATATTTCACCACTTTCAAGTTGGATTGCCAAGTCTTCTGCAAAAAAAAGGTTGGTATTACTGAATGTTTCATCAACTAATGTAAGATTATGCCATGCCGTTCTTATTCAGATTTTTTACCGAGTGCTGTAGTCAGTAGTTATGTTACAAGGTTTTGTCCAAAAATTCAATTTTGACAAAACCCCAACATTTTCACGAGTTTTTCACCCCAATTTTTTTTGACAATTTTTCTCGTGAAATCAAAGTTGTCAACAGCTAAAAAGTATCAAAGCTGTCAACAGCTAAGAAGTTCAAAACCGCAGCATTTTCACGAGTTTTAACCCAAAACAATTCGACAATTTTTCTCGGGAAATCAAAGTTGACTTTTTGGACAAAAAATGAAGATTTCGAACAAGTGTGTCACTAAAAGTTATTTACCTGAGCCATGCCAAGTAAGGCAGCGCAGAGAAAGAGTATCATGGCTCCAAAAACAGTGTAAAAGCTACCAAAGTAAACGTAAAAGTCCAAACCATTGACTCTTAATTGGTTTTTGGCTCGAATCTGAAAGTACGTCGTAGATTTAGCTGTTTTTTTAAACGCATCATTAATGTGTGTCTTCACTTACTTCCCGATCGGCTATCAGTTCCATTGCCAATCCCATTACCATGATCACGTATGTGAATCCCAGGAAAATCGAACCTGCGAACGAAAGACCATCAAACCCTGCTGGAGGCGATTGTGTCTTGAAAGGTTGGCTGGTTAAATGGATGCTTCCCAAGCCCAAAGTTGAGGCCACAGCATTGGAAAGGTCGTTCAAGGCCAGTGGTAACACATGCGTTTTCTGATCGTCTGCCACCACTGTTACAGAAAGGCCATCGCTGAAATACAACCCAAATTAGTTTTTCTTCTGCTGCTCTCCAAACTACACTATCTAATTAATGGAAATCATGAATACAACACTGGTCTCCAGAGCAACCTAATTAACTATGCTTGCTTGGTAACCAAACTTTTAGATAGGGAGTTTGTTTTTAAAAACAGTCTTTGAAATAATCATTTTTGTGAGATTCCAACTTTGCGAGCAAAGTGATAATACAAATGAGACATTTTCTAGATGATTTTCAACCATTATTCTGAATTGTAAAATATTTCATCTGAAAACTGACATTTCCATTTGTTTAGTGTTGTTGTAATGAGGCCAAAGGCATACATCTTCATTTTGTATTCATTGGAAGCTCGGAAAATAAGCTACTTTTCTTGCTGCTGCATCTTATTTGACAATGTTCTACGCGTGACTTCTTTTCTGATGATGTCTCTTTCTCTTCAAAAGGAAAAAGAAAGGAAATCAGCTCTCTTACCTAATACTCTTTGAAACGTTGAAAAAGGCCACTTGGGAGCGGTTCAAAAGGTCGAGGTAATGAGCGTTTTCCATGTAAAGCAGAGAAGGTTCCATATTGGTCTCAAAATCCGTCAAAGGACCTAAGGTCAGATTTCTGTAACTGTAATAGTTTTCTTCTTGATTTTGGTACAGAAATGTCGATGAGACATTCAATGGATCATCAATGGCTGCCGCTTGTCCTTTGTTCAAGCTGTTCATTAGGAGTCCAAATATGGAATAGAGGATGGGTAAAATAACCTGCACAATCAGCACTCCCGGCTCTCGGTATTTTATAACAGCTCGTACCTAAAAAGAACGGAAGAAGATTTAGGATAAGGCTCT
Source organism: Oithona nana (assembly GCA_900157175.1). Taxonomy (NCBI): domain Eukaryota; kingdom Metazoa; phylum Arthropoda; class Copepoda; order Cyclopoida; family Oithonidae; genus Oithona; species Oithona nana. Next base: position 37,104 of record LT727913.1, on the reverse strand, counting down.
TGAGACTTGCTTGGCAAAGCACAACTATCATACAAAGTGTGTGAAAATCACTCAAAAGGTCTCATTTTGCAATGTTGTCAAAATGGTACTTTTTGTAGTGATTTTCAACCACTGTGATTGTGTTTTACATAAAGTAATGCTGAGTAGGTTTGCCACCAATTCTTCTTTGTCGACACAGACTCAAACTCGTATCCCACAATGTCTCCATTTTCAGTTGCCTGTTTTTTGTCATCATTAGACTTTTCTTCGTGTTCTTCTACCATTTTGTTTTCGTCATCATCATCTCCTAGCCTCAAAAACACTTCCTCTAAAGTTGGCATAGATGTACCATAACTATCAATACCAAGATCACCTCCATTAAAAATGTCATTTTCAATTTCTCCAAACAGAGAAGGAAATCTGTAATGCAATAATCATTTAAAGATTTGAATTGAATTTAGAAAGAAATCGAGACTTTTTAATGTGATTTTCCAACACTGCAAATAATATTTGTAATTAATTGCATGCATACCTGTCAACGTGATCCCTTGGCAAAACATAGGAGAGCTCCCTTCCATAAAGTCTTGCCCTTTTGGCATCCGGAACGTGGCCTTCAATTAGATTAGCTATGCCATCAAGGCTGGCAGATTCTTGCAACACCATCCTGCAAATGCAAATTCAAATATTCAGTTCTTTTCCAGAATGCAAAAAATAGTTAAACTTTACGTTAAGTAGTATCCGAGGCCAAATCGGTTTTTCAAGAAGAGGGAAGATCCATAGCAACGTAAGGAACCGTGAGAAATGATGGCTTTTCGATCTGCTAACAAGTCTGCTTCATCCATAAAGTGAGTTGTTAATAAGATGACCTTCAAATAAAAATTGATAAGTACATAGTCTGAAAAGTTCAAGGAACACTATTCTAAACGTCAAATTTTTGTCCAAAAATTCAATTTTGAAAAAACCTCAACATTTTCACCCAAATTTTTTTTGACAATTTTCTCGTGAAATCAAAGTTGTCAACAGCTAAAAAGTCCTAAACCACAGCATTTTCACGAGTAATTTTCTATTTATTTTCAAGCTTTGAAAATCTCCCAAAATGGCACATCTGGTTGAATCTATTGGATCGGACACCGACAAAGAAATGGACGTCGAAGATAATTCCGATGCACAGTTTGCTTGTATTTCTCATTCGAGGGCTCTGGTGAGCCCCTCGGAAGAAGAGTTCGAGTTACTTGTAAAGAAACTAAATTTGCTCATTGCCGAAGGTCGTGGGGAGTGTATATTCGAAGTTGGATTAGGTACCGACCCTTCAACCGTCGAAGAGAGTAATGGTGAACATGCGGAGGACGCTGAAGCTGCTTCAGGACTAAATCTAGATGACTTTGAAGCATCCGTGGCAACTTTACAGTCTATTGCTGACAGTCAAGAGGCAGATTGTGTTCTTCTTCGTCAGAGAATTCTATCTGGTGGTGGTGCTAGTGGTTCCGAGATTCCTCCTGAAGCCAGGCGAACAGGACAATATTTGATCCGTCAAAGAGCTGATTCAAAGGACTTTACTGAAATTCGATGTGCCGTAGTTGGTAACGTTGATGCAGGGAAATCAACTTTGCTTGGAGTCCTTACACATGGCGAGCTCGATAATGGACGAGGTCTTGCTCGTCAACGACTGTTCCGGCACAAGCATGAGGCAGAATCTGGAAGAACCTCCTCTGTGGGAAATGATATATTGGGATTTGATTCTACTGGAAACGTTGTAAATCGGTAAGTTCTCATTGAAGAAAGCTATGATCTCAAAGGAGCAAAGATGACTTTGAAGCTAATGGCAACGATATCAGGGATCGATTTCTTAGCAATGCATATGTCAATGATGTATTTTTCACATAGGCCTGAACATGGAAATCTAGATTGGGTTCGAGTTTGTGAAAAATCCTCCAAAGTCATTACTTTTATAGACCTGGCTGGTCACGAGAAGTACTTGAAAACAACTGTCTTTGGAATGACAGGTCACGCTCCTGATTTTGGCATGTTGATGGTTGGTGCCAATGCGGGTGTTGTTGGAATGACCAAAGAACATTTGGGCCTGGCTCTTGCCCTTTCTGTACCGGTAAATTTACAAACTTATTCCGGCGATTGAGCCAAAGACTTCATGTTTGATAAATTCTAGGTTTTCGTTGTTGTAACCAAAATCGACATGTGTCCTCCAAATGTCCTCCAGGAGACTCTCAAACTTTTGATACGAATATTGAAATCACCAGGCTGTCGCAAGTTTCCAGTTTTGGTCAAGTCTCAAGATGACGTCATCCTTTCTGCTACAAAATTCGTTTCTGAGCGACTCTGTCCGATTTTTCAAGTATCTAATGTTTCGGGAGAGAACTTGGACCTTTTAAAGATGTTTCTCAATCTCCTTGGCTCGCGGCAGCCCAATACTGACGAAGAACCAAGCGAGGTATTATGATGCTATTGATAAGACAGGAATTTAACAAAATCATCGCTAAATCTTACGAAAAGCGAAAAAACTTGTGAAAGTTTGTTTACAGTCTAGCTAAGCAGTGCAGATCTCACTTCAATTTGACGAATTTTTTCTGACAAAAATTTTCAAAATTCTAATTTCGAGTAGATTTGAGATTTTTCACTAAAAATTCTTATCTAAAACTTGTTGGGACACCCTGTACTATATTCCTTTCGTATTGCAGTTTCAAATTGATGATACCTACTCGGTACCAGGAGTTGGTACAGTGGTATCCGGCACAAATCTCAAAGGGACAATTCGTTTAAATGACAACCTGTTACTTGGTCCCGATCCTCTGGGCCAATTCATACCTATAGCCGTCAAAAGTATTCACCGAAAAAGGATGCCGGTCTCTGAAGTCAAAAGTGGCCAAACAGCATCTTTTGCCTTGAAGAAGATCAAGCGGTCGCAAATACGCAAAGGAATGGTCATGGTGTCTCCCAGGCTAAACCCAGCGGCCTGCTGGGAATTCAGTGCAGATATTATGGTTCTGCATCACCCAACCACCATTTCTGTCCGGTACCAGGCAATGGTACATTGTGGACCCATTCGTCAAACTGCTTCAATAATGAACATGAATGCCGATTGCTTAAGAACTGGAGACAAAGCGGATTGCCATTTCAAGTCAGTACAATTGTTGCCGCTACCAATCACACTGTTCGAAATCTTCATTTTTTGTCCAAAAATTCAACTTTTATTTCCCGA
>LT727913.1:8733-24604 GCA_900157175.1 Oithona nana | reverse complement strand
TCTCGGGAAATCAAAGTTGAATTTTTGGACAAAAAATGAAGATTTCGAACAGTGTGTAATATAAGAAATACACACCTGTAATGGTCGGCAAAAAGAATGGAGCATTTTTGGGCTTTTGCACAGCTTCCTTGGGCTTGTTTCGAGCCTTGATCACGTCCAAATTATGTAGGTTTTGCCATCTTGCAGGTGGCAATCCACTCAGAGTGACCAAGTCATCGATTTGAGATTTGGACCAAAGCTTGATGTCTTCCTCTTTGTCGTCGTCATCGATATCCATCTCCGTCAATTCCGCACAAAGGTCATCTGAATCTGATTTATACACTGTTGGCATTCTAATCAAAATAGGTTTGTCTTCTGTTGTCAAGGGCTTCAGGTTCAAATGGCCATACAAAGACTTGTTGGACCACAAATAAATGCCCAAGTCATCTTGGTGCGTGGTGGCAAGGAAGTCACTGGTAGGCGACATGGTAACTGAAGTAACAGGAGTGGCAAATGTGACGACATCAATCAATGTTCCGGATGGCACGTCCCAGACTTTCAGGGTCTTGTCTAGACTGGTCGTGATCAACCATCGGGCATCTTGACTGAAAGCCAAATCCGTCAACTTGTCACAATGGATTTGTGTCAGTTTCCGAATTACTTTGTGGGTCATAACATCCAGGATTTGAATACTCATGTTGGCCAAGATCAATGCCAACAAAGAGCTCTCGCGGTGCATTTGCATGCAAACAAGCGGGTGAGAAATCTCTACTTCCGACATTTTCTTGTGGCTATCAAATTTCCACATTCGCAACTGTTTCTGGTCCTCAGCTCCAGTAACAATTATTTGATTGAGTCCATCAGTTTGGATCCCTTTGATGGCACTGCTATGAGCCACTGGATGACCTAATGTCCCACGATGTATTCCAGATTGGATATTAAACTTGTCTACATGTCCCGAATCGTAGCCGATGAGCACAAAGTTGCCGCACATGGTCAAAGTGCAGCAAGTGGCAGAAGATCCTCGTAATTCCTTGTTTTCTTTGAACCTGGGATGTCGCAATTTCAACTCCCCCATCTTCTGCTTCTTAAATGACCATGTAGTGGAGACAAGTGTTGCTTGGTGGACACAAGCTATGTTATCCCACTCAGTCTCTTTGGAGATTTCGGTGGTAAAATCTACAATTGGATTCATTTTGACTGGATTGTCCAACTTTTTGTGTTTCTTGGCCAACTTTCGGTTGTAGCTGGCCACTCCAAAACTCTTGTTGAGCAAGTCTGTTTCTGTTGAAAAGGAACGTAACGTTGAATCTTTGGCAGCGCTCATAATCGTTTTTCCCAGGGCCCCATAAAAACGAATCTTGGTTGGCGGCAAGGAGTGGCCTTCGCGCAGCTTCAAGAGTCGCCCACCACCATCTGGTAAGTCAAAAATCCACTCTTTGATGGTGTTGTCGGGCGAGGATGTCACTAAAAGAGGCTCTCCCGGAAAGGCTGTCATGCCTGTAATGGCAGAGTTATGCGCATCTCGCATTTGTCCACTAAGTTTTTTCTCGTTTAGATTCCAAATTGCAATGTGACCGGAGCCTTGGCCCGTTTCTTCATCAAAGACTTCGGATGACCCGGAAATCAACAAATCATTGCGATCGGAACGGAATGCTAGACAAGTCACAGGACCCCAATCTTGTTTGAATTTAACGAATGTCTCATCAAATTTCAAATTGTGAACGATGATTTCGCCACTTTCAAGTCCTATGCCAACTGCATCTAGGACGGTGGGGCACGGAGTCAGTACGTTAACCTTGGAGTTCCAACCTTTGAAAGTGTAAATCCTTTTGCCGGATTTTACATTCCATAACTGCAAGGGACCCTGCGAACTGCCAAGGAGAATTTTATCTTTGTAAGTGACTGGATGACAGATGGTTGTTATTTGAAAATTCTTGCAATCAAATTCTAAATGAAGAATGTGCTTTTCAGATTTGATATCAAATATCATCAACTGTGACGACTTGTCCACAGAAATCAAGTGAGGTCCAAATGGTAACAATAAAATTACGGTGTCCTCGTGTCCTTTGTAGCTATGCTTTAATTCAGAGCCTCTTCTCCACGCGTAAATGGTATTTCCCGCAGCTGAATAAATCATAAACGTATCTGCAAAATAGAAGATAAAATGACACAATAAACTTTTTAAAACAATTCTAAAGGTTCTTACCTCCTGCTAACGTTGATATATCTTCCGGATGGATTCCAGAAACTGTCAGAAGCGCTAGTTTTGCTCCACCGTATGTATGAAAAGATTTACCGACAGAGGTAGCAATCAAATTCTCTCGTCTCTTTTGGATGTAACGTGATACCAAAGGTACATGATTGCTCACATAGCCTAAAGCCCGATGACCACAAAATATTCTGCTACTCTCTGCCACTTCCATTTTGGCCATTTGTAAAGTTTTCACTTGTCTTTAAAACAATGTTCAGTTTTCACGTTGTTTTGATATTTTTGTTTTTTGTTATGATGACCAATTGATTTAACGAATTTTCGAGTCAAGATTCAAATATCATGATAACTCTTTTCAGTATTTCTTTATTTTTCAATAAATTACTTGGTGAAATGAATCAAAATATTTTTCACAGACTTATTTTCATTTTATCGTTCTCTGGTTAAAAAATTCTTCTAAACATACGGTTTGATTGTTGGGACCAATATGCCCTAATTTTTTAGATCTGCAACAAATTCTCAGCTCATTTTATTTTGCAATTTTTAGTTTCAATAAAAACTTTAAAAATGAGCTTGATTTATAATTCTGCTCTCCGAATTTGTCACAGATATACTGCCTATAGCCGATTTCAAGTATATGCCTGTATGAATCAGAGGCTTACATTGTGCAAAGCTCAGCCAAGATTTATTCATGTTTCAAGTGTTCATTGTAAGAAGAAGGTCGCAAAAGTTCCCTCAAGTAAGAAAAATACCGCAAGTGCCATTGATAAACTCTTAGATGAACTCAGTGATGACGACGAAGACGATGAAGACCTTCTGGAAAATAAGATGAAAGCAAAGGTGAACATCAACCATGATTCACCGGTCAACAAATTTTTAACTGCCAAACAAAAAGGAGGCAAAAGCAAAGCTGCTTTAGGCGTTACATACGCCGATGTCTGCGCTGTAGTGGACATTGATGAGATTTGGCAAAGCATGGAGGAGATAGTCAAGGACCTTCAGCATCATTTCATGTATCATGTCACTCTCAGGTACTTCATCATACAGGGTGTCCAAACAAGTTTTAGATGAGAAGTTTTAGTGAAAATCTCAAATCTGTGCGAAATTAGATCTTCCACGAGTTTTTTCGCTTTTCGTAAAATTTAGCGATTTTTTTTGCTAAATTCCTATCTAAAACTTGTTGGGACACCTGGTATTTTTGTGATTTGGTCTTTATTGGGAGTTTAACCTTCTAATCTTATTAGGTCTGCGTCAGCAATTGACCAATTGCCCATTGAATTTGAGGGAGAAGAGTATCCTCTCGGGGAAATTGCCGACATATCTAAAGTAGACCCAAAGAGAGTCATTATAGATTGTTCGTCCATTCCACAAGCTTCCAAAAGCATAATGGAAGCGTTGACTGATCGCAAAAGTATGAATCTAAATCCTCAGCAAGAAGGCACTAGAATCTATGTGCCAGTGCCCAAAGTTACCAAAGACACAAGAAAAAGTCTTGCTAAAAGTGCGGGAGCTTACATGAACGATGCCTTAGACAAATTGCGGAAGTTGTCAAACAAAGCAATTGCTGGTGCCAATGAAAATGAACATTCTTGTAGTGAAGATCATGTCAAAGGATCTCAAGAAGTGATTAGAGTGATTGAATCGCATTTTGCGAATAATATTAGACAAATGACTGACACAAAGCAAAAAGATTTGTTAAACAAATAATTGTCTCATATTGAATCATTAATGACCACAATTTCAGCTGATTCATATTTTTCAACTTTGTCTCCATTTTTTTTCTTCTTAGACCTATGCAACATTCTGATTGGACAACTATGATCGCTCGTGTTATGTGGTAATTTGTTGAGGGATTTCCATGTGGCAAGTTGTTGTGCAAGAGGCCTCCATGATTCCAATTGGTTATTGTGTGATCAATAACTCCTTTTGGTAGAAGCGGACATTTTGAAAAATCATGGGGCGTAAAGTGACTTTGGCCGTTTGCACTCTAAACCAATGGGCTTTAGACTTTGACGGTAACTTGGAAAGAATTGTAGCCTCTATCGAAAAGGCACGAGAGGCTGGTGCAAGGTATCGCACTGGTCCTGAGCTGGAAATTCCTGGATACAGTTGTGAAGACCACTTTTTTGAGAGCGACACTCTTCTCCATTGTTGGCAAGTTCTTGCACAACTCCTGGATCACCCACTATGTCAAGGCATGCTGGTAATATTTTGAAGTCACATTGTCTGATTCTGATTGGAATGGTTTTGATGTTTACATCCTCTTCCAGATCGACGTTGGCATGCCTGTCATGCATAAGAATGTCACCTACAATTGTAGGGTTGCCTTTCTGAATCGCCAAATTCTGCTCATCCGTCCGAAGCAGGCCATGTGTGATGACGGCAACTATCGAGAAACCCGTTGGTTTACCGCCTGGACCAAGAAACGAGAAATTGAGGACTTCTACTTACCGCGGTTGATCCAAGCCATCACCCATCAGGCCAAAGTGCCTTTCGGCGATGCTGTCCTAGCTCTCCAGGATACAGTCATCGGATACGAGATTTGCGAAGAGCTCTGGAATCCGCAAAGTTCGCACATTGACATGAGCCTTGACGGGGTTGAAATCTTTGTCAATGGGTCCGGATCATACATGGAATTGCGTAAGGCTTATGTCTCCGTTGAGCTGGTCAAGAGTGCTACTGCCAAATGTGGCGGAATTTACCTCTTTTCAAACCTGAGGGGATGTGATGGTGAACGAGTGTACTTTAACGGCTGCTCCTCTCTCTGTTTGAATGGCAAGATAGTCGGACGGACAGCTCAATACGGTGTCGATGAAGTCGAAGTGGCCGCGGCCAATATTGATTTGGAAGATGTGCGATCTTACAGAAATGCTGTGCGAAGCCGAAATACTAAGGCTGCATCGTCCTCATCCTATCCCCGAGTTGATGTGACCGGTTTTGCTCTCTCTAAGTCTGGAGACGTGTCCTTGCCTTTAAGTCCGCTCATTGAATGGATCTATCACAGTCCAGAAGAGGAAATTCTTCTTGGTCCGGCATGTTGGTTATGGGATTACCTTCGTCGCAGTGGACAAGGTGGCTTTCTACTTCCCTTGTCTGGAGGCATGGATTCTTCCAGCACAGCAACGCTGGTTTACTCCATGTGCAATTTGGTAAGATGAATAAGAACAAGGTGTACCAACAAGTTTTAGTGAAAATCTCAAATCTACGCGAAGTTATTAGAATTTTGAAATTTTTTGTCGAAAATATTCGTCAAATTGAAGTGAGATCTGCACTGCTTAGCTAGAATGTAAACAAACTTTCACAAGTTGTTTTCGCTTTTCGTAACATTTAGCGATTTTTGGCTAAATTCCGGTCTAAAACTTGTTGGGACACTTGGTACACCACTACCGTAATTTTTCAGGTAGTACAATCTGTACAAAATGGAAATGCCAAAACATTGTCTGATATCCGACGAGTGGTGGCTGATCCCGGATATTCGCCAACGGATGCCAAGGAACTGGCCAATCGCATATTCGTGACAGTCTACATGGGCACCAAAAATAGTTCCACTGAGACAAGGAACCGTGCAGCTTTGTTGGCCCAGCAGATTGGCAGCCACCACTTGTCAATCAATATTGATAACGCTGTGTCCGCCTTTATTGGAATATTCGCTGAAGCTCATCAAGGCCGTATACCCAAATTCAAGGCACACGGAGGCACAATAAGAGAAAATGTGGCTTTACAGAATGTCCAAGCTCGGTCAAGAATGGTTGTAGCGTATTTGTTTGCTCAACTAGTTTTGTGGACTCGAGGTCGTCCCGGAGGTCTCCTTGTCCTCGGCTCAGCCAACGTAGATGAGGCCTTGAGGGGTTACATGACCAAATATGATTGCTCATCCGCCGACATAAATCCAATCGGTGGGATTTCTAAGACCGACCTGAAGCGCTTTCTAGCCTTCGCCCGAGCCAAGTATGACTTGAATGCTTTGGATGAAGTATTGGAAGCTCGACCCACAGCAGAACTTGAACCTCTTGCTGACGGAGGCAAGATTGCTCAAAGCGACGAAGAAGACATGGGCATGACTTACAACGAGTTGAGCATTTATGGAAAATTGCGATCTCAATCCAAATGTGGGCCATACTCAATGTTTTGCAAGCTTTTGCACTTGTGGTGCGGTCCGGATAGTCAAGAAAAATTGACTCCTGAAGAGGTTGCCAAGAAGGTCAAGCTATTTTTTCGATTCTACTCAATCAATCGTCACAAGATGACTGTTTTGACACCGGCCTACCACGCAGAGACATATTCACCGGATGATAACAGATTTGATCACCGACCGTTCTTGTACAACGCGGCTTGGGGATGGCAATTCAGAGCTATTGACGACGAATTAGAAAACATTTCGTTACCTCAGCCTCCTAAACAGTCGAGAACAGCTGCGGCTAGTGATATGGATATGCGGAATGGAATTAATGTTTGAAGAAGAAGAAGTATAGTCATTATTTGAATAGCCTAATTAAAAACAGACTATTGTGCAATTCTGTCATAGTATTTATTTAATATTCAAAAACGCGAAGTTACTTATGGTTCCTTAGCCTTATAGGCTAACCTTTGTGAAATTCGGCGTGCAATACTGGGATTCATGCAAAAGGTTTCGACAGCTTTGCCTCTTCTAAAAATTAACAAAAAAAGATAGGTAATTTTTTTTTTTTTTTGAGAAATCATAATAATTACCTTTGATGTCTTAGACGTTCTTCCTCAGCCATATCTTTTGCGACTTGATCGATGTCAAATGAATCATAGTGATTAATTTCTTGTTCATCAAGAATAAGAGCTTTCACCTCTTTAGTGAAATAGGAAAAATATTCGTCTTCCAAATCTTTTGGTGCCTCCTTAGATTGAAGGCCTTCCTGGTCTTCGAATTGTGGGATCTTCTGGTGTTGTGAATCTTGCTGATCTTTGAATTGCAGTACCTCCTGGTCTTGTAAATCTTGACGACCCTTTATCGATAATTCTGAAGGAGAAAATTTTCGTGAACTGACAGTTGTGATATTTGTACTCCTTGATCTGGAAAAGGATTCGTAAGACTTTGGTAAGGAGTTGTCTTTCTTGTCTACCATCACTTTGCTAACAATGTGTTTGCATACTGCAAATGGATAAATCCCTTGATAAATCTGATGGTACGAGACAGTGTCAACGATTGTTTTTAGAAATTCCGAAGGCTTGGAAGAACAGTCGGTATCGAAATCATAAAGATCCTTTGCCACCTCCATATCCAGTTGTTTGACATTGTTGATAAGCAAATAGCCAAGAATGTGACCCGGGTTTTCAAAATGAGACGGGAGCTCTCTTGCGAAGCCACGCCAAGCATCGCAGGAAGGCAATGTACAGACATAAATTGGCAGATCCAGATTGTCATAATCACCAGGAATAAACTCAAGCATATATTGGATTCCATAAAATGGTTTGTCTTGGAGCAGTTGACGAAAAGATTTGACGAGCGATTTACTGGCGATTTCACTTTTGACCTTCATTTCCTCGCTGTGCATTTTTCGAATAAAATCATGTTCTTTTTCTCGGTGTAAACTCTGTTCAAGGTGCTGACAAAGACTTTTATAATGACAAAACTCCATTTGATCACAAGAAAAGCAAACAAAAATGGATTCACCATGGCGTAGTAAGCTTTGTAATGGAACATCATCTCCAAACTGAATTTTGAACAGATCCAACTCCAAACCATTCTTCAGGTCTCGCAAAACAACAACTCCTGGATTTTCAATTAGTATCTTGATTTTGTAGCTCATGGTGTTTCAAGGACATTTCATTTAATTCTTCAAAATGCCTTTACAATTGAAAGGGCAAGGTGAAATCATTGTCATTCTGAATTGAATCTAAGGAATCTACTGAAATCTGACTGAGTGTAAAGTCTCAGTTGCTGATTGTTGAAGTTGGGGTTTCCGATCAAACGGTCAAAAAATTCAAAATTAGGAAAAGACAGAATACACAATACGTTTAAAAATTTGTTCTCTAATTCAATTCAAAAGCTAATTTGTGAAATAATTGAAGTTGCGGAATAAGTGGTCCAAGTATTTTTATCATAAGCCCTAAATTTTGTTTTCGAATGATCAAAATAAAAATAAAAACATTGCGGCGTGGACGGCTGAGAGTGAAAATTAAAAAAAGTTCCAAAAGTTATTGAAAAACTAAATGGTTTAGAACAGTAAATAATGTCGACCTCATTGTCAAGACAACTTGAGCAATTGCGGACAGTGTCTCAAGCTCAATTGCCTGTCAAAGATGGAGCCACCTCCATTGCTTCACTTGGTCCGAATTTGCTTGAAACGCAGCTTGGAGCGGAGCAGTTAACTTTACTTGCCAAAGAAGCCTTGGAAACCTTAGCTTCTACTTGTCCAGTCCTTGAAAACTTCAAAAGTGTTTTGTTTAAAGACGATCCTCATGACCCATTGCCAGAGGATGACGAGGAAATGATTGAAGTTGGAAGAGAGATTGAGGATCTCCTCTTTCTCTTGTCTCCTTATCTGCTCAAGCCACCTGCACAATATTTGTTACAATACATGGTCGCTAGACATGGAGTACATGTCAAATATGCCGAAACTCTGCTTTTCTCGCTCATACCTTATTATGAATACACCATATTTCATCGCATGGTCAATGCATTGCCAACAAGATTTGGCAAAGCTACAGCTGAGGAGGAATTTCCAAGATGGGTTGAAAACTTCAAGCATGCTTGCCATCCTGCAACTTCTGTTGGATTGGTGCGTCATGTGGCTTCCGATTCTGGCTTTTTTAAGCTATTCTGCCATGTTTGGGTTCAAAAATTACTCCGGAATCATATATCGAGGTACTTTATTTCCTTTTAAAAGTTTTAGACAGGAATTTAGCAAAAAATCGCTAATTAAGAAAAGCGAAAAAACTCGTGAAAGTTCGTTTACATTTTATCCAAGCAGTGCAGATCTCACTTCAATTTGACGAATTTTTTTGACAGAAAATTTCTAATTTCGCGTAGATTTGAGATTTTCACTAAAACTTGTTGGGACACCCTGTACTTTAAGCCAAAAATATTTAATTCTAGGTTTGAAAATGAAGTTGGAGTTACATATGACCACCTTATCCATTTCTTTACTACCATCGCGGTCAAAGCTTTGAACATTTGCGGTAATATTGGCGACCAACAAGTTTTGTCTCTGATGGAAGTCATTTTGGCGGGCATAAAAAACCAGACAAGCAAAGAATTTCGCGCTGGCACGGTGATTGTCTTTGCTTCGCTTATTCCACGCATTCGATTGAATCCCAAAGCTGCCAAAAAGATATTGAGAAGCCTAGCCAAAGTTGAAAATAAGGATATTGAAACCTTGTCTATGCTGGCATTACTTTTTCGATGCCAAGCCAATGTTTTAGATGCCAGACAGGTCATGGATGAATTTGTCAAGAACAAGAGTATTTTGCAAGCAGAAGTATTTTCTAACGTGCAAAAGAGAGTGGACGAAGATCAAGAATTTGCTAGGCGTCTCCTGAAAACATTGGCGCTGCTGTGCCAAAAGGTCCTGAACGAATTGCCTGCACCGGACCAACTTTTGGCGGATTTTCTAGGATTCTTGCTCGACTCTCTAAAAGACTGCTTACCTTCGGCTGAGACGGCGGAGATTTTGATCGTTTGCATATCACGGCAATTTGTCTTGTGGAAAGGACAAAAAAGTGAAGAGTATGGCAAACAATGCGTTTCCCACTGCAAAAAAATTTTGGATGTCCTCAGACGATCATTTGAAGAGGAATATTCAAGGAAATGTACACTCCAACAAGAAAGTGACATCTTGTTTATCGAAGGTGTGGATAATCCAACAACTCAAATGGTAGCCATCAAAAGAACCTTATTGGACAATGTATTTGTTCAAGCAATGACTGCAGTCATTATAGGTAATGTTCAATTTTAATTGACTTCATAACAGTTTTTTACACTAGATGGCGTTTTGAAAATTACAAAAAAAGATGCGAATTTTACATGAAAAAATCGTGAAACTTTGTTTACATTTAGACTACATAACCCCTTTCATTTTGACGAGATTTTTTTCATGGAAAATTTCAAAAATTCAAAATTCAAGTTTTAGCAATTTTTAAACTATAGACGCCATCTAACGGTAATATTAGGTAATATTGGAACTAAAATTGATCTTCCCTTATAGACATTGACAAAGACACTGTCAAAACTAATCGCCAAGCTGTCAAAATGGTTTTGGAAGGATCCACATCCTTTCTTCAAAGCCAAATAACTTCCAATGGGTTGAGACAATTTTGCTTGAACGTCCTAGATTTGTACCCCAAGAAACTGAAAATGGCCAAAGAAGCTATAACTCATATTCACCACTTGGACTACTCGGAGACTACTGAGACTACCGAGGTGGATGAAATGAAAATCGATGCGAATTTCTTGATTCTGCAATTGCTTTTCACTCCAAATGAGAAAAACCAAGAGATGTTGAATGACATTGCTCAAATCATCAAAGAAGAACCCAATCCGTCAAAGTCTTCAAAGTTTCCAATTGTGGCCAAATTGCTTCCAACCTTGTCAATTATCTTGACAGAAGAATCAAAATCAATCAAAATCATTAAACGACTGTATGAAAAGGTCAGTCAAAGTGTTGATGCCGAGGATCTATGCAAATTCTCACAAGTCCTGATCGAATCTGAGCATCATCGAAACGAGACTCTGTTCACCTTGGCCATTTTGTTGTTCAAGGATAAGATCACCAAAGCGGAGAAGAAAAACTCTGAAGAAACTGACAAAATAGTTTTGCAGTACGTCAAGTTGATTTTAGCTGCTACCAAATGGATTCCAATCAAAGCCACAAATAAAGAAAACCGGAATGATGATGATGATGGTGCGAAATTACTAACCTTTGCTCATGAATTGAAGGCCATTCCCTCCATGACAATGAAAGTAGCCATCCAATCGCTATGCAACAATCGCGGCGAAGACTGTCAACGCCACAATTTACTTGTGGCTATGATTGGTGGTGTGTGGCAAAATAAAAGTGTTGATCCTTCCCTCGTAGAAACAGTTACAAATTTCCTGAAGAATCAACCCGAATTCAGTTCAGCTCTTTTGGCTTCCACCTCCTCTTTGGAAATCTTCAGTCATTTTGGAATAGGTACTGTTCAACTTTAATTCACAGTTTTGTACACTAGATGGCGTTTGGCCGAATTTTGAAAAAAATCGTGAAACTTTTGTTTACATTCAAGCTAAGTAATGCAGATCTCCCTTCAATTTGACGAGATTTTTTCACAATGAACAGAAAATTGCGAAATTTACTTCTGCATAAAATTATGAAAAAATTCGTGAAACTGTGTTTACATTCAAGCAAAGTAGTACAGATCTTCCTTCAATTTGACGAGATTTTTCACATAAAATTCAAACTTCCAATTTTTGGTTTTTGTGATACTAAGACGACATCTAGTGGCAATTTTAGGTAATATTTGAACTATATTTGATCTTCCTTTATAGGCGACGACACTAAAATGGAAGATATTGTCAAAGACATACACTTGTTAGCCTTGGAAGCGCTCACCGACGTCTTTGACAAACGAACTGATGTTGTCAAGAAAAGTATGTCTTTTGAATCCCAAGTGATTCCAGGACTGATGGGAGGCCTATGGAGTGCAAGCAAAAAAGTTCGTAAGAAAACAATCAAGTGCTGCCAAAAAGCCTTGGACAAACCTGTGGCCCGAGCCAACTATGCTCCCCTCCTCAAGATCGTCATTGCGCATAAGGAAGCAGTGTTGGCCAATCCGGACAACTTGGTCGATGCCATGAAAAACTTCCAAGAAGAAAATCGATCTTTTAATGCCATCATGTTAGCGCTCGTAGAAACGGCTTTGGGTACCAATGAACTGCTGATTGCTTTGTCCAAGATGTTCAAGTATGTGGAGAGCAAAAGCCTCATCGCCATCGCCTTACATTTGACAGCGCTACTGGCTAAAGTTGACCACGACAGCCTTGCTCGCAAAACCTTAGAAGCTGTTCTAGCCAATCTTGGCAGCAGTCTAATCAGGTGTTTGGGCGAAACAGGGCCAGTTTGGGACTTTTTCGAGTCTGGACTGAGGAGTATGTCGGTGACAATGATTCAACACAATGGCTTGGACAAGTCTGTTGCCTGCGCTGTCATCGATACCCTGATTGATTCAGCTCCTGAAAATGCACCGTCGTCACTATGCTACGCTTTGATTGAACTAAGCAAAGAAGATAATGTGACTGCCGAACATCTGGCATCCGCTCGAAAGTTGCTTCAAAGCCTCCTTTCCGATAGTGTCAAAATTAACCTTTTGACAAATATTTGGGGTGACGGATTTTTCTGTCAAAACAAAAAGAAAGTGCTTCCAATCAGTGACGAAGTTTCCAAATGGCGTATGACCAATTTTTATCTAGAGACCATTTTTGATCAGCTTGGTCAAGCAGACCTCATCCAGCCCTTGTCCTTTCTGCTGAAACGGGCCTTGCAACAAAACAATCAAACGGACCACAGTTACACACTGGATCTTTTGATCTCATCTCTACTGGAGATTACCAATAGCTTGAAACCAGAGGTCAAAGAAGACAATCCCATGGATACAGAGTTAGTGGTACAGTGCATCCGAGGCTGTGCCGATCCCAACACCAAAGCCTTGGCCTTGATGCTTTTGGCCAAAAGCACGGTCTCCTCCAACGTTGAGTACATTTTACACAACAGCATCCAACTCTTCACCTTTGTCGGAAGCCATTTTTTGCAAATGGAATCCAAGGCCAGCTTTGACATTGCTTGCACGGCCATTGACGTTCTGGTACCGCATATTTTGAAAGCGGCAGAGTCCAAGCACCAAGTTGAGGAGTTGAGTGTCACAATCCTGGAGACTTTTGTGGATGCTTCAAGTGACATGCCGCGTCACCGATTTTGCATTTTCATGCAAGTCCTTCTGAACAGATTGGGAGCTGAAGAGTACTTGTGGCTGCTGACACTGCTCTTGACTAAAGCGGAAGCTCGCAAGAAACACTACGACATTGTTGGCAGTCAAAAGTCCTCGAAATTGACCAACGAAGAAAAATGTCAACAATTGATTGATTTGTACGCTATGTTTGGCCATCAACCGGCCTTGCTACTGAAAAGCTTAAACCGAATGATATTGCAAACCAAAAGCTGCAACAAATCCATTCAAAAGTTGCTTAGCATCACTGAAGGAAGCAACAAAGCTGGCAGCAGCGTCGAAGAGTTGTTTGACAGTGTACGAATTCGCATGTTGGCTTTCGTTCACAAGCTCTTTAGCTCAGCAGAATTTTTGCGCTCCATTGTTCAAGGACTACAAATCTCGAATGCGGCGGATGAAGATTCTCAAGTCCAAGAGAATTTGCAATCTCTACTCGAGTCCATTGTACTCACCATGGACAGTCAAGGAGAAGGAACCAAGTATCGAAGACAGCTTGGAAATTGTTATGAAAAAGTGTTTGAAGCTGTCCTGGCACTCATCCCAATGACCTATTTCACCCCAATTTTAGCCAAGTTGATCAGTTTGAAACAGCCTTCGAATATCCAGCGTAAAGCACTTGAAGTGCTGAATGCCAGATTGAATCAACATGAACAGATCTATGATGACGATGACTTGGACGAAATTTTGGAAGCTTTGACTACTTTGATTGAGAACAAAAACAAGGATGTTTCAGCCGTCAACCAGCAGATTGCTTTGCTATGCATGAAAGCATTGGCAAAGACTTTGAATCCAGATAACCAAGATTGTGCTGAAAAAATGATGGAAGTTTGCACCCGAATCTCGACGCAAGCAGTACTGGAATCGTTCACACAGGATCCTGTAATAGGAGCGGGAATACTCTGCATTACTCATGTCCTTGAATGCCTTGGTATGCAAGCTGTTGTCCACTTGAAGAGCTTTGTGTCTTGGCTGTTAAATATCATGGATCGCCAAGTCGTCAAGAGTATCATTGTCCTCAACAGCCTTGTAGTCTCCATGCAAAAATTAATGGACAAGTTTGCTGGATTTTTGAATCCATATTACCAAAGGATCGTTGTCGCTTCTTGTCAACTCTCGGCTTGGCATCGCGGAAACAAGGCAAGTGTGTCGGAATTGGAGTACCGGCAATGTGGCCATCGTCTCAAGCAGCTCCATTCTGCTTTGTCCAATGGAATTCCCTTCCATGTCTTGCTCAAATTGGCACCTTTGGCATATAGGGATACCAAAACGGACGATGATCCTGTTGCAATAATTGCCTTGGCAGGAATTATGGCAGACAATGTGGCCAACGTTAACAAAGCGGAAATCCTTTCGTCTGCCAGTTTGGCAATGGAATTTTTCATGGAAGTATTCAAATATCGACAAGAAGACAATGTCAACATTAATTTGGTCGATGACGTCGAGGAGGCTCTGGTGACGACTTTTTTGGCTTTTGGTTTGAAATTGTCTTTGGACGATTTCAAACCGCTCTTCTACAAGTTGTTCAATCTGGCCTTGGACAATGACAACTTAAAGGGGATCAGCACTGTCTACCACATCAGTTCATTGGTGGCGCAAAAGTTGAAATCCCTCTTCAATTTCGTAAGCGAAATGATCGTTCAAAAAGCCACTGGGATCTTACAAAATTGTAAAGACAAAAGAGAAGAAGCAACAAAGAAGACTATGCTGACCTTCATTTTTGAGGCTTTAGCTGCAATCTTCAAGTACAACCGAGTGGACTCCCTCCTAATGAAAAGCTATGAAGATCACGTCAATGCCCTCTTAGAGCATTTGGATGGAACCATCCATGAAGACGTTTTCTTGGACAAACTGAGAGAGTGCCTAGGAGAATTAGCAGCAACAACTGAAGATGAAACACAATGGAAATACCTAAACTATCAAGTTTTAATGCTGATCCGTAACCAAAATTCCAAGGTAAATCCAACATACCAGGTGTCCCAACAAGTTTTGGACAGGAATTTAGCAAAAAAATCTCAAAATTTTTAGAACAGCGAAAAAACTCGTCAAAGTTTGTTTACATTCTAGCTAAGCAGTGCAGATCTTACTTCAATTTGACGAATTTTTTTTGACCGAAAAAATTTCAAAATTCTAATTTCGCTTAGCAAATTTGAGATTTTCACTAAAACTTGTTGGGTCACCCTGTAGGTTTTTTAAAAAGACTTTCGAAAAGGATTAAATTGCTTATAATAGTTTTAAATCAGGCTTCATGGATTGATCCAGATGTCTATTTTTGCGGTCGAAGTTTCCGGCTTATTTTCTCTCAGAAAAATCTGGCTTCGAATGCTGCGAGACTGAAATGCAGTAGTAAATCTCCCGTTTTTTCATTGCCTCACCTTGCAATTATTTGCATACATATCATAAGTAGTATTTTTTTAAAAAGTCATTTTGCAAGGTGTCCGCTGTGCCGCGCATTATGTCGACCTCGTTAATGAATTTGTAGCAGCAGCAGACGAGTTGTGTGACACGCATCAAAGGCCACTCTGGTCGTTTTGTGGGATGGGGGGAAGCACACGGTGTTTGAAAATCACAGAAAAAGTCTCATTCAACAATGCGAGCGAAGCTACGTTTACATTTTGAGTGGACAAAAGTTCATTAAAAATGTCAAAAATGGTAAATTTGGCGAGTTTTTGAAAAACTGAAGCTTGCGGTCAAACAGTGTTACCAGACAGGTCACTTTAGATAGGACAAAAA